>SKCR01000755.1:0-461394 GCA_019454045.1 Zanthoxylum bungeanum
GGTATCGGCTTGAATTTCTTTCGCCTCGGGGTGGTTTTTTGAACTCCTTATCTGGCCTGCGAGGAGCTTCTGCCCTCATCGTCCTCTCTCTAATAGTTGTCCCCCTCCGGGAGATTCTCTCCTCATTTTCCAACAAAACAAACTTCCGGGCTATTTCCAGAGCGGTGGCATAATCCGGTGTATCCTGGATCCTCAGGTGAGTCCCCAGCTTTCCGATAGGCCTCGATCGACTCATATCCCCCGACCTTGAGCACCATGTTATGGTACCGTTCAATGAAAGCCTTCAGGGGCTCATCGCCCCCTACTTTATGAGCCTCAATTCCCAATTTGTCTTCTTTGGGACCCAATCCCCTTTGAAGTGTCGAACAAATGACTTCTTGAGTTGCGCAAAGCTACCGATGCTTCATGGGGCTAGACTTCTGAACCACATAATGGCAGACCCACCAAGGTTAGAGGGAATACTTTGCAAATTGCATCCTATATCAATAGGACAAAACCCTCAATATGGGATTTTGGATCAGTATGGTCTTTGTAGGGCGTTATGGACGGTATGTTGAATCGTCTTGGCAACTTTACCGACCTTATTCCTTCTGTGAATGGAGATTCAACCTCGCCGTCTCGAGCATCTCCCGTATCAGTTTTGAGGTTCACTCCCCACTTGGTCATTTTTTTTCTTAACCAAGCTCTCATGTTGCCATTTGTGTTACCATGCCGCCCCCACGGCCCTCCTCGCGCCTGTCACCCCGAGGTGGGGATAAATGTTGCCATTTTTGTTGGATTTCCCACAGACGGTGCCAACTGTTGACGGCTGATTTTAGTCTCAATGGCAATAAGGGCTTTTTGCTCCCAAGACAATCCTCCTGCAACTGTGAATTTGTTTTGGTATGGGAAACCAAAAGCAAATTTGACAAAAGATAGATGAATACACCAATCAACAAAGGGATTTAACGTGATTCGGCGGATCAGATCCAATCTACATCCACGGGCGCAAAACGGGTGATATTTTATTACTGAAATATGCTTGGCCGATCTATTTTGTGTTTACAGGTCTAATTCTCTCTTGTTTTCTTATCAACTAGCCCTCTTTTCAAGTATGTTTTCCCCTCCCATTTATACTAGAAAAGAGATGGTTTCCCTTTCCCACAAGACCTCTTGGCCGAAACTACCTTCGTTTCTATCTTTATCCTATAAGAACGCTGACTTATCAACTTATCCCATAAAAATATGATGATTTATCATCTTATCCCGTGAAAATAGGATGACTTATCACCTGAAACATATCTCGCCATCTGCTCGATCTTTAAGAGGTCGGTCACAATGGTCTTCTAAACTAAGAATGCTGCTATCGATCTGATAATGCCCGGTCATCCGAGCTTAAGCTGTCGGTCACCGATCATCAAGTGCTCGGCCCCTTACCGTTGGCGCATGCAACATCGAATGGTCGGGTCGGTATTAATGGTCTCGATCAACATCTGTCCCCTAGTTCTCGGTTCCAACGAGTATTCAAGTTGGTGCCGGGAACTATATAAAAAGAGTAGTACTCCTGGCGGACTGGTGGCTGACCTTTTTGAGGAGAAGTTTATTGGCCTGTCACCACCATGTCCTCGGTACGACTAAGATGCTCGGTCTGATTTCTTTTCTCGCCAAAAAAAATATTTTCGTTGCTCTTCCAGAGACTCTCTCGAGACACGCAATCGTCACATCCATTTAAATGCCCATCAAATAATCTCTAGGGTTTAACCTGAGCCTGACACTTGTCAAACATCAGCCGACTTCCCGTCAAAAGTAAACAAAATCGACTGTTCACTGTCGACACCAAAATACGTCCAATATCAGTCGTTCATTCAACTCTGACAAATCGCTTTCGAAGTCGACAGATGGCGCACGTCTGGGGCTCTTTCTTGATCTAACGGTCACAGATGCTCCGACGTGACTATAAGAAGATGAAGCGATCACATTGCATCTATTTGGCAAAAATTTGAACTTTATCAACTGTAAAAACTCTCATCTTTCTAACAGCGACCCGTCTGATTAGTGCGACCAAAGCTCTCAAAGCACTCTTCCAGTCTTCAAAAAGAATCAAGTAAGTCTCTGAACGACCTCTTTGGTTTATGCTTGCTGTTCATTTTTTGTGTGTGTGTGTGTGGTGGAGCATGTCTGGATTTTGGGATGATGGGTAATAGATTATGGAGACTTTGGGTTGTTTTGGGTTCTGTGTCTTGCCCGATGTTGCTAGGGAGAGATTTATGGTTTGATGGATGTTGTTAGGTCACTTAGAACCCGCAGGCTTAGTTTTCCGGAATCTCAGGGTAACTGCGAAGTCCCAGATAGTTTAAAAATTAACTATAGACTGACATTGTTTTCCCATTTCGGATGTCAGGGATGTCTGACAATGGGTCTTCCTCGGCAAACCCTGCTAAACCTTCGACTCCTCTTGCCGTAGAGCTCTCCTCGAGCTCGGGGCACCAAGCATAGAGGACCTCGACACTACCCCCCACCCCTTCCGAAATTGAAGAAGACACCTACCATCATAGAATTCCACGGAAGGACCCAGAGGCCGGTGAATTTGACTGCTCGGCTTTGGACATGAATCGGCCATCCAAGATAACCGAAGATGATCTGGCACTGCTCCGGCAATGCTATGATATTCCGATAGATATTGTCCTCGAAGTCCCTCGTCCACTTGATCGTGCCAGTCAACCTGATGAGGGTTCGATGGCTCTTCTTCCGGCCTTCTTCGAGTGTGGACTCCGGCTGCCAATTTAACCTTATTTCACCTGGTTGTTGGCCGAGATAGAGATCGCCCCTTGCCAACTAAGCTTGAATAGTTGGAGGATCTTGGCCGGGATATACGTGATTTGGCATCGGGCAGGCCTCGGTGAACCTACTCTTGAAGAAGTAAAGAGGTTGTATTGGTTGAAGGCTAACCCAAGAACGCATCATGGCTGGTACTACCTTTCTGCCTACGCCGAATCGTCAAACATCGTAGGCAAACTCCCCGACTCCAAGAAAAACTTCAAAGATTTATGGTTCTAGGCCACAGGAGATTGGGGACGGGCCTTGACAACATATGAAGAGGAGACTTCAGTCTCGGACATTTTTAGAGCGGGAGGTTAGAAATCTAACCCTAATTGTTCCTGCTCTTTGATTTTATGATAGGATTCTAACTTCTTTGACTCTTCCCAGCTTGTTGGAGGGACGCTCCCAAGGTCTCTCATCGGGTTCGGGTGTGGATACGATGGGCTAGGTAATATACCGACCATTGGAAGAAATTGGTTAATGATACGGACTTTGTTGAGTCGGGCCTCATTCGGACTTGCCCCTCCGAGGGTCTCGGGACGGATAGGTAGACTTTACTACCCTTTGATAAATCCTTTTATTTGCTCAGCACAATGATGTTTTATAAGTGTTCAGATCCCGGACTGACCAAGTTTTACCTTGTATCTTGCAGGGATGTCAAAGCGCCTAAAGTATCTAGATCAACTAGCCGGTGCAACAAAGAAAGCCGGTTCATCTGGAGCCGGGCCCTCTCGGAAACGGCCAATAACTACTGAGGCCAAAAACGTGACTGAAGAAATGGCTTTGCCGACTACTCAAAGTTCGGCTCCCCCTTCCAGGGCATCGCCACCAGCTACTTCCTGACCCGCCAGCCCCACAAAGCTTAAAAGAAAAAAACATCTTATTGGGGCAGGGGAAGCCGGGCTTGCTCGGGAGATCGAGGAGGAGCAGGCCCTGAGCAGAAAGCAGGCTGCTCAAAAGGAGAAGAGATTGTCTGAGGGCTCCTCCAAAAAGTGAAAGGGCGATGTGATTTTGGGTGCTGAAGATCTCAGCCAGGATATTCGGGGGGCCACTGCCCATATGGTGTCTGTGATTAATGAATTGGCCGAGGTGATCCCTCCGGTAAAAGTCCCTAAATACGAAGATCTCTCCCCCGAGGATGTGGTCTCTGCGCTTTGTTCCCAGATGGCAAAGGTAACCATCCTTTTTATTCATGTTCTGAATTTTTACTTAAATCTGATTTCTGAATTTCTACTTCTTCCCGGCAGGCAAACTATCTGACGGCCAAGAACAAAGATCTTCTTCTGAGTCTTCTTTCTGAGGGTGGCCAAGCCCAGAGGCTTCAGAACCGGTTGACTGAAACGGAGGCCGAGGTGGCCAATAGAGAAGAAATCATTAAAAATCTGAAGTTGGCTGCAGTCGAGGCCCATTCAACAAATAAAGCTCTCAGGGTCGCTACCTCCCTAGAGAGAAAAAAAACTGAGGCTTCCAGGGTGGGCCTGGAGGCCGCTCAGGCTGATAATAGAATCCTAAAGGTGGAATTGTGCAGCGTGGAGTCCAAACTGAGGGCCAAAGATGAAGAGTTGGCTCGGGTCTGTGCGAAGCTTGAGAAGAAAGAAACTGAGTTCGAGGCCGAGCGGGATGTAATCAGACTTGATGGGATCGGAGATTGCACCGAGATTATCCCAATGATACTTCCCAACCTGAATATGTGGTCTATCCATGCAGTGATCCGGTTCTGTAAGGGGGAGCTCACACAAAAGGAGTTTCAAAAATGGCTACCCCATTCTCTTGAAGAAGCACTGGATCCCGATCCCATTTCAGTCATCCCGATATCTTCAGCTCCTGAAGAAGATCGACCAGAGGGTCCTGCTCCTGAAGCTGCAACTGTCGAGGCCTATCAAACCGTTAATGTGGAGGCCGTTATCCCTCATCCTAAGCCAGAGCCCAGCCATCTTCCACCCGAGCCTATAGAAGAATGGCTAATTGTCCCTACGCGGGCTGATTTGTATGGGGTAATCCGAACGGGGCCCCATGTAAACTTTTTATAATAACTCCTTTTGTAATAGCTCTTCACAATGCGTATATATATCTTTTTTGTCTTTGATAATTTATTCCAAATGCGTACTTGCAAACGACCACTAGAGATCTGACCGACCGAATAGATTGGCTTGGTGGGACGTAACCCGATCCCGAGCTAAGATGGTCTCGTTGGGACGTAACCCGACCCCGAGCTGAATAATCAAGCGGCCTCGGTGAAACGATATCCAGCCCCGAGTCGATGTAATCCATAAGGGCCTCGGCGGAACGAATCCAGCCCCGAGCCAAACAACCAAGCGGCCTGGGCGGAATGAAATCCAGCCCCGAGTTGAATAGCCAAGAAGCCTCGGTGGAATGAAATCCAGCCCCGAGCTGATGTAAACCATAATGGCCTCGGCGGAATGAAATCCAGCCCGAGCCGAATAACCAAGCGGCCTCGGTAGAACGAAATCCAACTCCGAGCCGAATGTAAACCATAATGGCCTCGGCAGAACGAATCCATCCCCGAGCCGAATGTTAATCAAGACTTACACAGAAGGAAAGAAAATCAACCTTCGAGGGTCGGCTAACTCTAGCACATGAGTCCCCTTGCCAGACCAGCGAAAAACAAAACAGAAAAAATAGAATAAAGTAAAGCGGGTAAATGGTGGGGGTGACTTAGCACATACCCCAAAACAAAAAAACTTTGTAGGAGTAAATAACAACTCGGATGCCTTGAGACAGCGTCCTGTCTGAGGTCTCCAAAACATAATTCTGAATCTTACAATTCAGCATCCCGGTGAGCCGAGATACGGATCAAAGAGCGTCCCAGCATGTAAGGGCACATTCCACGTTATGTCAGGCTACTATGGAACCCGCATATGGTACGAGGGCTCCTCCTTATGCTAGGCAAAGATGGAGCCTGCATACGCCACGAGGGCACAATCCCTCCCCGTGCTATGCTTCTCTCGGATCCGAACAGTTAAGCCAAACCTACGGGAACACGCTCCCCGCAATCGCCTCCCCGGGGTGATAATGCTGACTTGGTTCCACGGGGCACTCCCTCCCCACGGTTGCCATCCCGAGGTGCTCCTCAAAAATGTGAGTCATGGGGTAGTTATGCTCCGATCCTCGGGGGTTTGATACCGACACGAGCGGTTCGCATGCCTCTCATATACACTTCATCCCTTAACGCAGTCATGATCCTCAAAAATGAAATACGTCAGGTCGGAGCACGTCTGCCCAGGGTTTTGATGATAGCACATGTGATTGATTTGCCATGGGTTTCATGCTTTTCCTCACCTCATATATTCCCTTCGTACCGAGTATATCCCCAAAATATTGAATATGACTTTCAAGTCTAATTAAAAAAAGCGAGTGAAAATTTTCTTAATTGAAAAGAGAAAGTTTTATTCATATTCGGGGACCTACTGCCCTTCCTACAACTCTCTGCGGGACATTTCGAGAGAGGCTTTATATCGAGCTCCTAACCCTTGTCAGGTTTTTAAAAAAGAAAGAAAGAAAAATCTACTAGAAGTACTTTCTCAACATCTCGGCATTCCAAGGCTTCCTTAACCGTGTGTAGTCCAGCTGTCCCAAAAGATAGAAACCTGGTCTTACCACTCCATAATTTTATAAGGCCCTTCCCACTTGGCACCTAATGAGCCTTCCTCCAGCCTTCGAGTGTTCAAGGTGACCCTTCTCAATACCAAGTCACCTGGAAGAAAGAAACGGGTCCGAACATTTTTGTTGTAGAAACGGGCCATTCTTTGCTGATAGATTGCTGCCTTCATAGCCGACTTCTCTCTCTTTTCTTCGATCAGGTCGAGATGAATTCTGATCAGCTCTTCATTCTGTTCGTCCTTAAAAGGCCGAACCCTGTGGGTAGTCATTTTGATCTCTGCTGGAATAACCGCTTCGCATCCGTATGATAAGGAAAATGGAGTTTCCCCTCTGGAAACCTTTTAGGTGGTCTGATGCGCCCACAACACTTTCGGTAACTCCTCGACCCATAAGCTCTTGTAAGCTCTGATCCGAGCCATAAGATTTGCCTTAATGGTCTTGTTTGTCGCCTCAACCTGCCCGTTAGACTTGGGATGGGCAGGTGAGGTGAATCTTAAGTTGATTTGGAGGTCTTCACAGAGCTTTCTGAAGCCTTTGCTACCGAAATGTTTTCCGTTATCGGTGATGACGGCCCGAGGAATTCTGAAACTACAGATAATATTTCTCTTCAAAATCTCCATAGCTTTCTTCTCTGTGATTACGGATAGGGGTTCGGCTTCCACCCATTTGGTGAAATAATCTATGGCAACAATGGCGTACTTCACTTGCCCTCGCCCCCTCGGCATCGGCCCGATGATATCCAGCCCCCACTGGGCGAACAATCAAGGACTTGACATGGTAGTCAACTGGTCTGCTGGATGGTGGTGGATATTGGCACTCTTCTGGCATCCATCACATTTCTAGGCCACCCTCATACCGTCCTGATGTATGGTTGGCCAATAGAATCCTTACCTTTAAGCTTTAAAGGTAATTGATTGTCCTCCAGCGTGACTCCCACAAATTCCTACATGAATTTCCCTGAGCACGCACATAGTTAGCCTTTTCTTCTATTAAACATCTCAGGAGGGGTACCGTATAGCCTTTTCGGTATAGCACTCCTTCGATCAGGGAAAACTTGGTGCTTTTAAATTTCAGCTTCCAGGCTTCCTTCTTTTCTTCGGATGTCTCCCCAGTCTCCAAATATCTCCTGATTGGTTGCATCCATGAAGATTCGCTTTCCACATCCAACTCCGCTACCTCGAGCTCTCCCATATTTTTTTCTCGGTGGCAGATTAGAGGGACTATTCTAGGATTTACCGACCTGATTGAATATGCGAGCCGTGCTAAAGAGTCTACCTCACAGTTGTTTTCCCTGTCAATTTTCTCAAATTACACGTTCCCCATTTTTCCCACAAATCTTTTTACCTCAGCCAAATAGGCTATCATACTCGGCTCTCTGGCTTGGAAATCTCCCTTAAGCTGCTAAAAGGCCAGCTGGGAGTCGCTTCTCACAACTACGTCGTGAACACCCATCACTGTGCAAAACCTTAAACCGGCTAAAATTACCTCATACTCCGCCTCATTGTTTGTGGCCTCGAAGGCGAATCTCAAGGCGTACAATACTTCTTCACCTTTATCATTTTTCAATACGATTCCGGCCCCATTACCTTGTGAGCTGATAAATCCGTCTACCGACAACTCCCATTTGTCTTCCCCAACAGTCAAAATCTGGGATTTTATGAATTCAGCGACAAAGTCTACCAAAGCCTACCCTTTTACCGTTGCCCTTGGGAGGTAAGAAATGTCTTGTTCACTCAACTCTACCGATCATTTCACTATCCTACCCGAGACCTCCGGTTTCTGTAGAAAGCTTTACTAACATAATACACTGGCTTTTGAACTTTATCAGCTTCTTGCACTAATACTGAACTTACTGCATGCTCCTGAACAGCTAAATATAAGTATAAGGTCTCATATGGGGACGGCTTTGCTAGAAGTGGGGGCTGCGTCAGGTACTGTTTTAACTGTAGGAAGGCCTCCTCGCATTCTGTCGTCCAGTTGACTTCCCTTTTTGCCCTCTTGACGACTTTGAAGAAAGTGTGGCACTTTTCAATTGCTCGGGAAATAAATTGATTTAGTGCGGCCACCCTGCCGGTCAGGCTTTGCACTTCCTTTATCGTTCTGGGAGACTTTAAGTCCAGAACGGCTTGGATTTTCTGACTTTCCCGATGCCACTCCGAAAGCACACTTCTCTGGGTTGAGCTTTAAGTTATGATTCCTTAGTAATTCAAAGGTTTTCTTCAGATTGGCCACGTGACAACCTGGCTCCTTAGACATTGTTATCATATCATCAACATATACCAGCATTGATATGCCGATAAGGGGCCTAAAAATCTTGTTCACCAGCCTCTGAAAGGTTGCCCCAGTATTTTTCAATCCGAAGGGCATCACTTTATAATGATAAAGCCCTTGATAGGTAACAAAAGTCATCTTCTCCTCGTCCTCATGATGCATTTTGACCTGATTAGATCCAGAGAATGCATCCTTAAAGCTTAGCAGCCCATGGCAAGCCATTAAATCCACCAACTGATCTACCTTTGGTAGTGAGAATCTGTCTTTCGGGCAAGCTTTGTTGAGCTCGGTAAAATCCATGCACATCCTCCACTTTCCATTGGGTTTCATCACTAATACCACGTTCGTTACCCACTCTAGGTATTTTACTTCTCTGATAAAACCAGCTTTCAACAGTTTTCTACATCGGCAGCCATTGCCCTACACCGCTCCTGGTTAAAGATTCTTCTTTTTTGCTTGACCGGTTTGTGGGATAGATTTACTGCCAAACGGTGATTGATAAACTTCGGATCTATCTCGGGCATATCGTCATGCCCCCATGTAAAGACTTTCGGGTACTCCTTTAGACACTTCAGCAGGTTCTGTTTCAGGACCTCGTCTAAGTCTTCCCCTATTTTACATTTTTCCCAGGTCCGAAAAGCTCTCTCGTCTCTAATTCTTCGACCGCCCCTAGCCGGGCAACTTTCTTTGGCCGAGGACCCGGATCCTTACTTGTCTCTCCCATTCTTCATTCCCTTTCCTTTTCCGGGTACCCACTTCAATGCAGAGGGTTTCCTTTGAGAGGGTGGCAAAACAACTCTGAGCCACCTTCTAACTCCCGCACACAATTCCAATCACATCCCGGGTGGGGAACTTTAACTTCAAGTAATAGCAAGACATTACAGCCTTTATCTTCATCATGAAAGGCCGACCAACAATGACCTGGTAACTACTCATGCAATCCACCACCGTGAAATTCATCATAATCATCCGAGTCCGGGGACGGGTTTTGATTGTCATTGCCAATTATATCCTTCCCAATGGAACGATCGTCGAGCCCCCGAAGCCGTATATGGGAGTCTCATCGTTGGTTAGAGTCGCATACTCCACCCCACGGCCGTCCAAAGCCTCATTGGAGATTATATCCACTGCACTCCCGGGATCCACTAGGATTCTGTCTACCTCAAAACCGTCGATTATCGCCTTGATTATTAATGCATCATCGTGGGGGAAACTCACCCTTCGAGCATCCTCATCCGTGAACATTACTGGCACTGACCGACTGTCTTGTATTCCTGAGGCATGTTCTGTTTCTAATACCTCTGACCCCCGAGTCCGACTATAGTTTTTCTTGACCGGTTAGAGTCCCCGGCCAGTGTCTTCCTCTCTGCAATGGTATTCACATGTCAGTAATGTGACCACTGTCTGGCCGCCATAACTTCATGGTCAATATATTTATTCAAGTACCCATTCCGCGGCAGGTCTTCCATTTGCTCCCGCAAGTCTTTGTATCCGTCCGTCGTATGTCCCCTCAAATTATGATGCATGCAATAGGATTTTTTATTCCGCCTGTCCGGTGGGAATCTTCTAAAGTCAGGCTCTATCAAGAGGCCCTTTCCTTGGATTTCCATGACGATTTTCCCCAGTAATTTATTTAAAGGAATGTATGCCTCTTCCCCGTCCAAATGGTTCACCTAGGCCGAGATTCTCTTTTCCTGGTCATTCTAAGGTATCGGCTTGAATTTCCTTCGCCTCGGGGGTGGTTTTTTAAACTCCTTATCTGGCCTGCAAAGAGCTTATGCCCTCATTGTCCTCTCTCTGATAGTTGTCCCCCTCCGGGAGCGACTCATATCCCTCGACCTCGAGCATCATGTTATGGTATCGTTCAATGAAAGCCTTCAGGGGCTCATCGTCCCCCTGCTTCATGAGCCTCAATTCCCCAATTATCTTCTTTGGGACCCAAACCACTTTGAAGTGCCGAACAAATGACTCCATGAGTTGCGCGAAGCTACCGATGCTCTCTGGGGCTAGACTTCTGAACCACGGAATGGAAGACCCACCCAAGGTTAGGGGGAATACTTTGCAAATAGCATCCCCTATCACTCATTTGACCTCCATTAATAGGACAAAACCCTCAATATGGGATTTTGGATCAGTATGTCCTTTGTAGGTGTCATGGATGGCATGTTGAATCGTCTTGGGAACTTTACCGACCTTATTTCTTCTGTGAAGGGAGATTCAACCTCGTCATCCCGAGCATCTCCCGTATCAGTTTTGAGGTTCACTCCCCACTTGGTCATTTCTTTTCTTAACCAAGCTCTCACGTTGCCATCTGTGTTACCATGCTGCCCCCCACGGCCTTCCTCGCATCTGTCACCCTGGGTGAGGCGTTCCTCGTGACTTGAGATTTCCCATCCAGTTTCACCATGCTTCATATCTCCCCTTCTGGTACCGCGTGGGTTATCATAGGAAGAATCCGACGACTGTCTCCCCTTTTCTTCTTCCCACTTATCATTCGCTTGTAAATCTTTTTCTACCACTACGAACTTCATCATGTAGGGGTCCTTCCTCCTGGGTTCATCGTCTTCACTCACATCTGCAACCCTTTTTCCTTCCGCTATTTCACCTATCCTCTGACTGGTTCCGACTTTAAGTCTTTCAATATTCATCTCTTCCATCCTCTCCAGTCTGTCCGTCATGGATTTCAAAAGGATTTGATTTTCCTCCCTATCTTTCCTCATATTTTCCTCTATTTTCTCCATCCATTCTGTTGTTGAACTCCTTGACGACCGGTGATTTCCACCTTCTGCCATCGTCTTACTACGCGAGCTACTTTTTGTTGGATTCCCCACAGACGGCGCCAACTATTGACGGCTGATTTTAGTCTCAGGGGCAATAAGGGCTCTTTGTGTTTGAGTTTCTATAGTCCCGAGGATCGATTATCAAGCATAAAACAACATGTGAATACATTCAAGGGGGTGCGGAATACTCACAATGATCGGTTGAGACGATGCGACAAACACAAAATTTCAAGTCCTCCTCCAATGTGCATTCGACAGTGAGCTGAATTTGGTGGCCAAAATTCTGCCATGAATCATCTTCCAAGCTCCAAGCTTTTATGATGTGATTCCAAGCTCATGGGTGGGTTTCCCTATCATCTTCGCAAGACTCTATTGTGTGCTAGTACTCTTGATTTTTTTCCACAAAAATCATCTAATGCTTCTCCATGACTCACGGTAATGAGCTGTGAAAAGAAGAAGAAAATGGCCCCTTTGGGAGAGAGAGAGAGAGAAGTGAGGAAGAGAGAGTATTGGTTAGTTGTTAGCAAAAAGTGTATCTAATACACATTATTTTTTATTCAAAAATCAAATAAATGATTTACCAAAAGTCAAGCCAATTAAAGCTTTCCCAACAACTACCATCAATCAATCAATCAATCAAATTGTCACATTACTCAAAATGACATGTGATTTGACACTTGATATGACTAATGATTTGACGCTTGATTTGACTTGCGTGCCGCACTCGAATTCGAAATACGAATGCGCTCACAAACAATCCCGAGCTCGGGTTCGTTAATTCCAAATTAATGAATTTTCTGTTACGACATAATTAATTAATTATGCATAGCAAAATCACTATTCACGTCGCTAACGAATTAATTCTAAATTAACTCGTTCGCCCGAATTAAAATCTGATTTTAATTCTGTGTCGAAATCTAATTTCGTTTAATATATCAAATATATTAATTTATCGATTAATTCCAAATTAATCGTTCTCTCTTTTTTAAATGATATTTTATCCTAGATAAAATATCTCCGTAATTAATCCCAGATTAATTTTCTCTCTCATCAAATTAATCCCAGATTAATTAAAGTGTGAGTCATACGTCATCGGTGAATCTTCAGGAAGCGACCCATGAGATCCCTGGATATGTTGGCAGTAAATACGATTATTGGACTATCCGAATACGTACATACCTAGTACTACATTTTTATCGATTTACAAGACAAGGTTGGCTTCTAGCAAAGCGCCATTCCTACCCAATTCTCCATAAACATGCTTACAGGAATAAGCGATCTATATCAGGCATAGTATATGTAGTATTGTGTATGTCGAACCAGTATCAAATGCCACGTGCTAGGCATGGGGCTGGAATTGTGTCTGCCCCGTATGAAGCACATGTCGGATGTCTGGTAACTAGTCTCTATAATCAGATATACATGACCTAGTCATAATATCCCGATGACTGCAGTACTTAAGAGTATTAGTACCTTATCCTATGTGATATCATCTCCACTATGACTGGAGTGATACTTCCATCTTGACATCACACCCAATACACTACAATTCTCAATATACCCAACAGAGGCGTACTCAGAACCTGTTAAAGCCTTGGACGACCAAAACCAAAGCATATTGATTGTCGCAAGTATTAGCCGAGCAAGTCTCAGGTTAAGACCAAATACACCTACCATGATTTCAGACTTCCATAGACACATAGTCATACTACCAATGGAATTCCGAGGGGTCTATCCAGAGCGAAGTTGTTTTCCGTACCATCGGTAAAACACAACTTCCTATTACACTTGCATGAGTATCCTATACCCAAATATATGAGAACTATGTCGTTATGCTCTCACAACGCGCACAAGTGTAATACTAGTCTTTTACGCATTATCGATGTCCAATATCTATAATACTCTGACTAGGGATATTTAATGATCAATCCTTCGTGGACTGATACTGTCTCATATCATCTCAATCCAGAAACTAATCATATAGACCTCCTATCATTTATACATCTAGGTGATCTAATTACAAATGATAAGAGAGCAATCTCCTTTGTCATATAGTTAATTTGTACAACAACACCATGATCTGTACAAATAGTGACGCTATGGGTCATAATTGTCCAACAATTTGCTCCCAAGACAATCCTCCTGCAACTGTGAATTTTTTTTGTTATGGGAAACCAAAAGTAAATTTGGTAAAAGATAGATGAACACACCAATCAACAAAGGGATTTAACGTGGTTTAGCGGATCAGATCCAACCTACATCCACGGGCGCAAAACGGGTGATATTTTATTACTGAAATATGCTTGGCCGATCTGTTTATGTTTACAGGTCTAATTCTCTCTTGTTTTCTTATCAGCTAGCCCACTTTTCAAGTATGCTTTCCCCTCTCATTTATACTAGAAAAGAGACGGTTTCCCTTTCCCACAAGACCTCTTGGCCGAAATTACCTTCGCTTCTATCTTTATCCTATAAGAACGCTGACTTATCATCTTATCCCATAAAAATATGATGATTTAACATCTTATCCCATAAAAATAGGATGACTTATCACCTAGAACATATCTCTCCATCTGCTCGGTCTTTAAGAGGTCGGTCACAATGGTCCTCTGAACTGAGAATGCTGGTATCGATCTGATAATGCACGGCCATCCGTGCTTAAGCGGTCAGTCACTGATCATCAAGTGCTCAGCCTCGCCCCGTTGGCGCATGCAACATCGAATGGTCAGGTCGGCATTAATGGTCTCGATCAAGAATGGAGTTACCCTTTTACCCCTACTGTACTGCTTAAATATCATAGTGCTTGAAAATACCATCAATAGGTTGTTTAGTATATTATTTTTTTATGCATGATTTAGTTGATTATTTCCAAGCTTGATTTAGTTATTTCTTTCGCATTAGGAATTTAATTATGTCTCTTCTACGTTTATGTTTAGATTATTATTTATTCATATTATCATGTTTATTGATTTAATGTGTTCATGTGTTTGCGTCCTTGCCATTATGCCGACTTACTTTTATGCATGCAAACTTAGATTTAGGCTTTACTTTTATGCATGCGAACTCATATATAGGTTTTACTTTCATATATGTGAATTAGACGTAGGCTATTCTTGCGTATGTAGGTTGCGTAGACTTGGTTAAATTATTGCACAAATCCTTTCATTACAAGTGGCATAACGGGTTTGAGGTCTTCCCTTGCAAGGGGTGAGTGCAGCCTTAAATCATTTTCCCAGTTCACACTGTGTGGCGACTCCTTTATTCTCCGGTTTAGTCTTTCGTGGACTATTTCGTACTCCCGACTAGGCCGCGAGCCTAAAACAACGTCGCTAATTTCTGTGTCCTACAGTCTGGTGACTCCACTGGGGATATAGAATCGGCCTCGAAATAATGTCTTGTAGTGATTGTGATTTGTGCTTTAGTTAACCGTGTCTATGGTGGGTTGAAGGGGTTTAATCGAAGGCATAATTAAGGCTAGGTAATGGTTTGGTGTCTTCCTTCATTCACTACCTTTCTATAAGGAAAAGCTGTGACAGCACCTAGATAATCATGTCATCGTAGCTTATTGTGATAGACTAATTTGGAGGACTCGTTGTTTATTCCTATCACCAAGCAATAAGAGCATAAGAGGTTTAGGTATTTAAGAGAGTTCGCTCCACCCTCCCTCTGGGCAATCTATAATGAGAAATCTATTTGAAAGTCAGTCACGCATCTGAACTCGTTGGCAGGTACCTTAGCGTATAAAAAATGTGCGCTCACTTGGTCACTTGGACCCTTGAGTGGGGCGATCTAGTTGTGGGCAATCCTTCGCCGACGAGAGCCTTTGTCTATACCCCTATAAACCCGCACATGAACTATAGTTTTAGGACTAATACAAACTATCACTTTATGCTTGCATTTAGGACCGTCATCATTTGGATTCAATTAAACTTTTTGTCATGAGGTATGGGCTTGTTGGGCCATTTAAACTGGGATGAGTCCGTGCTTCATGGCAATTGGGCCAAAAGCTTCTAAAATATTGATGGGCCAATTTATGTTTAGGTCCCGTATCATTTGAAGTTATTTAGCCATGTTATCGCAAAAGTGTAAACTTGTTCGACCTTTTCAACTGGGACAAGTTTGCACCTCCCAATAGTATGATTGAATGCTTTAAAATAGTAATGGGCCGATTTATATATTCCATGCATCGCACGCATACATGCTAACTGGTAGTTTTAAAAGATGTCATAGATACTCGTTGGGTTAGGGAATATGGAAGACTCGTCAAGAGGCCGTTAGCAAACATGAGCGAATCAGTTAACGAAGGATCTCGTATGGACCAATTGGAAACTAGTCTTGCCAAGGTTACCAAACAGTTGCAAGCTTTGACTGCCGCTATGACTAACATGGTTGTGCCTCATGCTGGGGGACTCTGAGAATGAGAGGCGTGAGGACCCTCCGAACAGATTGAGTGATGATATCTCTGTCTTTGATGACGACATGGCTGAGTGTGCCGCATGAAGGGTAGTCAGGTCTCAGGATGAATTACATAAACTATGAGATTAGGTAGAGTCAGTTACCCGCAAGATGAGGGGTAAGCATGATGATTTGCTGGACTACGAGGCAATAACCTTTGAGGAGCAGCTGCCGGCTCAGTTTAAGATGTCTGACATGGCCAAGTTCAACGGGAAAATGGATCCAAGGGTCCATCTCTGACATTATGTTTCTGTGATGAGCTCAGTGGGTCTGTCGAAGCTTCAGGTCCAGAAGATGTTTAAGATGTCGCTTAAAGGGGCACCCGTGGTATGCTATCATGGCCTGGAGAGGAAGGTCAAAGATGATTGGAGGGCACTGTTAGAGGCCTTTCTGAACCAGTATGTCACAAACTTGGAGATCAACTTGTCACTTCATGACTCAGAGAATACCAAGCAGAAGCCGAAAGAAAACTTAAAGGACTATGTGGACCACTGGAGAAGTCAGCTTCTGAAAATACAGACTCGACCCTCGGAGAATGACCAGATCAAGATGATTATCAAGGGTACTAAACCCTCGATTTATGGCAAGCTGAGGAGGATGACCTCTATGATCACTGATTTCCGACAGCTGAGAGAGACTGTCATGGACATTGAGGAAGAGGAAGCGGAGAATATGAAGTTTTAGGGCCTGAACAGGAGGACTGTTGGAGGACCGTCTGGTGCTAAGCCCTTTTCAGCTAAAGTAGCCGCCGTCAGAAACCGGCGTTTCTCTAATCTGGGTAGACCTTTGTCCAATGTGCTGGAGAAGTTGACGAGACAAGGACTCCTAAAACCCTTAGAATCAAAACCACTTACATACCTTCCACCACCACACTATAACCTGAACCTTTATAGTCAATATCACTAGCAGAATAGCCACGACATCGAAAATTGTGCCCGCCCCAGGCACGAAATCCAAGACCTCATCGACTCCATTAAAATGTCTGACCCCAAAAAAGAGCAACCCAACACACACAGAAATCCCCTGCCTAACTATCACTCTGTCTCACCACCTACCTATATGATTAGCTCCGGCCTACTTGAAAACATCGTCCTTCAAACCTTTGACCACCAAGCCTTTTGCCTGGGGATTTGGGATAGCAACAGTGAGGATGAAGCAGAATAGATGAAGAATTTCTTGTTGGACTTCTCCAGCAGTGATGAAGATGAGGTGAAGGAAATGACCCGCATGAGGCATTTCTACAGTGATACCACAGAAAAGGGCAAGGGAGTGTTGGCAGATGGCAGAGGAATAGCAAAAAAAGGGGATAATTCTAAAGAAGATGTAGTGTTGCGTCAGTTGAAGAAGACACGAGCATATCTAAGCATTTCGGAATTGTTGTGTGCAACGCAGGATCACAGGCGTGCCATGGTTGAGGCCTTGAGCAAGATAAGAGTGCCGGAGGATGCCAACCATGCGATGTTTGTAGGATCAGTACAGAAAGAAGCTACGCAGGTGATAAACTTTTCTGAGGAGGAACTCCCGTCGGAGGGAAGGAACCATAATAGGCCTTTATTCATCATAGTCGAAGTGAGGGGAAATAAGACATCTTGTGTGATGGTGGATGATGGCTCATCCATCAATGTGTGCCCATTGAAGATTTTGGCGAGGTTGGGTATAAAGACGACGAATCTGAGTCCATCTAATATGACTATCAAGGCTTATGATAAAAGCAAGCGGGGAGTTGAGGGTACTTTTGCTGCGATGGTCAAAGTGGGCCCAATTGAGGATGAGGTTGAGTTCACAGTGCTTGATATCCCAGACACTTTTGTTTTTTTGTTGGGAAGGCCATGGTTTCACAAGTTTGGGGGCGTCCTCTCCATTCTGCATCAGGTCATCAAGTTTTCGTATGGGGGAGAGATCATCACCATCAGAGCTGAGGTAGATAATATTGTGGCCGCTTTGGAAATATAACCTTTCACAAGGTTCCAAGTGTCAGCAACCTTTGAAGAGTGGCTAGATCCTAAGGTGGCTAGGATTATGGAGAAAATGAAGTACGAGTCAGGCAGAGGCTCAGGTGTTGGAGGAGCATTGCCCGACTTCAAAGGGCAGACCACCCCAAGGGGTTTGGGATATAAGTCTGATGAAGATAAGCCGAAAGATAAGAAGAAAGGGTTGAAGCTGATGGAATGTTTCTTGAAGGCTACAAGGTATCAATAAGAGCTCGAACCAGTGGAAGTTAATGGGGTCATGGTACCGGGGTTTGAGATCTTCCAAGATGTGCTTGGTGAGAAACTGCTGACAGCATAAATGGCAAAAGAGGAAGAAGATAAGTGGGAAGAAGAGCTGATGAAGCTAGAGAGCCTGACCCTCGAGGAGAATAAGAAGACTGAGAAAAACCCGGTTGCGGAGGATGAAGTGTCTGTAGATGACGAAGACATTTATCTTCTTGATTTATTTGAGTGTACTCTCGTATTTACTAGTAATAAAGACAATCATTTTGCTTACTTGCCTGAGTCTATTCTTTTCAACTTGCATGACTTGAGTATATTTGATATCAACTCAACCAAAATAAATGCGTTTAACCTTGGTACGCTTGAGAGCCCCAATGAGATTCTAATTGTAAGTGAGGTTACCTCTGATGAGCGGAAGAAATTAGAAGAGATATTAGTCAAATATGCTAAAGTATTTGTTTGGTCCTATGAGGACATGCTGGAGTAGACAGAAACATCACCCAACATGCGATGCTGACTTATCCAAACATGAGGCCGGTAAAGCAGAAGCTCCAAAGAATGAGACCTGAGTAGGCCGAGAAGGTTAGAGAAGAAGTTAAGAAGCAAATAGATGTGGGATTTCTAGAAGTAGTGAAGTACCCCGAGTGGTTGGCAAACATTGTGCCAGTGCCGAAGAAGGATGGGAAGGTCAGAATGTGTGTGGATTACCGAGACCTTAACAAATCTTGTCCGAATGATGACTTTCATTTACCTCATATAGACGTACTGGTTGATAGTGCGGCTTTATCTGCCATGTACTCGTTCGCGGATGGGTTCTCAGAATACAATCAAGTTCTTATGGCAGAAGAGGATAAGCATAAGACTACATTTGTCACGGAGTGGATACGTATTGTTACAAAGTGATACCGTTCGGACTTAAAAATATAGGAGCAACTTACCAACGGAAGGCCACTATATTATTCCACGACTTGATGCATAAGGAGATTGAGGTATATGTGGATGACATGATGGTAAAATCAGAGACGAGAGGCGGACATATAGAAGCACTTGAGAAATTTCTTGAACGAGTCGACAAGTATAACCTACTGTTAAATCCCAAGAAGTGCGTGTTCGGAGTAACGTCAGGAAAGTTACTAGGACTCACTATCAAAATGGGAGGAATAGAAGTGGACCCCGAGAAGATCAAGGTGATTACGGAGATGCCTGCACCGAAGACAGAGAAAGAAGTGAGATAATTCCTTGGGAAGATTCAGTATATTAGTCGGTTCATCTCCAAGTTGACGTCAGTGTGTGAGCCTATCTTCAAATTGCTGAGAAATGACCAGCCGGTGAAATGGAATGAGCAATGTCAAGAATTTTTCGACAAGATCAAGGAATACTTGGTGAAACCTCATGTCTTGAAACCTCCGAGACCAGGCAAACCTTTGGTACTGTATTTGGCCATAAAACCCGAAGCGCTGGGGGCGATGATGGTACAAGCGGATGAGACAGGGGTAGAGCATGCAGTCTACTACCTCAGTAAGAAGATGCTTCCGTACGAAGCCTGATATCAAGAAGTAGAGAAGATCTGTTTGGCAGTAGTATAGGCATCCAGAAAGTTGCGTCATTACTTCCAATCGTACAAGATCCAAGTGGTAGTAAAGGAGAATTCCTTGAAGTATCTGCATTCGGTGCCTTCGCTAGTAGGGAAACTAGGCAGATGGTTGGTATTGTTGATGGAGTTTGATATTGAGTATCTCACGTCTAAATTGATCAAAGGCCGAGCCGTAGCAGAGTTCCTGGCATTACAATCGATAGAAGGAGATCATTACAAGTTTGAATTCCCAGACGAGGAAATCCAAGCGATAACAGTCCAAGGATGGAAGATGTACTTCGACGGAGCGGTGAACTATAAAAGAGCCGAATAGGAATTGTGATAGTAACCCCTGAAGGAGAGACTCTACCTATGGCCAAGAGGTTGACGTTCGGTGTAACCAACAACATGGCTGAGTATGAAGCGTGCGCCTTTGGACTGACGGCACTGATAGCCTTGAAGGCTAAGCATGTGGAAATCTACAGAGATTCGATGTTGGTAATCCGACAGATGTAAGGAGAATTGGAATTGAAGGAAGACCGGTTGAAACCTTACTTGTTCCACCTAAGGAGTCCGGCACAGGCCCTCCCCAATTGTAAGTTCCAGCAATTGACGCGAGAAGAGAATCGGATGGCTAACGTGTTAGCTACACTAGCTGCAACTTGGGAAAATCCAGAGAAGCTGGTCATGAGACCTCTAGTACTGACGACAGCAAGCAAACCCGTCCATGAGATAGAAAGGATGTTAGAAGTAGAGGTCGACGATGGGAAATCTTGGTATTATGATATTCAAAGATATCTGGAACGGGGGGAATTCTTAGAAGAAGCAAGCAGAAAAGACAGGATAGCCATCCAGAAGTTAGCTTCTCAGTATGTGAGTTTGAAGGGAGAACTTTACAAGAGACAAGCAAATGGCATCTGAAGGGAGAACTTTACAAGAGACAAGCAAATGGCATCAAGCTGAAGTTTTTGAAGAAATGAGAGGCTCAGAAGGCAATGGAAGAAGTATATGTCGGAGTATGTGGACCGCACATGAATGGGTTGAACTTGTCCAGAAAGATAGTGAGACAAGGCTTTTATTGGTCGACCATGGAAGCTGACTGTGCGAAGCTGGTAAAGCACTGCCATGATTTTCAAGCGCACAGTAATTTGAACCATTTGCCCCACACAGAGTTGCATGGGCTGTCAGAGCCGTGGCATTTCTCAGCATGGGTAATTGATATAACCGAGGAAATTAAACCGCATGTATCGAACGGTCATCGCTTCATAGTAGTGGCAGTAGACTACTTTTCGAAATGGGTGGAAGCTGAGTCATTCAGCAACGTCACAGCAAAGCAGATGGCAAAGTTCATAGTCCAGAACATCATTTGTCGGTATGGGATGCCGCATCACTTAGTGACGGACAACGGAGTACAGTTTCAAGGAGAAACGAAGGCAATGCTACAGAGGTATGGGATAGGACATCACAAGTCGTCACCTTATAGACCGCAGGCAAATGAGGTTGTCGATGCAGCCAATAAGACGATAAAGAAGATGTTATCCAAAATGACGGAAAACTACAGAGATTGGGCCGACAAGCTACCGTATGCCCTGTGGGGATACAGAACTTCTGTGAGAACAGTAACATAAGCCACGCCTTACTCTTTGATCTACGGAATGGAAGTGGTACTGCCAGTAGAAGTTGAGGTATAGTCCATGCGGGTATTAGCATAGGCGGAATTACCTGAGCAAGAATGGGCCTCGTAGAGGTTTGAACAGTTGGCATTACTCGATGAGAAGAGGATGAAGTCCTTATGTCACATGCAGTTATACTAGAAGAGGCTGGCTCGAGCATTCAACAAGAAGGTGTGTCCTACCATGATCAGAAAGGGTGACTTGGTACTCAAACAGTCGAAGTCGTCGATGACCGATCCGAGAGGAAACTTCAGACCTAACTGGGAATGACCCTACATAGTCCAGAAAGTAATGGGAAATGGGGCAGTGAGACTGTCAGACTTAGAAGGGAATGAGTTCATCGAGCTGATCAATATAGACAGATTGAAGTTGTATTTTGCCTGAAGAATAGAAGACCTAACCCAACGGAGTAGGAAATTCATTCATGCATGCATGCATACATGTAACGTCCTTGAATTTCTTTTTATGTTTGCTCTGTTTTATATTTACAGGTTTCAAAAAGAAGAAGAAAGCAGTGAAAGTAAGCCAACTAGAATTAGCAACGTATCAGTATCAGTTTCGGGAATGAATCTCATGGGGCGAAGCCCATATTTGTGTTAATTTCGGGGATGAATCCCAGAGGGCGAAGCTCGCATTATCAGAAGTTGAGAGGAAGAATCCTAGTGGAAAAAAAAAGAGAAGTCCTTGATGGTTAGACATATGTCCGATGATGACATTGTTTGCTGTAAGGTGAAACCTTAGAAACAATGAGTGCGAGATGCGCTCTCGTCCGGTATTCTGAGTTGTTGATCTTGGTTAGACTCGTGAGCACTTGATTATAGGATCTTAGTAGTAGAAGCCTGAGTAGTCGGTAAGGTAACTAGTTAAAGAGATGACGGATCAGTGAATGACCGTTTGCCTAGATGTCCATCCTGGTTAATTATGTTACGATATATGATAAGGTTGGAAATGAAGAAAAAGTCTCTGAAAAGAAAAATAGACCACCTATAACTGATAAGTATGAAGCTATCCATGGGCGAGTATTAGGACCACCATGAGGAGAAATGCTACCTTAAAGGGTATGTGTGTAAAAAAAAAAAAAAAAAAAAAGAGAAAAAAAGAAAAAGATAAAAAAGAAGTTCAAAATGAAAAGAAAGAAAAGAAAGAGACGAAAGAAAAGAAGAAGAAAACCATATCATGTTTAGTATAATAAAGTAATCACATAGCATGATTAAGACATCTCGGTTGGTTAGATCCACTGATCCAAATTCTCCTCTCCGAGACGACATCATCGAGTTGGCTTACTTAAGGATTAAGCCGCGAAAGAACCTGGCACATACACACTTGGAGTCTAGTTCAGATCACTCACTCAGACGGTCGAATTTGAGTGTATCAAGTACTTTGAAGGTTCTCTGGTTTCGACACGAAGCATTCTTTGAGGACGAAAATATGTTTAGCTATCGGGATTACCTCATGAGAGACGACATATTATGTTGGCATGTAACGTCAGATCGGGAGATCTACCTTAATGAAAGCAGCAAAGAACATAAAAAATGAACCGAGACTGGGGGCGACCAGTCTCCCCTTTCTCATGCAGCATGATTCAAGAATGAACCATCACATCAGTAATGCCTCAAGGATGAGGTTCAGTATGCCGAGAAGGGCATTTCAATAATGGAGTAGCGGTCGAGGCCCACATCAGTATCAGTTTAGGGATGAGTCCTAGGGGCAAGGCCTACATCAGAATCAGTCTTGAAAATGGAGCATGGGTTGAGGCCCACATCAGTATCAATTTAGGGATCAGTCCCAAGGGACGAGGCCCACAGTAGTATCAGTTTGGGGGCGAGGCCCACATCAGTATCAGTTTGGGGGCGAGGCCCACACCAGCATCAGTTTTTTGGGGATGAGTCCCAGGGTCGAGGCCCACATCAACAGTTTTTTGGATGAGTCTCAAGGTCGAGGCCCACATTACCAGTTTTGGGATGGATCCAAGAGTCGAGGCCCCCGTTGTTGGTTGCAGTTCCGGGATGCGTCCCAGGGTTGAGGCCCACTGCATCATTAGTTGTAGTTCCGGGATGGGTTCCAGGGTCGAGACCCACTACATCATCAGTTTTGGGATGCGTCCCAAGGTCAAGGCCCACATTATCAGTGGTATTGGGATGTGTCCCAGGGTCGAGGCCCCCGTTGTCAGTTGCAATTCCGGGATGCATCCCAGGGTCGAGGCCCACTGCATTATCAGTTGTAGTTCCGGGATGCGTCCCAGGGTCAAGGCCCACTACATCATCAGTTTTAGGATGTGTCCCAAGGTCGAGGCCCACACATCAGTTGTAGTTCTGGGATGCATTCCAGGGTCGAGGCCCACTGCATCATCAGCACAGTTCAGGAATAAAACCCATATTCGGTGGTTCGGGAACAAAGCCCGGAGGTGGAAGCACCTCGCCACCGTATCAACTCAGTTCGAAGCAACAGGCAAGTCAGATGGCAGCTAGCGAGCCAGGAATTCAATTATCATCAGTTTTGGGATGTGTCGCGGGGTCAAGGCCCACACATCAGTTGCAGTTATTGAGATGCGTCACAGGGTCGTGGCCCACTGCATCATCAACTCAGTTCGAAGCAGCAGGCAAGTCAGGTGGCAACTGGCGAGCCAGGTAAGTAAAAATGCATTACATAACTTTGATAGGATTTTCACTGTTACACACTGCACAAGTCCCATCAAAGTGGAGGTGACTGTAGGCACTGTATTTTTGCATATAAGTCCTGATGATGAGTCTCGTATGGAGGCACTACTCTTTAAGTTGCGGAAGTCGTGAGAAACGGACGTCGGAAGGAAAAATTCAGAAATTAATACTTTATTGGACTTAATTCGTTTTCCTATATTCGGTTTTGCTCGTTAGACCTCTATTTTAAGGTTTATCCTCGGCCCAAACCCCGTAAGCTACATACCAAGCCCACCAAAAAGGACCTAATGCACTCCCAAACCCCTCAATACACGCCCAAACCCTTCCAAAATAAAAAACACACACATTAAACACATGTTGAAATCCAGCCAAATCAACTTCCCAAATTAAAGAAATCCAATCAAATCTCATGGATCCATTTCCTAAACTAAAACCAATCACATCCCTAATTAGAGAGATCTTTTCCTTGTGCACACTAATTAGGAGATATCCTTCATCATTGCAATATTTTTTCCCTTCCCGTACGAGGACAAGCTCCAACCCTTTGCCTATAAAAAGAAGCCTAAACCCAACCTTGAAACCCCTGGCTCATTCTCATGAAAACACAAAGAAAGTAACCTAGAGAATTCATGCCTGAAGCCTCCAAAATTCCCCCTTCATTCACGCACATCACCCACCCCGCAAACTGTCCAGTCCATTCACGCACATCACCCCCCCCGCAAACTGTCCAGTCCATTCACGCACATCACCCCCGTAAATAGCCCCCTCCATTCACGCATATCACCCCCATAAACTGTCCAGTTTTTGCCCAAAACTGCACTATTTTGACACCGAAACAGCCTAAAACTGCACTGTTTTGACCACCAAAATAGCCCAAAATTGTATTGCCTGAAAACCACAAAAGAAAACAGTCCCTAACTACCTGAAAACTACCGAAAGAAACCGCACTGCACTGCACCCAAACCACCCAAAATTCTACCCAGAACCAACACATATTACCACCGAATACTGCACTGAAAATTAGCCTCATAATCACCGAAAACTGTCCAGAAAATCAGCCATTTCCATCGTAAAAACTGTAGCCCCAACCCAGCCTAAATACCACAGAAACAGTGAGCAAACAGCAGACCAAAATAGCGAAGTAACGAAGCAAAACAACGAACCAGTGAATCGGAAAAGTTGCAGAGCATCAACCCTTCCGACGACCGCGTAACGCACTTCCAAGAGACGACTTAAGAGGTTAGACCTGAGGGCACCCTGTTATCTATTCTCATTCTTTTCTTTATTACTTATTATTAATTATTCGCATGCGTATCGTTGATCTATGTATGTTGTGGCCATGGGATGAATGAAATATGTGTTATCTCTTGCGGTATATCGGATGGAAATCCAGACATAAATTCCGTAGCCGAATCCGAATGGACGATAGTGTGATCTGTACTCGGGATAAAATGCCACGTACCTCTTGAGAGACACACATATTTCGTTTCATCCAAGTTTGTGTTTATTCGTTGTTTATTAGAAATAGTATATTACTTTTATGCATGATTAGATTGTTTAGTATGTTATTTTTTATGCATGATTTAATTGATTATTTCCAAGTATGATTCAGTTGTTTCTTTCGCATTAGGAATTTAATTTTGTCTCTTCTACGTTTATGTTTAGATTATTATTTATTCATATTGTCATGTTTATTGATTTAATGCGTTCATGTGCTTGCGTGCTTGCCATTATGCCGACTTACTTTTATGCATGCAAACTTAGATTTAAACTTTACTTTTATACATGCGAACTCAGATATAGGTTTTACTTTCATGTATGCGAATTAGACGCATGCTATTCTTGTGTATGTAGGTTGCGTAGACTTGGTTAAATTATTGCACAAATCTTTTCATTACAAGTGGCATAAGTAAGGGACCATTCCGAACCCAACAGTTTGAGGTCTTCCCTTGCGAGGGGTGAGTACGGTCTTAAATTATTTTCCCAGTTCACACTGGGTGGCGACTCCTTTATTCTCCGGTTTAGTCTCCTGTGGACTATTCCGTACTCCCGACTAGGCTGCGAGCCTAGAACAGCGTCATCGATTTCTGTGTCCTACAGTAATCATGTGTATGGTCCTTGTCATTTAGGAAAATAGATTAGAGCTAAGCATACTCGTGTCTCTCACATTCTTACCAAAATACCTTTAGAACTTCTTCATGGGTCTTTCCAAGTCCGAAAGTCTAGGGGTTAAAAAATATATTTTGGTTGTTGTGGATGATTTTTCTAGATACACTTGGGTTGATCTCCTTCGGGAAAAATCTGAAGCTGCTGAAATCATCCAGTCTTGTGCAGGAGACTGATGAATGAGAAGATCTCTAAATATTTCCAGGATTAGAACTGACCATAGTCGTGAGTTCCAAAATTCCACTCTCGGATCTTTTTGTGCCAACAAGGGTATAAAACAAGAGTTCTCTGCTTCTATCACTCCTCAGCAGAATGGAATTGTTGAGAGGAAAAATCGTGTTATCCAGGAAATGGCTCGCGTCATGATTCACAACAATTGCATTTTTGGGGAGAAGTTGTGTGCGCAGCTTGCCACATTGTCAATCGTGTGTTTCTGAGGCCTGGAACTGAGAAGACTCCTTATGAAATATGGAAAGGGAAGAAACCTACTGTCAGATACTTCAGGGTTTTTGGTAGTACTTGCGAAGTTTGATGCCAAAACTGATGAAGGCATGTTTTTAGGGTACTCTCAGAACAGTATGGCCTATAGAGTGTTCAATAAACGTACTCTAACGGTTATGGAAACTATCAATGTGACTGTGAACGATGGCGAATGCAGTCCTGATAATGAGAATGAGTTAGTCCCTATTATTGATAGTAATGAAGAACCTGATTGTGTAGGACCCTCTGACAACACAACTAAAACTGATCATCCTGAGAGATGTGATTCCCCTGAGAATGACAAATCTCATGAATTTGTCCTGTTGTCTCATGTTAAGCTGAATCATCCTAAAGAAAATGTTCTTGGTGATGTTGCTGAGGGTTTGAGACTTCGTGGGAGATTGATTACTCAATTATCATTTGCTTGTTACGTGTCTCAGATTGAGCCTAAAAAGGTTGAAGAGGCTCTTTTGGACGAAAACTGGGTGAATGCCATGCATGAAGAATTAAATCAATTCACTCGTAATGAGGTCTGGCACCTTGTCCCTAGACCCAAGAATACTAATGTGATTGAAACTAAATGGATCTTCAAGAACAAGACTGATGAACAGGGTACCATAGCTAGGAACAAGGCTCGTCTAGTGGCTCAAGACTATACTCAGGTTGAAGGGATAGATTATAATGAGACTTTTGCACCTGTAGAGAGGTTAAGGTCTATTCGTATCCTTCTTGCTATTGCTTGTAGTATGAAATTCAAACTCTATCAAATGGATGTCAAAAGTGCATTCTTGAATGGGTTCCTACAAGAAGAAGTCTATGTATAACAACCCAAAGGATTTATGGATTCTGATCATCCCGATTTTATCTATAGGTTGAAGAAAGCTCTATATGGTCTCAAACAAGCTTCTAGAGCTTGGTATGATCGTCTTACAGGTTATCTTTTAGATCATGGCTTCTCTCGAAGGGGAGTTGACCGAACTATGTTCATTCGAAAGGTCGATGGTATAATCAACATTGCTCAAGTTTATGTCAACGACATCATCTTTGGTTCACCTCGTGACTCTCTTGCACATGAGTTTGCAAATGCCATGACTCAAGAATTTGAAATGAGCATGATATGGGAGCTCAATTATTTTCTTGGGCTTCAAGTTAAACAACTTGGAACTGAGACGTACATCTCCCAATCCAAGTATGTTAAGAACCTTGTCAAACATTTCGGATTGGAAAGTAAGAAACATACTAGAACTCCCATGAGTACTAGCCTGAAGCTTACTAGTGATCTATCTTGCAAGAGTGTGGATCATACTCTGTACAGAAGTATCATAGGTAGTCTCTTGTACTTAACTGCTAGCAGACCTGACATTGCTTTTAGTGTGGGAGTTTGTGCTTGATTTCAGGCAAATCCTAAGGAATCTCATTTAAGTGCTGTTAAATGTATCATTCGATATGTTCATGGCACTGTCGACTATAGGTTAATGTATACTGAGAACTCTAATACCGTTCTAGCAGGTTACTCTGATGTTGATTGGGCTGGTTGCGTAAAAGATAGGAAGAGTACTTCTGGTGGATGCTTCTATGTGGGTACTAATCTTGTTGCATAGATGATCAAGAAGCATAATGTCACTTCCTTATCCACGGCCGAAGCAGAATACATGGCAGTTGGGAGCTGTTGCACTCAATTGCTCTGGATGAAACAAATGCTAAATGATTATAGGATCTCACAAGCGACTATGATAGTCTTTTGTGATAATTCTAGTGCGATAAACATATCCAAAAATCTTGTTCAACATTCTCGCACCAACACATTAACATTCGCCATCATTTCATTCACGAACTGGTTGAATCTAAGATCGTATCTTTTGAGTATCTTTCTACTGAATATCAACTTGCTGACCTGTTTACAAACCTCAGGACAACATTCGATTTGAATTTCTTCGGTCAGCCATAGGTATGTGCATTTTCCCGTAGCTATTTGTCTTTTACGTGTTTTTTAGGTTTTTGCACGTTTATTTTTGTTTTCACAGCATATAAGTTTGTGTGTGGTGTCTTGTTTTGGTTATTTATCCCTTGGTATATAGGATGGAAACCCGGACATAAATTTTATAGCCGACTCCGAATGGACGGTAGTATGATCTGCACTCGGGATAACAACTCCACGTACTATTGGATGTTTTATAAACATGTTTGTGTCTTTATTTTTCTTTGTTAAAATCCGAAAAATACAAAAAAATAAAAAATAAAAAAGATGAAAAAAAATTATGGCTTGTTAGAGCATGAAAAGCTTGTGCACGTGATCCTGGAATGTAGGATATATGATTATGCATGTATAATATGCTTTTATTTTACTTGATGCTCTATATGCATATGTGTTGTGATAAAAACTCTTGGTCTATCTTTTTCTTGCACCTCACATACACGATTTTATTATGTCAATGTTTGGTCGCATGTATAAGTTTTTGGACTGACAATCTAATTTCTATCATACTTTGTTCACTAAATAGTGTGACCTTTTACTAGATGACATTGCTATCCCTTTTGGAAAAGTAAAAAGAAGTATATATTAAAAAAAAATGAGACTCAAGTACAAAAGAGCCAATGTGGCCAAATTCAAAAGATAAGGGCAAAACCCTTCACTCAAAAGAGTTGTTAAATATGAGCTCATGATATTTATGGGGTAAAGAATATGGCATGCAACCAATGTTGCTTTCTTTCAGGTCCTAGTAGTGCTAGGTTTGAACATCTATTTTGTGGACTTTGGTTTGTTTAGAAATGGATTTCTTTGGTTGTGTCCAGCTCATAAAATAAGGTCTTAAGCCTTGATTCGTTGTGCATTTTATTTTTCACGCAAGTGCTTGATATGTTTTGGTGTTTATGTCATATGCATAAATGTTTTATTTAGCCTCTTTTAAAATGATGCATATTGTTTCATGTTATGACCAGCTGAATACTGACTGGGTATCATTGTATCTGCTTAAAATGTTGTTTCAGTTAGTTTTGACTAAGTTTTTATTTTCAGAATTGTGCGCGTCAATCTTCTGCATACATCCTTCTCTTTTTTATTCATCTTTACCTTGCTCTACACTGTCTATCTGTCTATTTTTCATTCGTGTATCGTCTCCTACAATGTTCGTACTATTTTCGTTAGTGCTTCATTTTCCCAAACGTCCGAACGTATTTCATTTCATGAATCATTTTTAATTTCGTTCGATCATTTTCTTTCCAGAATAAATTTATTCGTGTTCCGTTCCCATTCTGTTCGAACGCCGACCTTTTTGCGTTCGAATCCCGTTCGACTATCGTTCGAATGTTTTCGGGCTATTTAAATAGTTTTCATGCGTTTTGTGTTCGCACATTTCGTTTTCACATCTCTACCATGGTTCTGTGTATTTCACCTCCATTTCCGTCCCTTCCAAGTCTGATCCGCGTTTGGGTTGCCTTTATCCACTTGATTTCGGTCTCATCTTTTTCATCAAGGTACGGATCTACTCTGTGTTTATTTTTCCTTTTGAGATCTGGTTTTTAGGGTTTCGGTTACTCTTGGATTTTGCCTTGTTTCTTCGTTCAAGGAGTTTGTGGTCCATTGGATTTGTGTTTATTATTGTTTGGGGTGTTTAGTTGTGGCGATTTACATCTGTTAAAGGTGATTTCGTGTTCTGTTCATCGCCATCGCGTTCGAACGCCCCAAGAACTTCGTTCGAATGCATTATGATTTTCACAGCTTCTTTTTTCTGTTCTGTTAGGGTTGCCTCTTATTTTGTGTGTTTCTTATGTGTTTTAGATGCCTAAGAAGTCTGTTTCTTCCAAGAAACGTCCTCGCGACTCTCTCTCTGGTGATCGCTTTCGCAGTCCTGCTGCTGCTAAGTTATTCGATGATCACTTCTCGCAACGCAGCCTATTTTTTTGGGAGCGCAACGTTTTGGCAGATGAGTTGCATGACTCCGGGATTGTACCCTTGCTGATTACCCGTGGTTGGGGTCCTCTTTTATCTGGCTTCATTGGCCTATCTTCCCAGCTTGTCCAGGATTTTTATTCCAACATGGAGGTAGTTTCCGCCACCTCCTTCTCATTGTTCATTCGGGGAAGATACATGGACATTGATCCATCTGTTTTATCTCGGGTTTTCACTATCCCTGAGGTGCCTTTTCCCTAGTACCCCTAGTCTCCTACTGAAGGCCCTTATGATCAGCTTATCATGGATGTTGCCACTGGACAGCATCGTCCATTTATTGGGGGTATGATCGTCGTTGCCTCATTGATGCCCTCTTACTGTTTGCTCAACTGGATCGTGTGCCACAATCTTTGGCCGAAATCACATGTCAACACTCAATCGATTGCCAGGATTGCTTTTCTCTAGCTATTGAGCAGGGCCTCTCCATAGACATCCTCAGTGTGATCTTACGTGAGATGATTCGCATTCGCAATGCCTCTTATGCCGCTCACACCCTTCCATATGGATGCCTCATTCGCCGTATTGTCTTGGCTCTGGTTCTAGATTTTGTGCATGATCATCCTCTCCCTCTACTCAAGCCTATTGGTCATCAGATTATATCATTGGGCGCTGCTCATCTCCCCGCTCATGCTCGTGCTCCTGCTCCAGCGGTTGCTCCTGCTCCTGATCCTACTCCTGCAGCGCCGGCCTCGGCTTCTGCCTCATCTTCTTCCGCTAGTCCTTCGTCAAATTTCTACCAGCGCATTCTGGATTCACAGGCTTCTATTCTTGGTGAGCTTCGGCTGCTATTAGGGGGCCAGTCAGAGATTCGCTCCTCAGTTCACCAATTGCAGACTCAGTTTGCCCGTCATCTTGTGAACTGTCATGCAAGTTCTGATGACGAGGGATCGTCTGCCAATTCGGAGTCTGACTAGTTGCTTCATTATCAGGACTTTACTACAATTAGGGGGAGTCTTATTATTTTGTGATCTTCATTGTAGCCTTTGTGCTGTACTCTCACCCATTTTTTGTTTGTTTTCTGCGATGTATTGAAAACTTTTGTTTCTTAATGACAATGATCCATTTTGCTTGCCCTTGATGAATATTTATGGCGTTATGCATACTTTCGGATATTCCTTTTGCACATTGGCTTCCTATTTATTCTTATGATATCTGGTTGTGGTTGTTTATGAAGGGAAGTCTGTTTTCTTCTTTGCTTGTTGTTAATTCGGGTATATGCATGCTTTGTAAATTCGTGACAAAAAAATGGAGTAATATGTATCATTTGTGTGGTTTGTCTTGTTTATGGATTTGTGTGGTTTGTTCGGATTAAGGAGGAGACAAATGATTTACCTGTTTATGTTATAATTAATAATCTTAATGTTTTTCACGGTAAATTGTTGTTCGTGAATGTTTCAGGTAAACAGGTCTTTGTTGCTGTGGCGGCACTGATTTCAAGACTACTTTGTTAGGTGTTAGATAGAGTCTTATTGTATTTAGTCACTTTTTTGATGGTTGATAGTTGACTATTTTTCTTTTGGATCTGTTGTCGTAGTCTTTGTATTAGGTTGTGTTTTATCACGGCATGCCAAATGGGGAGATTGTTAGTTCCATTTTTTATTGGCATATGTCCGTGTCAAAACAAGTTCAATTGAGTTGTAATCTGTCGTGAAGATCTTTGTGCAATTGGACTGGTCTTTGGCTACTGTGCATCAGACATGCGTTCGTGGTGCGTTCGTTACAGTGTTCGAACGATTGGCGTTGGTGGTTCAAACGTGTGGCGTTAGTGGTACGTTCTCTACTGGGTTCGAACGAGATCATTCCAGAGAGCATTCGTTTAAGTGACGTTCCCATTTCGTTCGAACGAACCCTTTCCAGAGACTTCAAGTTCGAGTTACGTTCTTTATTCGTTCGAATGCCCTTTGTAATTTTTGTCGCGTTCGAAGCTCGTTTTCTTTGCGTTCAAACACCTGTCGCATCTTATGTTTTCAAGATGTGCTTTTTAAACCTAATTTTCCTTTTACAAAACCCTACCTATAAAATGATTCTTTCACCCCCCCCCCCCCCCTCTTTTGGTGGAAAACACATTAACCTAAAGCTCTTGCTTTTGTTTTCCCTTTCTATTGAAGATCCCTCCTTAAGATCAAATCTTATTTCATATGAGTGATCTTCTTGTTTCTTCACCCCTCACTATACACACATAATTGTTTGTCATATTCAATCCACTGAGGCTTCAGAAGGTCTGAAGGAAATTGCTTGGTGCATGCCCAAAGAGTTCCTTGGGTGATTACAGCTGTGGGAATAGAGTCGGCAAAGTTGTTACTTTAGGTCTTTTCACCATCTCTGTAAGTTTTTCTCGTATAGTGCATTTGGGTGGTAGCCTATACCCGGAGTGGTTTTTACTCTCACGGATTTTCCACTTCGTAAACAAATCTTCTTGCCATCATTTTACTCTTACTGCTGTTTACTTTTGAGTTTTCTGATTTACTTATTAAGTGATTTATTTACATTGTGGTTGATTGTCTTTCCTTGGTTAGTTCTCTATTCGAAACGTGTTTTGAATAGTGCAGAAATTTTTTTATTTCCGCTTGTTACATCTATTCCCCCCATAGGTGTGTTGGGTCAGAACTCTATTATTTTCAGTAATAAAATTAAATGACCATTACTCAGCGTTAAAATTATTTTTTTTAACTACGAAATAGTGATATTTTGTGATAAAATTTTGTCACCGTATTTTCTTTATACAAATATCACTCTTCATTAAAAAATGATACTTTTCTGTTAAATATTGCCCGATTTTTCATTGAAAACCTAAAATTGTGAGTTTGTTAGAGAATATTTGTGAAGGTGAAGGCTAAGAAGAAGGTGACATGCCGCCACCAATGGGAGTGATTTATTAACAAATGGCTTAAAATTTGATTGTCAAGTCCTTAGTTCAAGTTTAGATGGTGCATTTATTGTAAAAGTTTAGGACAACGGAGGATTTTATCTGCTTCACTTAAACTCGGGTCGGGTGACCTCTTTGCCTAGAAATGGGGATGTGCAGTTCACTCATGCCAAAATATTAGTTTTGGCACACATGGAACTTGGGTACAAACCTAGTGCTGGGTTGAAGAAGTTTGTGAGGTGGTAGTTGAATTATTGTTATTTTGGTGAATTTATTATTGTACATATAGTGTCATTAAACAGTAAATAACATGCAAACAAACAGATCCCATCCAAAATATGCAACCAATCTAGATAAATCTCTAAAACTTAATATATAAGAAGAACCTGGAAAAAAACGACGAATGAAACAGTCCGGATCGAGAAGTTTCTCTATCCTTAAGAACTTATCAGCCCCGTCTCGGTGCTCTACGGATTTGTGGCTATTGTTCTCCCAAGATAACCCAGATTCCTCTTCTTAAAGGGACACACCTTAACAAGATCTTGAATTTGGAATATGGTGGAACTCTCTCAGACTCAAGAAACAATATGAGACTATATTCTTTTTGGATTAAATTCGGATTTCTTTTCTGTGTGTTAAAAGGAACATAAAGCTTCCTTTTATAAGCATGGAAGGATGCCTCAAAGGCACCCTTAGGGTTGGGGTGCAACCCTCCAAAGGTTTGTACTCCTCCTATGCATCCCTTGGAGCATAGAACCATTTTACACACAAATTGAGGACATGTCCTCATGGGGTACCATCCAAAGGACACGTCTCTCCTCCATCCAAATATTATATTTGAATATTTGAAGAATTTACAACATTTTTTTTCCTCCCTCTTGTTGATTAATGAAAAGCAAGTAGCATTTCATTGTTTCTCCACATGTTACTTCCTTTTGCTTTCAAATGGGTTAAATTGGTATGAATTAGAGATAAAGTCAAACGAGAAAATAAATCCTTACATTGAAAGTTGTCTTTCCTGATTCCCTTCAACCAGTCTCAAAAGAAATGTTAAGACAATTAAGGGAAGAAGAGGCACTCTGTAACTAGGAAGACAGTTTGTTCCTTCAAGCTTTGAATTTTAAAGATAAGGCACAACATATCTCAAATGACTGATAAGGAAAATCATAAGATAAAAAAACAAGACAATAAAATGCTTCATCGATCAATAGATACAGCTTCTTTATTTGCCTTCCCCATCAATCTGCATCAGCTCCCACCAAAAGCCGTTATCTTCCTTCTGAACACAGTCACTAACATCAGCACTTGTTATATCATCAATCTCTGCCGCATCAACCCCAATCCCGTGCTTTCTTCAAAACATCTCATTTGCCCACAACTGATACGTACAGCTTCCTTATTTGCCCTCCCCATTAATATATCACCTCAACTTCGCCTCCTGCATGACCTCATGAAAATCCGAATTATCTGACACACTCAACCCTCTTTTTGTCCATCATATCTGTTAAGGAATATTATTATGGGAATATTATTATGGAAATAATATTTAAGAAATAATATCCCTATATTATGGAATCAATTTCCAAAATAAAACGATATTATAGTTGCCGTTTTAACATAATGTCCTTAACAATATCCACCATATGATCCCTCCCTCAATGCAACATCAGCAGCTTGTGGTTTATCTGACACTGTACTGACCCAAAACCCAGCTCTTTTAATTTCAACTCATCTGCCAAACAATGCATAGCCCACTTTTGGAGTCAAAACCTCCCTTGCATCCCTCTTATATTTTTCCATCTTCATTGAATTACTTGCCAACCCCTCTTCCCTCTGGCCAATTCAATTTGATTCAACCGCTTAAAGTGATTAACAAGTTTCTCATTATTACAAAATCTCCTTCCACAAACACCACATACATATGGCTCAGCAGGCTTAATTACACCCTTATTTTCCAATTGGTTTAACTAAACGCGTGGCTATTAGCATACGCCCACCATGTAATTAACAACCCCAAATGAAGATACTTATTTTTTTAGCTTAATACCAGCTTCAAATGGAGGGACTGAATGTGGGGGTTGTTGTCCAAATCCCAGAATATTCCCACTTGGCCAGTTTTTGGCTCTAATGTTGATGATTGGTTTTGAGAATTAGGCTCCAAATAAAAACTTCTATACAATGAGACAAATTGGGTTCTGGGTTTTTAATCTTATTAAACTTTATTTTGTTACATATGTAATTAAATTTTAGAAACATAATTACAACTAGAGTTTCTGATGTGTCAATGAATTGCAGAAGCTATAATGAATCTACGCGGAAAAAAATCTATATAATAAAATAGAATGGTGTTGGAGGAAAGAGAGTGTATCCAACGGCTCTCTTTATGTGGCTTAATTGACGGCCCAGATCATTTCATTGGTAATTGGAGGAAAGAGAGTGAATTGATTGATAGAAAATGGTTAAAAAATTTCAAATTTTCAAATTAAAAAATAGAAAGTTAAATAAAATCATTTAATTCTGTAACACCGTGCCGTAGGCACGGGCAAATACTGTAACACCGTACTGTAGGCACGGCCAAATACTGTAACACTGAGCCGTAGGCACGGGTATCATTTAATTAAAAAATAAAATCATTTAATTCTGTAACACCGTGCCGTAGGCACGGCCAAATACTGTAACACCGTGCCATAGGTACGGGCAAAAACTAGTATATATATATAAATAAGAAATTACGGCAAAAGTCTCTCAGAGAAATCCAGCAAAACGGGGTTTAAGGTTCTGTAATTTGAGACGTTGTTTGGATACATCTAAAATTGTATCCCATTTTAGAGCAGGATGATATCCTATACTAGGCAGCTGACAGTGAGACATTTCCTCTAATTAAAATGTTTTACAGTTTTACCGTTTTGTCCTTCTTTTAATCTTTATAGGTCTTGCCCACGAATAAGAAATTAAAAATATCATTTGATTTTACGAAATCAAATTAAGAGTTTAATTCGCAAACAGGATTAATCGAGTAGTTCGAATAAATTTTTTTTTAAAAAAAAATTGGTCATAAATAATAATTTTAACTTTATCCATCCATATTTTTTAAAAATAAGAATTTAATTTCTATCACTTATTTTCAATGTTTTAAAATCCAGACTTGACCGGTGATCGCGATTTTACTACCGCACGTAAGAGTACATATCCCTCAATTAATACAGTAACTATTATTCGGATATCGTACCGACAATGACTTATTATTTCTCTTATCAATATCAAGACTAACATTTTTAACTAAAATTAAATTATTGGGCGCGAGAGAGATTGATTAATCTAAAATTAGTTGAAAGATTAAATATAGACCAAACAATAATTTCGGAGATAAATTTTATACACGAAAAGAATTTAGGGTTGTAACTTCATTTAAGTATGTAAACTATGAACTTATGCACTTTTCATTCAATTGAGTTGTTACGAATTATTAACCAATAACACTAAACTGTTTACAAACCTCTTTCGATGGTTATGTAGAAATATTCAACTTAAACCAATTAACTATATATTTATGTTAATTAATTTAAATCAAATTCTTTAATGGCAGGTTCTAAAAGTGGTTGCGCATATATTTCTATTCTGAAGGGAAATCTATTCAAACGAAGTAGATCATGTGTTATTATTCACACGGTTAACCCAAAATCCCTCTGTCGAGTTTCTAATGATTTACCACGACTATTCTATTGTTGGTTAAATAAATAAAATATAAATTAATGCATATGAAACAATAAATAATAAATAATAAACCCATGAGAATAAAAATATGCAAATTAATTAATAAACATGTGTTTGAGATCCATTACAACCCTAGATAAATGATTTAGCTACTCATGATAATCAATAAAAACATGTTAAACTTATAAATGATAAATTAGAGAGAAAATGGAAGAAAGAACTCTTATTTGCAGTCTTCGCCTTAAAATTCCAACACCAGTTGAAACACTCGTCATTACCTTGATTTAGGCGTTCTTCTATGCTCCGGGATTCAAAAATTATGTGGCTTCCTCTAGGTTTTGGGACGAACCAATACTCATATTGTAGGAAACGATTTTCCTTAGCGCGGCGAAAGTTGCTTGTGGTGACACCAGTCCGGTATTGATCTTCAAAATTTTATTTGCCTTCTCCCTTTGTTGTAGTAGCCAAGATCAATCCTTTGGTGTCCAACAATTGGATCAACCACTTGATCTTCCGAACTATGACTCGAAACCAACAAATCGAAGTGTGGGCTTCACTCACAAAGATTAAACCTCTAAACTATTTAGAGATTTAGGATGTCACAATGGTGTTTGGCTGTTTGGAATTTCAAATACTCTCACAAGACTTGTGAATATTTGAAGTTATTCTCTATTTTCTATCAAATTTTTCTTACAACAATTGTGTGAATGAATGCAAAGTGTTAACCTTAAGAAATGAGAGAAATGATAGAGATTATATTATCTTACACAAGACAACTAACTTTATCATTAAGCATTTAATGCTTTCTTGCAATAGCCACCAAAAAAATGTGAATGCCATACCAAAGCATAAGAAATATTAAGCTAAAGATAATGGCTTTGTCATTAAGCATTCAATACTTCTTTCAATGGCAAACAAATAAATGTGGAGGTCATACCAAAACATAAAATACATAAGCTAATGACAAAACTATTAAGTGTATCCAAACCACCTAACAGACATAATTGCTTGGATGACCTGGTAAGTCATATGGTTTTGTCTCCAATGGTAAATAAAAATCAATATATTAATAATGATTTATTTACCTTCAAATATGTTGTAGTAATTATCTCATAATTATTACTAACTTGATTATCTCATAATCAAGACTTGATTATCTCATAATCAAATAATTCTAGAAAACATTAAGTTAAATTAATTTAACATAGTTTTCATTTGTGACAATAAATATTATTAATCTCATTAATAATATATAAATATAAAGTGAGCATATAATTAGACAATCTAATTATATTAGGTTTGCTACAGTTAATCGAGTTAGCACGGGAACCAAATGGACCTACAGTTTCAAGCTCCAATATTTCTGAAATATTAATTAAATTCTTTAATCAAATATTACGAATTATTAACTCCGCATTATTCCACTAAAAACTCGAAGTTGAACTCCTGTTACCTCAATGGATTAAATAAATCGAACATCTTTGGTGTCCATTGATATAGTCATTATATATGGATATAGCCCTTCACGAAATCTCATAAATAGAGCCGGATCAAAATTCTGTTAAGCCCATCTAAATATTTTGTCTCTTAAGCACTATTGATTTTATAATGAACAATTAATTCATAACAATTATGAATATATAAAACTTTCTATTCACAATAGAAAAGTTGAACGCTCAAATTGTTCAAGTCCCGAATCAACTCTTAAAAAAGATATTCTTCTACTTCTCATGAGAAGAAGTGAATTCTTTATCTTGTAAAATGTTTCCAGTTACACACCAAACCATATCCCCAAAATACGTAGTTATTGGCCGAGAATGCAACACCAACCCCACCATCGTAAATCAAAGGACATAGTCTGTCATGTAGGAGATCGTAGTACACTCAGGATTAAGATCAAATCCATATATGACCATCTATTAGATAAAATGAATTTCTTCGGTTAACGGATATTAAAAGAAATTTATTTTTATCTGAGTCCAGTCCTATATGATCTAATCATACAAGGTGCCTCCATTCCCATGTCACTACATGAACGATCCCAGATCAATGTCGTCTTACAAGTATAGAATGGACCGCAGCTATAGATAAACCACAAACAAAGTACCCTCTTTGTTTGCTTTCTATGGACTATTTAGATTACTAACTTCAGACTTAAATCTTCTTGTGCATCAAACATACAGTAAGTCTGAATGTATAATAGTAATCAAGGTAAACAAGACAATTGGACAATCTGCGATATAAATCAAATAATTTTGATAAAATGAATAATGCATTTATTATTATTACAATAATCAATTCTGTTACAGTACATGAAGCTCTAGGACATAAATCCCAACACATATAAGATGTACGAGTGGTCTTTCCTAATCAAAAATCGAGTTACAGATGAATTGGGGAGAAGCACGTCGCAACGCATTTGGCTTTGTTTGGCCTGTCGCGATTCACCTCCATTTGACTTATTATTGATCGTGATTTTATACCGCATACAAGCGCACATATCGCTCAAGTAATAGAGTGACAAAATTCAGATATCGTACTTACATAAACTTATTATTTATCGTATTAATATTAAGACTAATCTACTTAACTAAACTATTGGGCGCGAGAGAGATTGATTAATCTAAAATTAATTGAAAATAAATAAATAACAAATAATAATTTTGGAGATAAACTTTATACGCGAGAAGAACTTAAGGTTATAACTTCAGCTAAGCATGCACACAATGAGCTCAGACACTTTTCATTCAATCGGGTTGTTACGAATTATTAACCAAAAACACTAAATTATTTACAAGCCTCTTTCGATGATCATGTAAAAATATTCAACTTAAACCAATTAATTATATGTTTATGTTAATTAATTTGAATCAAATTTGTTAAGGTCAGGTTCTAATTAGGAGTGTGCATTAATCAGTTTTAACCAATTAACCGAACTGTCCCGACTAATTTTTTTATAATGGTTCGGTTATTGTGATTAAATCGGTTTTTCTGGTTAAGATTTTTAACTTTTTCGGTTCGGTTAAGGTTATGATATATGTATAACCGAACTGATCAATTAACCGATTACAAATCATAATTTGACTTTATATATTTTTTAATTAAAACGAAATTAAAATTTTTACCTTCTGCCTCTACTAGTGTATTCGTAGACTTTTTTTTTTGATGAATTTAAATTTTTCTTCTATTGTTAAACACATATATATTTATATTTTTGATGAATTTAAATTTGTATTAATTTGTTAATGTTTATTGTTGTTTGTGGAGATTCTGGACTGGTTAATAACCGAATTAACCAAAACCGATCAAAAAAATGGTTAAGTTGGTTAATGGTTATGTGTCATCATATGGTTAAATCGGTTAAATATTTACTTAATCATATAATTTCAGTTCGGTTAAAAAATCAAGGATTAACAGACCGAACCGACCGATGCACACCCTTAGTTCTAATAATGGCTAGACCGAACCGACCGATGCACACCCCTAGTTCTAATATTGGCTATGCATGCCCTACATGTATATTTTTTTTTTATCTTGCAAGGAAATCTAATCAATAAAACTAGATAATGCATTATTATTCGCACGGCTAACCCAAATTTCATTCGTCAAGTTCTTAAGGATTTACCAAAACTATTCTATTGTTGGCCAAACAAATAAAATAAGCATTAAAGCACAAAAAATAATAAATAATAAATAACAAACCAAAAAAAGGAAAACAAATATGCAAATTAATTAATAAACATGCTTGAGATCCATTAAAATCCTAAAATAATGATTTAGCTACTCATGATATCAATAAAAACAAACTAATCATATATACAAAACAATAACTAATAAAGATAAATTAGAGAGAAAATAGAAGAAATGACTTTTGTTGCAGCCTTTGCCTTCAAACTTCAGCACCAGTTAAAGCATTCGTCACTACCTTGCTTTAGGCGTTCTTCTATGTCCTGGGATTCCAAAATTATATTATGAGGCTTTCTTTAGGTTTTGAGACGAACTTATGCTTATATATGAGATCCATAGGGTATTTCCTGGTTAAAAATCATATTCAAGAAAAAAAATTGGTTTTTCTCCTATGTTGAGACACATTACCACTTTGCTCTTCCTCGATGACAAGTCACGACGAGCCCAGTATTGTGTCTCTCTGTCCACTTTTTCTTCAAACGCGCATCTAGTATCGTGACACGCGTATTGACTCTGAAAATTGGCCCGATTTGCTCTATATTTTACCATTATCATCTTTCGTTGATACCGTTTGAATCTTATAATAATTTGTAAGTAGATTGTCCTGAATCCATCTATCATAAAAGTACCATCAAAATATTGATTTGTGAAATTCTGATTGTAAATATCAGTTTCTAAAAGAAAGAATAAAAACCATGTAAATTGAATGAGACTACATGTAAATGAAAATTAATGTTAATTTTAAAGAAAATTAATGTTTAATGATTTTTATAATCAATTGAGTTAAATTCAATCTAATTATTGTGTTGAGAATATCATAGTAGTGATTGGGAATGGGCTATTATTATTCTTCAGTGACTATAACAATTTTATTGATACTTTATACATAATACATTTATCAAACTCCTGGAATGTGATTTTATAGTAAAAACTTAAGACGTGATTTTCAAGTCTTAGATTCGAGTACAAAAGATATATTTTTGTAAGAATTTATTATATGTGGGGGTTTTACCTGTTCGATTTAAACTCGGGTCGGATGATTTGACGGTGAGATTTGCAATATTTCCCCAAAAAAAAAATGCAATAAAAAAACAATGTTACCGTATGATAATTTTAATTTATAAACATCATTCATCATACATAAATATAATTTGATAATCTCTTTTGTATGATATTGTTACTTGACACGGTAAAAAATGGAGATAAAATTAGATTTAGTATTATTTAAAATATTTATATTTAATATGACAATGGATTTTATTGATTTAAGCTATTGATCTCTCCCAAAAACTCTAGTAAACAGTACGAGAGCTTGGATTAATGCTATATATGAAAGGGTTTCATTTGGATTCTCCATTTCCTCAACCCGGGTATGAGTTCTTTAACTTTGTTTGTTTTAAATTCATTATTTAATGTGGTGGGATTAATAATAAATATTGCGAAGTGTTCATTAATTCAATCTATTCATAAACATAAATAGAAGAGAGAAAAAGTTAGGGAAAATTTAATTCAACATCTGTAAAGGATTTTGTTTGGATATGTGAAAGAGTTAATTGATTCCAGCAGTTGACATTTCATTTTGATTCTCTGTCTTCATTAATTATCGGGTGTGAATTCTTTCATATTCTTCACCTCCACTTTCTAATATACATTCTAAATTATTGATTAACTTAAATTAATTCTAATGTAAGGAGGTATATATAGCGGTAATGAGTCGGGTCTAACAGAAAATAATTTTTGAAATAAATTAATTATTTTTAATAATTACAAATGATAAAAAAAATTCAATGTTTTTAGTATTTTTGCATTAAATTTTAAAATTTTAATTATAAATATAAGTATTTAAAATTAAAAATTAATTTATATAATTTAACAAATATTTTTTAATAATAAAAATCTGGATTGGGCCGTGTTCGGGCTTTGTTGCCCAAGTTCGGCCATACAAACAAGCCCATGTGCCTTGGTTTTTTTTGTGCATCCTTACGACCAAGGCACTACAAGTATGAAATTCATCATCTATGATTATCAGATGCGTTTCATTGGATTACACTAGGTCGAGTGCACTCAGTTCTTCTACCCATAAGTCGGGGTATCCACTCGTGTTTTCATAATTGGACCGTGATTGAACCGGTGATCTAAAAATTTTAATGGGTCAATGGTCCAACGGGTTGAATCGGTACAACGTGATTATGTCATAAATAATTTTAATTAATTAAAAATTATAAAAATATTAAATTTTAATTTTTGGATTAAAATTTTTTAAAAAAATTATGAATCGATCCGGTTCGGTTTGTCGGTTTTGATCAATTTTTCGATGGTCAATTTTTAAAATTTAACCGAATAAGACTCATGACCGCTTTCCTATTCAACCGATCGATCCGACCCGATTTTTCAGAAATGAGTACCCACCTTTCTCTTTTTCTTTGTTAGCATGTGTGTAGTTTACTCAAGGTTGAATGTTTTTATCAGATGTTGTGTTCATGATTATGAACACTACTAAAAATTTATTTCGATTGTTAATTTATTTGTAATTTTTGTGATGGGGTGATATGTGGGTGGAGTAAGGGTAGTAATGGGCCGGGCTCGGGCCGGGCTTGGGTCTGAGCCCGGCCAACAAAAAAAAAAGTCTGGGCCTTGAAAAAGTCCGGTCTGGGCTTTTTTTTGCCCCGAATTTTTTTTTTAAAAAAAAAACTAAAAATATACAATTATAAAATACATTTACACTATATACAAAGACAATTTATAAATAAATCACAAGTTTCATTGATAAATTAACAATTTAAATGCCAAAAATAAATAAAAATGATACACTGCCCGGACCAAAATTGGAAAGCCCGACCCGAGCTTTCATTTTAAGGTCCGGCCCGGACTTTTTCCACCCCGGGCTTCGGGCTTTTTTGCCACCCTAGGTGGAGCTGGAGCATGAGCCGATGAAGATACTGATACTGGAAAGTGTGAGGGTGTGTATAAGTGTATTATACTGGCAATGGGCCGGGCTCGGGCTTAGGTCCGGGGTCGGGAAAAGTTCAGCTTTAGTTGTTACTAGGCCAGCCTGATTTGGTTCGGGTCCGATTTTTTAAATATAAAAAATTATAAATATAACAAATTTATTATATAAATATATTTTTCATAATATAAATATAAAATTATTTATTTTAAGTTCGGGCCAGGCCCGGGCCGGACTCCCAATTTGAAGTCTGGCCTGGACTTTTTTCATCCCGGGCCGAGCTAAAGCCCGAACCGGACCTGTACTTTTTTGCCACCCTTATAATCTGTAAATATTTCATATAATCAAACATGTAGAAAATATGTATGGTTAGAATAATAATTCAGTCATCTTTTGTGTCCTTTTAAAAAAAACATAAAACATCTTGTAATTTCTATTTTATCCCTCATTAATAAAAATAATATAAAAATTTAAAAATCGATTAAAAAAATTGTTTTTTATTTGACAATTGCCATTAGAGAATAGGTGAAAAGTCGATTTTGGACAAAATATTCCCACAAAATTCCCCAAGGAGTCACATTTGTTAACGCTGACGGGCAGTTGAACTTGGTTCCGTTAGTTGACTGTTAACAGGAAAGCCACGTGGCCAGTCTCCTCTTCTCGTCAAATCTCGCCGAATAAAATTAAAACAAACTGGAATTAACAGCCAAGACAAACAATAATGAAAGTGAGAGAGAGAGAGGGGGGAAAAAAGAACATTTTATAATTTATTAAGAAATAGATCAGTGATTGAATGATTGATCAAATCTTTTATAAGATTGGAATAATCGAATGTGAATGTATGTGTAGGCACAAAAAGCAACAATGAAAGGCGTCTTCTCGGCGCCCGGAGATTTTGTTTACTTTAAGTCTCAGGTTCCTCTTCACAAGATCCCTGTAAGTTTATATTTATTTTTTTTTCGCAAATTTTTACCATCTTTTATCTATTTACCTTACTGGGTATGTTTCTGCTTGAGCTTTAACTGATCAAGTAGCCTGCTTTATTTGTTAATTATTATGTTTGGGGGTTCATATGGGTTTTGCAAAATATTGATGTGTATATGTTTTCAAAATTCTTTGTTTGATACTTTGATTGTGGCTCTTGACTTGTTAGTTGGCTACTGTTAATGGGTATGCGTTTGTTTGAGCTTTAGTGCCTTGTTGTTAGTTTATTATTTTAGAGATTTGTTTCGGTTAACTGTTATGTGTAATTATGTTGAATGTTTAGACCTCAATTTTCAGAAATGTTGGTGTGTTTTTGTTTGATTATGGTTTTTACTTGTTAGTCCACTAATGTTTACTGTTGATGCGTTTGTTCCAATTATAATGGCTTGTTCTTTATCAATTGTGGGGGGTTTATGAGTTTTTATCTGTATCTCTTTCCTTATTTGATGCTTAGGGTTTCTATATTTGGATAATAAGGCAAATTTTGGTGTTGATACATTTAATTTGTTCTATGTTGTCGTTTTACGCCTTAACTTCAGAAAGTTGCTGAGTATGGAATTGTTGCTTTATGTGCTTGTTACTGAATTATAATGGTGCTCACATGAGTTTTTATTCTCATCTTTTAGATATCCCTCCTCGCCATTAGTGAACTATGTAACAAAATGCAGGTGTTTTGTTCTTAGATATTAATTGAGGGGTTGATGAGGATACATTTGAGCTTTTCAACTCAGCGTATCATTCAGATTTTGTGGATATCAGTCTCGGGCTCCGGGTGTTTTGCATTCTGCTTGAAGACTAGATTTCTCAGATTCTGTTCCACTTTAGTTTCTTAACTTAATTAGTTAACAGCGGGAACTTAATGTAGCAGACTTAATGTCTTTTGGTGTTTGATTTTCTCTTGGCTCCACTTCTCAGTGCTTTTAGAACACATAATGTTGCCTTTGCAATGATGTTATATCTTGCAGCATAGCTTTTGGGCAGGGGCAAACTATTTTCTTGAGTGATCAAATTTGAATTTTATTCTAAGCTTGTGCATAGAATATTCTCTAAATTCCCGACACCTTTTAATTTTAATGGATCTCTGGTCAAGTTTGAATTTTATGATAACTTTGTGCGTGGTTCTATTTGCCGAAAGATAATGATCTCAACTCTTAAGGTTATGGGCCATGTCAAACTGGTGTATAGATTTTTGCTTGGTTGACTTCATTTCTTTAAGTACGAAGAAGCGCCTTGATTTTAAAATCTTCAGAGTGAGATTATGTTATATTGTAGCACTGGCCTCAAATCACTTGTTGATCGTAGTTGGACATGTTTAATAGGGGAATTTCCATTTTTTTCCCACTCAGATTGGCACAAAGCAGTGGCGATATTATGATTTTGGTCCAAAAGTAGTTCCTCCACTTATTTGTCTTCCTGGAACGGCAGGGTCAGCAGAAGTATACTACAAGCAGATCATGGCATTATCCATGAAGGTACTTAATTAGTGTGTCTTATTGAATTTATTTTGGACATTTAAAATTTTCCATATCCTCATTCCTCTTCTCGTAGGGTTCTTTTAATTTTACATGGGGAATGCATATTCTTTTTCTAAGGTCCGAGTTGCCTTATTTCCTGACAAATTTTGTGACTAAAGTATGAATACAGCTTCAAATTGTTCTCTTTTAGCATAAAAAGCTTGTTGGTACTTGGTAGATACACAATGTAATTGATAGGTGCTATTTGGGGAAAATTTTCGTTGCTCTTGTTTTGTTCATTTTTATTTTGGTAGCAGTAAACAGTCTGGAATGATATCATTTATTTTATCCTCTTAGGTTAATAGGTTTTATAAATTATTTTTCTTTTGCAAATATTCAGGGTTACCGAGTGATTTCTGTTGATATTCCACGTGTATGGAATCATCATGAATGGATTCAAGCATTTGAAAAATTCCTTGACGCCATTGATGTTCATCATGTGAGAGCTTCCTTCATAGCCATATGCTTCTACTGCATCTTTCCCTTTTTATTTCCTTTTTCCTGTACTATAAATATAATCTCAGTTGGAATTTGAATATGAGTTGGCAGTATGTACTGAATGCCTGCTTATCTTGATCACAAGTTTGTACATTTTACATTGGTACTTTGCCCCTTGTACTCGTATACTTATTTACTTCCTTCCTGGCTTGCAAGTGATCCACATCTCGTTGTAAATCTCTACTGAAATAACTGGCATAGAGGGGACCGAAACATATGTACGGCTACCGCCGCAAACTAAAAACTGAATTGAGATGCAACTCTAATTTCTGTTTTCAACTGCGAAAAAATAAAAATGTTTTGATTGGTGCTTGGTGGTGTAGGAATTACTGCCTAAATTCTGTATTACATGATAATCTCAGTTTTGTTTTCTAATGGTACAAGTATTTGGATGAATAGCACAATCTGCTTAGTCTTTACTCATCGGTTTTCAATGCAACAGTACTAGTAGCCTGGGTTAATGAATCATACAAGTTGTTAATTTTCGGGAGAAAATTATTGTATTAGGTCTATGAGTGAATTCTATATTGATTGAGCAATAACTTACTGCCAGCATATGGTTTCTCATTTTGAAAGTGCAGTAATTATTAATTAGTGTTTCAGATGCTCAATTAGTTACTTTGATACTTAACAACTTGACTACTTGAGTATATGTTTGGTGACTGATAAATCCTTCTCCTACAGATACACCTTTATGGCACATCACTTGGAGGTTTCCTAGCACAACTTTTTGCTCAGCATCGCCCAAGACGAGTTAGATCATTAGTACTATCAAATACATTTTTGGATACGAGCAGTTTTGCAGCTACAATGCAATGGGCTCCCATGTATGTTGTCATGTTTCTTCATATGGGGCTGGGGTGATCAAATTGCTATAATTATGGCTGTCATGGTCAAAAATATATTTGTATAAAATTTGTCTATCCTCAACTGGACCAAAAAGAAAAAACTTACTGTGAATCTGTGATCCTTTGTGTTAGAAAATCATATGCATTTTTTAATTATTTTTTGATAAAGATTTCTGTTTTAATCATATTGTCAAATCAGTTTTGTAAACCATTCAAAACTCTTGAACAAGTTGTATTTAGTAAATGGTTGAAAGAATATACTTAAGTTTGGTATGGATCCTCTGAGAAATTAGCATTTTATCCTTGGTGAAATAGACGATGGTTAATATTCTTCAATACAGTAGCATATCATTTGTAAGTTGTAACTCGTAGTCATTCTTTTTCCTGATTTGCTAGACTTACCTAATGGTGGTATTGCCTTGTGCAGTGTTAGCTGGACACCTTCTTTTTTGCTTAAACGGTACGTCTTAACAGGAATTCGTGATGGCCCTCATGAACCATTTATTGCAGATTCTGTGGACTTCGTTGTTTCTCAGGTAAAATATGTAATGCCAATGTTACAAGAATATCGTGAACCTTTCATACACTGCAATTTCCTTTAAACAACATAGCAAGTTATAATGTGATGTTCTTGTTTAAGTAAAAATCTATAGTTTTCGTGGTTTGATCTTTATCATTTTTGTGCCTGTCTAAAAATGCGAAAGTAGGGACATATCAGTTGGTTCAGTTTCCAGCTTTTTGCTATGCAGCTTCCATTAAGGTTTTGGACTTGCATAATGGTTCTTCATTAAGTACCAATCAGCATATTAGTGGAAAGTTCTATTGTGTCAGTAGAAGGTTAACGTAACAGTGATTATAGTTCTGAAAGGTTTTGAACTTATATTTCTGGTTACTGTTAATTTCAAACTGGTGTATATTCATACAGTTTATCATTCTTGGAATCATCTTACATTCTTTCGCTTTTTTCTTTTCCTTCATCTCTGGTCTAGTTTTATTGTTTACATATCCACGGACAGTTGTTCCTGTTTTATGCACAAGCCAAATCATCCCCAACTTGATTCACTCTCCTGTCATCTTAAGTGTAAAAGCAATATGATCTAGAAAAGAATTTGCTAAACTCTTTTGACATTATCCAGGTAGAAACACTATCAAAAGATGACTTGGCATCCAGATTGACTTTGACAGCTGATGCTGCTTCAGTTGGAAATCTTCTGCTTTCGGATTCACATATCACTATAATGGATGTATGTTATCTGAAACTTGTTTGTATTTGTGTCAATATGTGCATGATACTTTTCAATGATATCTGTAATTCACTAACAGGAGGAATACATTAAAATGATGGGGATCTGTACTTGAGTGTGTGAAACTAGAATTCTATGTGGAATATTTCTTATGTCTATGATACAATCTTGCTATAATTTTGAGTTTTGAGTTTCACACTTGAAATTTCATGCTCATATGTTTAAGAGGAAGGAATCTAGTGCATACGATCTGGGATGGTTTGGAAATAGCCACTTGAACTAGTAGTAAATTTTGTGGGGTGTAAGCGTTTGGCATTTTTTATGATCTGTTATTGCAATATTGGTACTTTTTATCTGGAGCTATCTTCTGGAGTTGATGCTGAAAGAAAAGAAGTTTAAGATTCTGTCATTAATTCTTTTGACATGGTTGCTTCCTCTTGAAGACAAATGACTATTGTTCAACTCCTCAACAACTGAAATATCAACTGAGTGAGCGGTATCCTGAAGCAAGGCGTGCTTACATGAAAACTGGAGGCGATTTCCCATTTCTTTCACGCCCAGATGAAGTCAATTTGCACCTTCAGGTTAATATTATACCTGTTTATTTAGATGAATTTGATACACATGCTAGCCGTTCCAGAAGCTTTTGTTCTGTGAAAACCTTGTGATTTAACCAGTATTCGTATTGTGCAGTTGCACCTTAGACGGGTTGGGGTTGAAGCCCGGCCAGACTTGGTAAGAGGCATCTCAAGGGATGGTAGCAGTGGTGGTGATCCAAATGAAAGTAATGACAGAAAAGAAGATTCTGACAATTCTCCTAAAGACGATGGGGGGAACTTTGAAAGTCCGTCTAAAGAGAGTCAGCTACCAGCTCCTGAAAGTTCAGAGTCTCACAGTTTAGATAACTTGCCTCTCAGCACTGCAAAATGCTGCTTCGTCGGTCACAGAGTGTTGAGAGAACAATTAATGGTCACTCAAATCCTTTTGCAACTCACTCTAGAAACGTTTGCTCCATATTTGGTGGAATGGTTGTAACATTACTTCAGAGCGTTGTCGAAAATCCAGACAATTGGTGTGAACCAAACGTTCGCAAATTTGTTTCGTTATGTAAGTTGTACAGGCAAGCTGCAAAACTGAGTCAGTCGGGTTTGTTACTGCATTTAGGAGGAATTGGTTTATTCATTGACATTGCTGCTCATTATATTTCATATTTTGATGCTATATAAAGTTATCGAACTCCTGCTGTGGCCTGTGGGAAGCAGCCCGTTTGTGGAGGATTCTACTGGCATGTATATTAGCTTTGGTTCCAAAATTTACTGTTTTAAGTTTTTTTTTTTTTTTCAAAAAGAAAGCATTATGCTGTCTATTTTGTTTAACAATTTCAAACTATTCACGCCGTGGTAAAAGTTAAATCTTTTTATAGAAGGTTATTTTATTCTTTTAAAGATGTGGCAGAGTCCAGGGATGATAAGATTACTCGGGTCGATTCAGATCCGTGCACTTGAAAAATTCAGATGCAGGTGAGATTTTTAAACCAGCACATACCCCAATCCATGTGAGTTTGAATTATAGAAATTGGATCCAGATTTTAAAAATATTTATTTTTAAATTCAAATCCAGATTAAAAAATATAAAAATACTTGAGCGTTGGATCAATAAACTTATTTGAGCGTTGGAGTGCAATCGCAGGTACAACCCCCACGTCTAAGGAAGAAGACGACATGAATTTCTCTTTCGAATCAAATCGTGAAAGTGAAAATCTCATTATTGGATAATAATTTAAATATAACTGAATCTTAACCCAACTTGATCAGTGCTATTAAAGCACGAGTGTCAGAACTTTAACACAGCGGAACTTAGCACTAAATCCAAATTAGAAATATATATACAGGACTTTTAGACATTGTTTTCCTACTTTTGGCTCCAATGCAGATCAGCTTCTAAATTCAGAAACATATCTGAAAAAAGAAGTCCATTGTAACCGAAATTCAACACTATTTTTTTACCATAAGATCCCCACATAATATAACCAGATCACAGCATGTAGCATCCAAACCATCACTATTTAAATTACAAAATTCCAAAATTGAAAATGCAAACTCACTATTTCCAAACAGGAACAAGAAAGCCTATGAATCATGCCCTCTACGAGAATCAATCTAAATTTGGAATCATTATCCTTTCTATTCCTCTCCAAGCGTTTCCAAATGGCAACTCCTTTTTTATCAAATGGTAAAGATCCTATGGAATCTCCAGAGCCAATAACCAAAAAGCATCCGGAAAATAAAAACGACAAGTCGTTTAAAAGTATATTTGAGCTTTGAGACTGTAAAATTTTTTATAGAAGCTGGTTCAAAGTAGCTTAAAATCATTTCAGTGTTGGAGGAAACAGATGTTTTGTGTAGATCCAGAATAGTATTAATTAATATACCGCTTTCATCTCCATTTCACTGGAATCTCACCAAAACAAACCGCTAAGCCAAGCATGCGATCCTTCAAAGTTCTGAAGCTCCGCTAGTTATCAACTATGCAAGAGGGATTCATTTCACCAATATCATAAAAGGGGAGAACATTGATGATCCTACCCCAAAACTAACAGGTCCTCTTTTACATGTGAAAACATCATAAATTATTTTGAACTACAGTTTCCATAACAACATTATTTCACCAGTCATAAATAGATCACAATTTAAATACATTCAATCTCCAAAATCCGAAAATAAAGACCAAAAGAACTTTTACCCAACAATCACACTATCAATTCATTTAAAAATAAAAAACTAAAATCACGCACACTTCAAATCACAAAAATATACAGAAATAATGAATTTCTACATGCATTCACAAACAAACAAAGCCAATCTAAAATTGCCCCTAACATCCAAATATTCCAAGCCCATTACATATGTAGACACTAACAAAATATATAACAAAAGCTTGTCATTACTAAACAAATTCATTATATTACACACAGCATCAAAAGCTTAGGCAAAAAAAAAGCATAAAATAAGCTAACAAAGGGTCAGGCATTACTTTAACAACAACAAACCCTAAGCCCAAAATAGAAAAACGAAAGAAAAAAGTACACAAACACAAAATACTTGCATAGAACATTGAAAATAAAAACAAACCCATTAATCACATCTTCAAGATCCAATCATCTCACTTAGCGACCATCCTGGCAATAAAATCCTCGTAACGGATCTTCCCGTCCGACCCAACATCCACTTCCCGGATCCACTCATCAAACTCCGAAGGCTCCAGCTTCTCCCCAATAGAAGTCAAAATGTGACGTAGATCCGCCACGGAGACGAAGCCGGTGGATTCTTTGTCGAGCACTTTGAAGGCGTCACGCAACTGGCGATCGAACGGCTCAGGTTTCATGTGCTTAGCCATCAGGTCGAGGAACCGCGGGAAATCAAACGGAGCCGTTAGTTTCTCCTCAGAAATTATAGACTTGAGCTGGGCCTGGGTCGGGTTTCCCCCGAGTGACCTCATTAGGATCCCTAACTCAGACGGCGCGATCTTGCCGTCACCGTCAGTGTCGAATAATGTGAAGGCCTCCTTCATTGAGGAGACTTGGTCGTCGCTCAGATCCTTCCCCATGTTTCTCGTTCTCGGATTTTTGATTTTTGTGTTTCGAGGGAAAAACAGAAATGATTTTGATTTTGATTTTTCAAGTGGTGAATGGCTAAAATTTGGGAGGTTACTTTTGCTTAGGACGCTGTCGTTTCATAGGTGCGGAGAGAAAACCGGCGTCGTTTCGGAATTTTATTTTGAAGCGGTCTGGTCTGGTCTGGTCTTGTCAATCAATTGTTTTGTCTGGGCCCACTGCAGAGATGTGTTGAATCAGATTAAAAAAAGTATTGGGAATTGTACTTGGATGTAGTGGACGTTCACGTACTTGAATTACCAAAAAATTTAACCCAAAATTAAATAAATTCCGTCCAACAATAAGGGTGGCAACGGGCCCGGGCTTTGAAAAGCTCTGCTCGAGCCCGATTAAAAAAAATTTGGTCCGGGCCCGGGCCAAAATTGCAAAGCCCGGCCCGGATTTTTTTACCTCGGGCCGAACCGGACCCGGGCCCAGACTTTTCTGCCACCCTTATCCAACAACATAACTAATGTCTATGATTTATGAACTATGGGCGAAGCTAAATATATATTTTTAATTTATTGTTTCTCTTAAGGATTGTTATAAATTATCTTTAATTTTATTGATTTTAAACGAGTTTTTAAAATAAAGTCTCTATTGTTAAAAGATAAAAATATATATATATATATATTAAAAATTGAAAATTTCTCAATTTTTGAGATCTAATTTTAGGTCGAATTTTGGGACCTTAATCAACTGCATGTGTCGACTCTCCACAAAACCACCTCTATCTCTCCCAACATTCAGTCTCGTGTAAGATTTGGTATAAAATAATAAACAAAAAAAATAGTTTACACAATAATATTAAGAAACATAGAATATAGAGAAAGCAGAAGATGGACTTTTTCCACATATTTTATTGATAAATGAACATCCTATAAATAGGTTGTTGACATCTATTTTTCGTTCCAGATCTGATTTAGGAAATCAACTTCTCGAACAAACATCCTTCAAACAGTGAATTTGTTTGGTTAGTAGGGAACCAAAATAAACTTAGGAAACAAACGTAAAATCACAAAGAAAAAAATTAACGTGGTTCGACGGAGAATGGCTCCAACCTACTGTTGAAGTTGGTGTTTGGATCACCAATATGAATAATGTACTGTACAATATATTTTATTATTTATTAATAAAATAAGTACATTTTCATTTCAACCTTATTAATGGTAGTGTCATTATACACATAAGTTTGATATATAAATATGCTGAGAATTACATCGACCTTAGAATAATCTTGTATTAATATTAGACATTGGGTGGTCCTTAATTGGGATAGTATTTTATTATAAATTATTCTTAAAGTAAATATTCATAGTCGTTGGTTTTAGAATACGGTCGAATTTCTATAACTTAGAATTGGAGTTTCAATGGTTTAACCGATGTACCATGAGTAATGGAAACTCGTATAGACATGTGGGTATTCGTTGGAGCGAATATCGAATCACTCACACCACCGTCAATAGGAATCTCCTCAAGTCGAGTAGCATATGTAATCTTTTGACTATAAGATAGCATTGATTTTGTGTGTTATCATTCACACTTTGATGTCATATATTTTGGGTGTGGATCGATGCACTCGTTAATTAAGTGCGTATCAAGATAGGATATGTCGACCTATAAGTGTACCATAAGGGTTTTGGTATCCATATGTGTAAGTCATGATTCTTAAGACTTTGGCCAAAGCCGATCACCTATGGTAGATCACATATATCAGAAATGATGTTCTGATTAGTTGTAAAGAATCGTGGACATGTCGACATGAGATGTGCGCCTTGGAAACTTGACGGTGTAATTTATGTTTCCTAAGAACAACTCGGATAGCCTACGACGGAGAGATTGTTAAACATATGTGATGACCTCCACTTGTATAGTTTAGAAAGGTCGTTCGTGTTCTTCGCGAATTCAGAGTGATAGAATTACGTACATATAAGCTAGGCTTATAGACGAACGTGTCTGGACTTACATAATCTCACAATATGAAATGTACTCGTTGAGCACTTGGGTAGCCGATAATGTTTGATGATAAATAATATTTTATATTATAATTATCAATTAAAATAATTAAGTATTATTAGATAACATTAATTATTTACTTTGACCCAATTGGATTAATTGGATTAATCCAAAATTACACAAGGGCTTTATCATAATTTCATAAATATCTCTACCATTGTAGAATATTTTGGTAATTATAAAATATGTAATAATAGGTGTATTTGGCTTGATTTAATTAGATTAAATCAAAGTGGTAAACAATTAACTAATCAATTAGTTAAACTTTGATTAGATTTAATTGGATTAAATCAAAGTGGTAGACAATGAATTAATCAATTGGTTAAACTTTGTCTAGATTAATTGGATTAAATCAAAGTGGTAGACAAAAGTGATTAGTCACACCTAATTATGTATTTGGACAAATTGGATTAAGCCCACATAAAAATTTATTAAAATTTTTATTAATTAAAAATTACATAAGCTTCACTATAAAAGGCAAGCTTGAGCAAGTTTTTAAGCAATCAAATATTAAGGCAAAGTATAAGAGAAATTAGCCTAAAGAAGTTATTATAGAAGCTTTGGAAGTTCTCTATATTTTTAATAAGGAGAAGATTAGATCTTTGGTTCAAGCTTATCAGGTAAGTTTGATATTTTCTAGCTATGTTTTTTGTATTTGATACATAATAATATAACTTGAAGTTAAAATTAGGCTAATGAATTGTGTATGGATGCTTTTGAAGCAGAAACACAATATGTTTGTCTACAAAATGGGAAAGAAAAAGATATCAAAAAGAGACTCCAAGAAGTACAAAAGTGCAAGACTGCATGTAGCTCGTGATGCATGTCTACACTGCAAGAAGTCTGGACATTGGAAGATAGATTGTCCAGAGCTGAAAGGAAAGGCAGAACTCTCATGTACGCTTTGTATTTTTCCTATTATTGACATCTCATTAGCCTTAGATGCAAATAGAGAATGTATTTTAAACACCGGCAGTCCCACTCATATTTGTAACTTTATGCATGTCATGAGGGTTAAAAGAAAGTTGAACAAATGGGAGATCCAGCTTGGAATTGGAAATGACAAGACATTGGTTGTCAATTTCATATGAACGGTTGTTTTATATCTCCCTAATGGATGTAAATTATTTTTAAATAATTGTTATTATGTACCATCTCTTATCAGACAAATAATATCGTTATCAATATTGGATAAAGAGGAATATAAAATAAACATTAAAGATAGTGATTTATGTTTAAATGATAAAGATAATCATTTGATATATGAATGTTTTTTTATCTAACGGTCATTATGTTTTGGAAACATATTGAAATGTCTTTAATATAGAGGAAAATACAAGTAAAATATCTGAATTAAATAATATTGAATTATGGCATATGAAATTGCGCCACATAGGTGTTAGACGTCTATCAAAATTGGTTAATGATGGTTTGATTGAAGATCTTACCTTAGATCCTTATCCGATTTATGAATCATGTATCAAAGGAAAAATGACAAAGGCCCTATTTCTTGGTATTGGACATCATGTTGAAGATTTATTGAAACTAGTACACAGTGATGTGTGTGGTCCATTCAATCATGTCGCACATGATGGTTCAACATACTTCATGATTTTCACTAATGATTGAAATTACCTACAAAGAATAGCGATAAACCAAACTCTATATCCAATAGGGGTGAATTGGGTTACGGCTAAAATATGCGGAATTAAAAATCTTTGCCGATTTTAAGCTATTTTACCAATTAAGCTTAAGGTCAATTTTCTCTATTATATTAACCAACCTATATGCAAGTTTCTAATATATAAACATATAATAAATAAAACTTGCAATATGTAAAGAGTATAAGGATCGAGAAAATGACACAGCGATTTATAGTGGTTCGGCCAATAATGCCTACGTCCACTCCCCCAAGCCGCGCTTGAAGTTTTTCACTATCAACCGAGTTTTTTCCGTGGCTCACTCGTAACCAAGAGTTTTACGCAAGGTGCACTCCAAACCTTTACACTTTAAGTTTTAGATCACTACAAGAAAAATGCGAATTAGAGACGGAAAAATCAGTCTCTAATCCGTCGCTATTCAACTTTAGCGACGAAACAGAGACGAAATTTTCCGTCTCTGTTTTACTAGTCGCAAAGTATATAGCGACGAAAATTTTATTTCTGTCGCTATAAATTGCTACGGAATTAAGTCCGTCTATATTTTGCGACGGACTATTCCGTCGCTGTTTAGCGAAGGATAAGTCTGTCGCTAAATAGGGACGGACTTATCCGTCGCAATATAGCGACGGGAATATTATCCTTCGCTAAACAGCGACGGACTTGTCTGTCGTAATATAGCGACGGGAATAATGTCCGTCTCTATTTAGCGACGGACTTATCCTTCGCTAAACAGTGACGGACTTAATTCTATAGCAAGCGACAGAATTATAATCCATAATCCCCAATCTTCTACCTTTTAACTTCCCTTAGGTATCAAATTTGTAATTAACCTCATCCTATCAAACAAAAATATTCAGCAACATTTCAAACACAAAAACTAAGTATTAAGAGAGCGAGGGTGGTTAACGCCGCGTAGGATTTCGATTTCACGGCATATCTGATATCTAACGGAATCATCATGGTCACCGGAGATTACCTTGAGGGCGAAGACGTGTGACGTGGTGCGGTAGACGACTCTCCAGACTGTGCCGCTGTTGCCGCTGCCGATTCGGTCGCCACGCTCGAGCTCCGCCGAGTTTATGAGCAGCTGGCGGAGGTGGTTCTGAGATTGGCTTTGCTGGTGGGAGTATGTAATCGGAGGCAAGGGCAGAGGGACGACTAAGGATGGGTCCCGCTCCGGGATTGGTAGTGTTGAATTTGAGAGATTTAGGATTTTGAGTGAGAGGGAAAACGAGTGACGAGTGACGGGGAAAAGGGAAATGCTTATTTAAGAAAAATTAGCGACGGAATTTTATTTCCGTCGTAAAATAGAGACGGAAATGAAATTTCGTCGCAATATTAGCGACAGAATATAGTATTATGTCGTAATATTAGCGAGGGAATTAGTATTCCGTTGCAATATTTAGAGACGGAATTCGTATTCTGCCGCAATCTCTAGCGACGGAATACTAATTTCGTCGCTATATTTTGCGACGGAATACATTCCGTCGTAATATTAGCGACGGAATACTAATTCCATCGCAATAAATAGAGACGGATTACTAATTCCGTCGCTATGTTAGCGACGAAATTTCGTTCCGTCTCTATATAGAGACGGAATACTAATTCTGTCGTTATAGTTAGCGACAGAATACAAATTCCGTCGCAATTCCATTTCAATATATAGAGACAGATTATCAAATTCATCGCTATTCCATCGTTGTTGTTCCCGCAATTTTATTCCCGCCATGATTAGTTACGGAATTTTGTCCCGTCGTTAAATTCCGTAGCTGTTGATTTAATTCATTTTAATTCTGTCGCTATTCCGTTTCTAAATTTTGAAACGGATTTTTCCGTCGCTAAATTTTTTTTCTTGTAGTGGATCAAGGCTCACTCAAAAACCTCTACAATGAGTTTTCTTCGTAGGCACACTCACGAACCTTTATAAATTACCCAAACGATGGGATTTCACAAACCACAAGTGTTTTGTATAAGAAGTTATAAAATACTCTCGGGCACTCACAATGATAAAGAAGATTGTGTGAGTTGGTTACCCAAGTGATCTAAGTTCACTACAAGTGTATAAGAAGGTGTAGTGTGTGTGAGCTTGATGTATGAATGTTTATGAATATGAAGGTTTATGCAACACTCTTGTTTTTGCTCTATAAGATGTATGAAGGCTGTGTATTATGTCTCATGCAAGGCAAAAATGAATTGGGGCTTCAATTTATAGTAAAATGCAAGATTGCCCCAACTTTACTGTCTGAGATCGGTATGCCGGTCTCAAAACACCGGTATGCCGGTCTGGCATTGCAATGGTTCTCAACGACTATATTACCGTTAAAAATATATCTGTTACACTGGTATGGTAACCGGTATGAGGACCGGTATGGTCCTTACCAGTTCCAGTGAGTGTGCAATGTGAAGGCTTGACTGATATGTTAACCGGTATGATGATCGATTTAGGTCATGTCTATTCCAGTAAAGGAACTAGCCATTAGGCTCACCGATATGTGACCGATATGGACACCGATTTGGTTTATGCTGATTCCAGTAAGTGTCCATTCCTCGGGTTCACTAGTATGGTGACCGATATGGGACTGGTATGGTCCGTGCCGGTTCCAGTGAGCATGTAAAATAAAGCATCTCACTGGTATAGACACCGGTAAGGGACTAATATGCCGGCCTCTGTACAAAAAATATAAATATGAAGGTTTTAAAGCATTTAGTACATGAACCTAATGCATCTAAGTGAATGTGTATGTTTCCTATGAGCTTAGACATTTGAATAATCAAATCACATTACAATTATAGCCTTGAGCTAAGACTTCATATAAATTCTTCAATGTGTGCAAGTCTTCACATTCTTCGCTATTCACCACCGTTGTGCTTCGATATTTTTTTGTATTGTCTCGCTTTTACGCGTCGAAGACTTCACTCTCGCTGCATCATCAAAATCCATTATGCGACTATGTCTCTAACAATGATAAGTCAAGATATAATTATGTCTATTTGATGAGACACAAATCGGAAACATTTGAAAAGTTCAAAATATTCCGAAACGAGGTAGAAAAACAAACTGAGAAATTTGTCAAGTGTCTTCGATCAGTTCGAGATGGTGAATTCATGAGCGACGAATTCAGAAGTTATTTAAGAGAGAATGAGATTCTCATCCAATATAGCCCACTAGGAACTCATCAACACAATGATGTGTCTGAGCGGAGAAATTGTTGTGATATTTTATATCGTACCGCAAGTGTACGATGTCAAGTTTTAGTATAAATGAGTTTAGAGTGTCGAACCCACATGGATTGTGTTAACTCGCACTAATTACTACAAATGATAATCCTAACTTTATTTAGACGATAATTAATAAAGATTTAATTAAATAATTAAATAAAAATAATAATAAAATAAGAGGAACTAATACGATAGAGATTCTGGATCATGATTTCACCTAGTTGTCACCCATATATTTGTCATGCCAATTAATCATTGTTCAGTTATATTGTTCAAAAGTCAAGACTCCGAAAATATCCACTCCCTCTCTCGAGTGCCGAGTGAAAATATCATCAACTACAGACTTCGATATCTCTATAAAAATATAGTAGTTAACAACTCATTACGCTTTGTGATTCTATGTTAACGACTTCAAAGGAACTACAGATTCTCTCGAACTCTATAAAATCCTAGGTCATATTCTCTAGATCCATTCAAAATTCTCTCTCCAGAGTGATATATTTCAAACATATATCATCATATTTGTGGCCAGCAAACACAAAACATTAAACTCAAGAGAATATAAATAAATCAATAAAACTTCATAACAAAATTGACAAACAATTACAAGGTTCAAGCATCAATTACATCATTCTCTAGAATTAAGGAGTTTAGTTTATGACAAAAGATAAAAATAATGATAAACAAGTCATAAATCTAATGGAAATCATTAGAGTTATAAGAAAGAAATAAGATGATAAAATCCGAATTGAATCGCTTCCTCTTCGGAAGTCACCACATTCGTCTCATCTTATCGCTCGTCAATCCTTCCCCTTGGATCTCTAAAAATATGTGTTTCTGTGTTTTATGCTGTGTATTAGCCTCATCTTTAAGTCTTGGACAAACTAATGTATTTATAATAGAGCCTTGGTGTCATTGGGTATGTTAAAAACCCTAATTTTATGTTTCAAGATTGCGCGTGTACGTCTTTACCGGCAGCGCCGCGGCGCTGAGCATTGGGCCATGTGGCGCTAATCCCTTGACCTTTTGGCTGGAAATACTGCATCTTGAAGGCACCGTGACGCCTAGTCTTTGTGCTGCGGCGCCTGTTCCTCGGTTACTTGTATGGAACTTGTAAGGCACCGCGATGCCTGGTGATTGGCGCCACGTCTCCATTGCAATTTTCTTCACTGGTTCATACATTCTATTTCCTATGCTCCCGTACGTGTCCAATGCATCCGAATGGTCCCAAAACACGTACAAAGGTCCCATGATCCATGTATTAATGCTTCCTACAAATAAGATATAGAATAATCTACAAAAGACATTAAATGGAATGAAACATAACAAAATATTAGGCTAAGAATGCTATAATAAGTGGGTATAAATCGCACTTATCAAACACCTCCAACTTAAGATTTTGCTAGTCCCGAGCAAAAGATAAAATAAAAACTAAATATAAATAAACAAATAAAAATAACTAAATTAACTAAGCCACTTTCGTAGGGATCACGATTGCAACAAGCCTTTAAACCCCTTGGCGGCCCTAGTGGACGAGTTATAGTCTCGTGAGGGCTTACAGTGACGACACCCACAAATGTAATTCACACACAATCATGCAAAAATATAAAAATAACAAAAATATAGTCCCGATAGTTATGCATAAAATTGTCCTCAAAGAAAGCTTATAAATGAAATTAGAGAACCTTCAAAGTACACAATGCGACTCAGATCCAAGTTCTTGAATAAACATATAAGCCAGACTCACAATGTGTGTGTGTAAAGGTTCAGTCACAGCTTGATCCTAAGTAAGCCAACTTAATGATTTCGTTTAAAATTAGGATCGATGGGTCAAACCAACTTAGATATCTCAATTATGCTCTGTAATTGCTTTATTTTGTGCTCAATATGGTATGATTTTTCTTTTCTTGTCTCTTTTTCTTCTCTTTTGAACTTTTTTTTCTTCTTTTTTCAACTCACCTACCCTTTAAGGTAGCATTTCTCCTATGGTGGTCCTAATACTCGCTCATGGTAGCTTCACGCTTATCAGTTATAGGTGGTTTATTTTCTTTCTTTAGAGACTTTTTTTTTCTTTTATTTTATCCATACCATACATCATAACACTAGCAAATCAAGATAGATATCTAAGCAAACGGTCATTCATCGACATGTAATTTCTTCAACTAGTCACCTTGTCAACTACTTAAGTTTTCACTGCTAAAAACCTACAATTGAGTGCTTACAAGTCAAACATAGATCAACTACTCAAGGCATCAGATAAAAGTAAATTGGGCACTTATCGTTTCTAAAATTTCACCCATAAACAAACAGTATCATCATAGGATTTATGATTTACTATCAAAGACTAAAAACAAGAAATTTTTTTTTTATAAATAAATCAATAACAAGTAAATAACATGCACACACCCTCAAACTTAAACTTGCATTGTCCTCAATGTAAGATAAAAAATAAAGAACAAGAGTGAGGAACAACACTACCGTGCATGGAGTTGATCAGACTCTTACTGGTTAGAATTTGGTTGCACGTGCATTATGTGTTTCGTGTTACCTGCATAAATAACATGCAAATTAATAAATAGCACACAATAAACTAAAATAAATAAACAAAAATAAATAAGATGCAAATGCAAGGGTTGCCTCCCCGCTAGCGCTAAGTTTAACGTCTTTAGCCAGACGTAACCACCCAAATGGTCATGGTGGCTTAAATGTAGTGAACCGGGTAATCTCATCTGCTTTCTACTTTGGTATCCACCGGTTCTTATGACATGAAAAAACAGCTTGGCAGGCTATTGCAGTTTATCCATAGATAGTCCCCCAGGATATGTAGATTGTCCCCCAGTTGGAAATTCCGGACTGCACATTCGGTAAAACTGGCTCGACCTCATTTTTAACCTTCCATGGATCATCTCCAAGTGAGCAGTGACCTTTCTTTTCCTCTTTTGGCGGCGCTTTGGGAGTGGTTTCAGGTTTAGCTGTGGAGAATTTTCTTTTTTGCATGGCTGCACTATGCTCGTAGGTTGCTGAAATACTGATTTACCATGCGTGTTTGCAACTCCCTTCTCTACTATATCTACCATGTGACATTCTACATCACCTTGAGGACTCGGCATAGTTCTGAAAGCACTGAAGGTGACTTCTTTATATTTACTGTCTAAATCTTGAGAAGTGTCTTTAATCTCTTTTCCGCTACTAAGGGTTATAACTTGACATTGCTCTTTGGGGTTGACTTCAGTATCACTATGAAACACCCATTTCTGTTGATGTGCCATGGAAGAAACAAGCAGCCCAATTTTCGCTTCTAAAGATTTCAATGTTGCCCCCATATTGCCCATATGTGTTTCAATGTTATCCAGCCTTGACTCATTCTTCTCAAACCTCTCTGAAGCTGTAGATATAAATGTGCTCATGAGGTAATCTAATGAATGTTTCTGCTCATCTCTTGGATAGTTAAAGCCATGCGGAGTTTGCAAGATGTTCTCCATATTAGCATATGAAAAATTCGGATGATAATAATTAGGCATAAGGCTGCCTCTATAGTTGTTGAAATTCTGATTGTCCATATACTGTACTTGTTCAAATCCTGCTCCTCTGTTGGGTAAAAGCATTCCATTAGCAGAAACAGCTCCAATAAACAGTTGGCTCATTTGATTTGTCAATACTTCTAGATTAGTCATGAGGGACGATACTTGAGCTATCAGTGCACCAATAGGATCTGTCATTGCTTTTCTTTCCAACTCTCTCGTATGAAAGAAAGAAAAATATATATATAACAATAAATATAATATATATATATATATATAGATAAAATATAAAAATAAAAACAATAAAAAACAAAAATAAAACTTAAGACAAAAATAAATAAAATAAAATAAATAAAATAAAATCTAAATTAAAGCTAAGATTACTTGGTAATTGTATTAATGTGAATTAAATAAATAATCCCCGACAACGGCGCCAAAAAATTATTGTGATATTTTATATCGTACCGCAAGTGTACGGTGTCAAGTTTTAGTATAAATGAGTTTAGAGTGTCGAACCCACATGAATTACGTTAACTCGCACTAATTACTACTACAATTGATAATCCTAACTTTATTTAGACGATAATTAATAAATAAAGATTTAATTAATAAATAAATATAAAAATAATAAAATATGATGAACTAATACGATATAGATTCTGGATCCTGATTTCACCTAGCTGTCACCCATATATTTGTCATGCCAATTAATTATTGTTCAGTTATATTGTTTATAAGTTAAGACCCCGAAAATATCCATTCCCTCTCTCGAGTGCCGAGTGAAAATATCATCAACTACAGACTTCGATATCTCTATAAAAATCTAGTAGTTAACAACTCATTACGCTTTGTGATTCTATGTTAACGACTTCAAATGAACTACATATTCTCTCGAACTCTATAAAATCATAGGTCATATTCTCTAGATCCATTCAAAAACCTCTCTCTAGAGTGATAGATTTCAAACATATATCATCAAAGCATTAAACTCAAGAGAATATAAATAAATCAATAAAACTTCATAACAAAATTGACAAATAATTACAAGGTTCAAGCATCAATTACATTATTCTCTAGAATTAAGGAGTTTAGTTTATGACAAAAGAAAAAATATGATAAACAAGTCATGAATCTAATGGAAATCATTAGAGTTCTAAGAAAGAAATAAGATGATAAAACCCGAATTGAATCTCATCATCTTCAGACATCACCGTCTTCGTCTCATCTTGTCGCTCTTCAATCCTTCTCCTTATATCTCTAAAAATATGTGTTTCTGTATTTTGTACCGTGTATTAGCCTCATCTTTAAGTCTTGGACAAACTAATGTATTTATAAAAGAGCCTTGGAGTCATTGGGTATGGTAAAAACCCTAATTTTATGTTTCAGGATTACGCATGTACGTCTTTACCCGCAGCGCCACGACGCTGAGCATTGGGCGATGCGGCGCTGATCCCTCGACCTTTTGGCTGGAAATGCTGAATCTTGAAGGCGCCGTGGCGCCTGGTCTTTGCGCTGCGGCGCCTGTTCCTCGGTTACTTGTATGGAACTTGTGAGGCGCTGCGGCGCCTGGTGATTGGCGCCACGTCGCCAGTGCAATTTTCTTCACTGTGTATAAATCATCCTTATGGTTTCCTATGCTCCCGTACGTGTTTCCTATGCTCCCGTACGTGTCCAATGCATCTGTATGGTCCCAAAACATGTGCAGTTGTCCCACCATCCATGTATTAATGCTTCATACAAATAAGATATAAAATAATCTACAAAAGACATTAAATGGCACGAAACATAACAAAATATTAGGCTAAGAATGCCATAATAAGTGGGTATAAATCACACTTATCAAACACCTCCAAACTTAAGATTTTGTTAGTCCCGAGCAAAAGATAAAATAAAAACTAATATAAATAAACAAATAAAAATAACTAATTTAAATAACTAAGCTATTTTCGTAGGGATCACGATTGCATTTAGCGTATGCAACAAGCCTTTAAACCCTTAGCGGCCCTAGTGGACGAGTTATAGTCTCGTGAGGGCTTACATTGACGACACCCACAAACGTCATTCACACACAATCATGCAAAAATATAAAAATAACAAAATATAGTCCCGATAGTTATGCATAAAATTGTCCTCAAAGAAAGCTTATAAAGAAATTAGAGAACCTTCAAAGTACTCAATGCGACTTAGATCCAAGTTCTTGAATAAACCATATAAGCCAGACTCACAATGTGTGTGTGTGTAAAGGTTCATTCACAGCTTGATCCTAAGTAAGCCAACTTAATAATTTCGTTTAAAAATTAGGATCGATGGGTCAAACCAACTTAGATATCTCAATTATGCTCTGTAATTGCTTTATTTTGTGCTCAATATGGTATGATTTTTCTTTTCTTGTCTCTTTTTACTTCTCTTTTGAACTTTTTCTTCTTCTTTTTTCAACTCACCTACCCTTTAAGGTAGCATTTCTCCTTATGGTGGTCCTAATACTCGCTCATGGGTAGCTTCACGCTTATCAGTTATAGGTGGTTTATTTTCTTTCTTTAGAGACTTTTTTTTCTTTTATTTATATCCATACCATACATCATAACACTAGCAAATCAAGATAGATATCTAAGCAAACGGTCATTCATCGACATGTAATTTCTTCAACTAGTCACCTTGTCAACTACTTAAGTTTTCACTGCTAAAAACCTACAATTGAGTGCTTACAAGTCAAACATAGATCAACTACTCAAGGCATCAGATAAAAGTAAATTGGGCACTTATCGTTTCTAAAATTTCACCCATAAACAAATAGTATCATCATAGGATTTATGATTTACTATCAAATACTAAAAACAAGAAATTTTTTTTTTATAAATAAATCAATAACAAGTAAATAAAATGCACACACCCTCAAACTTAAAACTTGCATTGTCCTCAATGTAAGATAAAAAATAAAGAACAAGAGTGAGGAACAACACTACCGTGTATGGAGTTGATCAGACTCTTACTGGTTAGAATTTGGTTGCACGGGCATTATGTGTTTCGTGTTACCTGCATAAATAACATGCAAATTAATAAATAGCACACAATAAACTAAAATAAATAAACAAAAATAAATAAGATGCAAATGCAAGGGTTGCCTCCCCGCTAGCGCTAAGTTTAACGTCTTTAGCCAGACGTAACCACCCAAATGGTCATGGTGGCTTAAATGTAGTGAACCGGGTAATCTCATCTGCTTTCTACTTTGGTATCCACCGGTTCTTATGACATGAAAAAGACAGCTTGGCAGGCTATTGCAGTTTATCCATAGATAGTCCCCCAGGATATGTAGATTGTCCCCCAGTTGGAAATTCCGGACTGCACATTCGGTAAAACTGGCTCGACCTCATTTTTAACCTTCCATGGATCATCTCCAAGTGAGCAGTGACCTTTCTTTTCCTCTTTTGGCGGCGCTTTGGGAGTGGTTTCAGGTTTATCTGTGGAGAATTTTCTTTTTTGCATGGATGCACTATGCTCGTAGGTTGCTGAAATACTGATTTACCCTGCGTGTTTGCAACTCCCTTCTCTACTATATCTACCATGTGACATTCTGCATCACCTTGAGGACTCGGCATAGTTCTGAAAGCACTGAAGGTGACTTCCTTATATTTACTGTCTAAATCTTGATAAATGTCTTTAATCTCTTTTCCGCTCCTAAGGGTTATAACTTGACATTGCTCTTTGGGGTTGACTTCAGTATCACTATGAAACACCCATTTCTGTTGATTGGCCATGGAAGAAACAAGCAGCCCAATTTGCGCTTCTAAAGATTTCAATGTTGCCCCCATATTGCCCATATGTGTTTCAATGTTATCCAACCTTGACTCACTCTTCTCAAACCTCTCTGAAGCTGTAGATATAAATGTGCTCATGAGGTCTTCTAAGGAAGGTTTATGCTCATCTCTTGGATAATTAAAGCCATGCGGAGTTTGCAAGATGTTCTCCATATTAGCATATGAAAAATTCGGATGATAATAATTAGGCATAAGACTGCCTCTATAGTTGTTGAAATTCTGATTGTCCATATATTGTACTTGTTCAAATCCTACTCCTCTGTTGGTTAAAAGCATCCCATTAGCAGAAACAGCTCCAATAAACAGTTGGCTCATTTGATTTGTCAATACTTCTAGATTAGTCATAAGGGACGATACTTGAGCTATCAGTGCACCAATAGGATCTGTCATTGCTTCTTTTCCAACTCTCCTCATATGAAAGAAAGAAAAAAATATATATAACAATAAAATATATATATATATATATATATATATATATATATATAATATATATATATATAAGATAAAATAATATAAATAAAAACAAATAAAAACAAAAATAAAACTTAAGACAAAAATAAAGAAAATAAAATAAAATAAATAAAATCTAAATTAAAGCTAAGATTACTTGGTAATTGTATTAATGTGAATTAAATAAATAATCACCGACAACAGCGCCAAAAAATTATTGTGATATTTTATATCGTACCGCAAGTGTACGGTGTCAAGTTTTAGTATAAATGAGTTTAGAGTGTCGAACCCACATGAATTACGTTAACTCGCACTAATTACTACAATTGATAATCCTAACTTTATTTAGACGATAATTAATAAAGATTTAATTAAATAAATAAATATAAAAATAATAAAATAGGATGAACTAATACGATATAGATTCTGGATCCTGATTTCACCTAGCTGTCACCCATATATTTGTCATGCCAATTAATCATTGTTCAGTTATATTGTTTATAAGTTAAGACTCCGAAAATATCCATTCCCTCTCTCGAGTGCCGAGTGAAAATATCATCAACTACAGACTTCGATATCTCTATAAAAATCTAGTAGTTAAAAACCCATTACGCTTTGTCATTCTATGTTAACGACTTCAAAGGAACTACAGATTCTCTCGAACTCTATAAAATCTTAGGTCATATTCTCTAGATCCATTCAAAATCCACTCTCTATAGTGATAGATTTCAAACATATATCATCAAAGCATTAAACTCAAGAGAATATAAATAAATCAATAAAACTTCATAATAAAATTGACAAACAATTACAAGGTTCAAGCATCAATTACATCATTCTCTATAATTAAGGAGTTTAGTTTATGACAAAAGATAAAAATAATGATAAACAAGTCATGAATCTAATCGAAATCATTAGAGTTCTAAGAAAGAAATAAGATGATAAAACCCGAATTGAATCTCTTCCTCTTCAGACATCACCGTCTTCGTCTCATCTTGTCGCTCTTCAATCCTTCTCCTTAGATCTCTAAAAATATGTGTTTCTGTATTTTGTGCCGTGTATTAGCCTCATCTATAAGTCTTGGACAAACTAATGTATTTATAAAAGAGCCTTGGAGTCATTGGGTATGGTAAAAACCCTAATTTTATGTTTCAGGATTACGCATGTACGTCTTTACCCGCAGCGCCACGACGCTGAGCATTGGGCGATGCGGCGCTGATCCCTCGTCCTTTTGGCTGGAAATGCTGAATGTTGAAGGCGCCGTGGCGCTTGGTCTTTGCGCTACGGCGCCTGTTCCTCGGTTACTTGTATGGAACTTGTGAGGCGCTGCGGCGCCTGGTGATTGGCGCCACGTCGCCAGTGTAATTTTCTTCACTGGTTCATGCGTTCTGTTTCCTATGCTCCCGTACGTGTCCAATGCATCTGTATGGTCCCAAAACATGTGCAAATGTCCCACGATCCATGTATTAATGCTTCATACAAATAAGATATAAAATAATCTACAAAAGACATTAAATGGCACGAAACATAACAAAATATTAGGCTAAGAATGCCATAATAAGTGGGTATAAATCGCACTTATCAAACACCTCCAAACTTAAGATTTTGCTAGTCCCGAGCAAAAGATAAAATAAAAACTAAATATAAATAAACAAATAAAAATAACTAAATTAACTAAGCCATTTTCGTAGGGATCACGATTGCATTTAGCGTATGCAACAAGCCTTTAAACCCTTAGGCGGCCCTAGTGGACGAGTTATAGTCTCGTGAGGGCTTACAGTGACGACACCCACAAACGTCATTCACACACAATCATGCAAAAATATAAAAATAACAAAAATATAGTCCCGATAGTTATGCATAAAATTGTCCTCAAAGAAAGCTTATAAATGAAATTAGAGAACCTTCAAAGTACGCAATGCGACTCAGATCCAAGTTCTTGAATAAACCATATAAGCCAGACTCACAATGTGTGTGTGTAAAGGTTCAGTCACAGCTTGATCCTAAGTAAGCCAACTTAATGATTTCGTTTAAAAATTAGGATCGATGGGTCAAACCAACTTAGATATCTCAATTATGCTCTGTAATTGCTTTATTTTGTGCTCAATATGGTATGATTTTTCTTTTCTTGTCTCTTTTTACTTCTTTTTTGAACGTTTTCCTCTCTTTTTTTTCAACTCACCTACCATTTAAGGTAGCATTTCTCCTTATGGTGGTCCTAATACTCGCTCATGGGTAGTTTCACGCTTATCGGTTATAGGTGGTTTATTTTCTTTCTTTAGAGACTTTTTTTTTTCTTTTATTTATATTCATACCATACATCATAACACTAGCAAATCAAGATAGATATCTAAGCAAACGGTCATTCATCGACATGTAATTTCTTCAACTAGTCACCTTGTCAACTACTTAAGTTTTCACTGCTAAAAACCTACAATTGAGTGCTTACAAGTCAAATATAGATCAACTAATCAAGGCATCAGATAAAAGTAAATTGGGCACTTATCGTTTCTAAAATTTCACCCATAAACAAACAATATCATCATAGGATTTATGATTTACTATCAAAGACTAAAAACAAGAAATTTTTTTTTTATAAATAAATCAAAAACAAGTAAACAACATGCACACACCCCAAACTTAAAACTTGCATTGTCCTCAATGTAAGATAAAAAATAAAGAACAAGAGTGAGGAACAACACTACCGTGTATGGAGTTGATCAGACTCTTGCTGGTTAGAATTTGGTTGCACGGGCGTTATGTGTTTCGTGCTACCTGCATAAATAACATGCAAATTAATAAATAGCACACAATAAACTAAAATAAATAAACAAAAATAAACAAGATGTAAATGCAAGGGGTTGCCTCCCCGCTAGCGCTAAGTTTAACGTCTTTAGCCAGACGTAACCACCCAAATGGTCATGGTGGCTGAAATGTAGTGAACCGGGTAATCTCATCTGCTTTCTACTTTGGTATCCAACAGTTCTTATGACATGAAAAAGACAGCTTGGCAGGCTGTGGCAGTTTATCCATAGATAGTCCCCCAGGATATGTAGATTGTCCCCCAGTTGGAAATTCTGGACTGCACATTCGGTAAAACTGGCTCGACCTCATTTTTAACCTTCTATGGATCATCTCCAAGTGAGCAGTGACCTTTCTTTTCCTCTTTTGGCGGCGCTTTGGGAGTGGTTTCAGGTTTAGCTGTGGAGAATTTTCTTTTTTGCATGGATGCACTATGCTCGTAGGTTGCTGAAATACTGATTTACCCTGCGTGTTTGCAACTCCCTTCTCTACTATATCTACCATGTGACATTCTGCATCACCTTGAGGACTCGGCATAGTTCTGAAAGCACTGAAGGTGACTTCCTTATATTTACTGTCTAAATCTTGATAAATGTCTTTAATCTCTTTTCCGCTCCTAAGGGTTATAACTTGACATTGCTCTTTGGGGTTGACTTCAGTATCACTATGAAACACCCATTTCTGTTGATTGGCCATGAAGAAGAAACAAGCAGCCCAATTTGCGCTTCTAAAGATTTCAATGTTGCCCCCATATTGCCCATATGTGTTTCAATGTTATCCAACCTTGACTCACTCTTCTCAAACCTCTCTGAAGCTGTAGATATAAATGTGCTCATGAGGTCTTCTAAGGAAGGTTTATGCTCATCTCTTGGATAATTAAAGCCATGCGGAGTTTGCAAGATGTTCTCCATATTAGCATATGAAAAATTCGGATGATAATAATTAGGCATAAGACTGCCTCTATAGTTGTTGAAATTCTGATTGTCCATATATTGTACTTGTTCAAATCCTACTCCTCTGTTGGTTAAAAGCATCCCATTAGCAGAAACAGCTCCAATAAACAGTTGGCTCATTTGATTTGTCAATACTTCTAGATTAGTCATAAGGGACGATACTTGAGCTATCAGTGCACCAATAGGATCTGTCATTGCTTCTTTTCCAACTCTCCTCATATGAAAGAAAGAAAAAAATATATAACAATAAAATATATATATATATATATATATATATATATATATAAGATAAAATAATAAAAATAAAAACAAATAAAAACAAAAAAAAACTTAAGACAAAAATAAAGAAAATAAAATAAAATAAATAAAATCTAAATTAAAGCTAAGATTACTTAGTAATTGTATTAATGTGAATTAAATAAATAATCCCCGACAACAGCGCCAAAAAATTATTGTGATATTTTATATCGTACCGCAAGTGTACGGTGTCAAGTTTTAGTATAAATGAGTTTAGAGTGTCGAACCCACATGAATTACGTTAACTCGCACTAATTACTACAATTGATAATCCTAACTTTATTTAGACGATAATTAATAAAGATTTAATTAAATAAATAAATATAAAAATAATAAAATAGGATGAACTAATACGATATAGATTCTGGATCCTGATTTCACCTAGCTGTCACCCATATATTTGTCATGCCAATTAATCATTGTTCAGTTATATTGTTTATAAGTTAAGACTCCGAAAATATACATTCCCTCTCTCGAGTGCCGAGTGAAAATATCATCAACTACAGACTTCGATATCTCTATAAAAATCTAGTAGTTAAAAACCCATTACGCTTTGTCATTCTATGTTAACGACTTCAAAGGAACTACAGATTCTCTCGAACTCTATAAAATCTTAGGTCATATTCTCTAGATCCATTCAAAATCCACTCTCTATAGTGATAGATTTCAAACATATATCATTAAAGCATTAAACTCAAGAGAATATAAATAAATCAATAAAACTTCATAATAAAATTGACAAACAATTACAAGGTTCAAGCATCAATTACATCATTCTCTATAATTAAGGAGTTTAGTTTATGACAAAAGATAAAAATAATGATAAACAAGTCATGAATGTAATCGAAATCATTAGAGTTCTAAGAAAGAAATAAGATGATAAAACCCGAATTGAATCTCTTCCTTTTCGGACGTCACCGTTTTCGTCTCCTCTTGTCGCTCTTCAATCATTCTCCTTGGATCTCTAAAAATATGTGTTTCTGTATTTTGTGCTGTGTATTAGCCTCATCTTTAAGTCTTGGACAAACTAATGTATTTATAAAAGAACCTTGGAGGCATTGGGTACGTTAAAAACCCTAATTTTATGTTTCAGGATTGCGCGTGTACGTCTTTACCCGCAGCGCCGCGGCGCTGAGCATTGGGCGATGTGGCGCTGATCCCTCGACCTTTTGGCTGGAAATGCTGAATCTTGAAGGCGTCGTGGCTCCTGGTCTTTGCGCTGCGGTGCCTGTTCCTCGGTTACTTGTATGGAACTTGTGAGGCACCGCGGCGCCAGTGCAATTTTCTTCACTGGTTCATGTATTATGTTTCATATGCTCTCGTACGTGTCCAATGCATCCGTATGGTCCCAAAACACGTGCAAATGTCCCACGATCCATGTATTAATGCTTCCTACAAATAAGACATAGAATAATCTACAAAAGACATTAAATGGCACGAAACATAACAAAATATTAGGCTAAAAATGCCATAATAAGTGGGTATAAACCGCACTTATCAGAAATCATACTTTATTGGATATGATGCGATCTATGATGAGCTATACAGATATTTCATATTACCTTTGGGGTTATGTTTTGCTTACTGTTGCCCACATACTTAATAGAGTTCCATCGAAAGCTGTTTCTACGACCCTATATCTGATATGGTACGGTAGAAATCTAAGTCTTAGATATTTAAAGATTTGGTGTTGTCATGCATATGTTAGAATTACGCAGCGGGATAAACTAGCACCAATAGGGTATAAACACAGGTTCGTTGGATATTCTGAAAATTGTTTGGAATATCAATTCTATGATTTGCAACGAAATGTATTTGTTGCTCATTTTGTCACTTTTCTTAAAAATAATTTTTTAAGAGAAAGTGAAAATTATAGGAAGATTGAACTTGATGAGTTTGATCATAATATTAAGGATTCTAAGATGAAACCAGAGATCCAACTAGGTGAAGGATTTACAACACAGGTTCTACGTAAGTCGAATAGAATATCAAGGTCTCATGATATACTGTTTTTAACGTATGATGAGAGCCTTGATGTTCTCCTCTTGGAGGAAATATATCCGATTAATTATAAAGAGGAGATATTGGATATCGATTCGGGAAAATGACAGGAAGCCATGAAATCTGAAATGGATTCTATGTATGACAATCAAGTCTGAGACTTATTTAAACTTCCTGAAGGAGTTAAACCTATTGGTTATAAATGGGTTTATAAAAAAAAATGAGGGCCCGATGGAAATATGAAAACCTTTAAGGTCTAACTGGTAGCGAAATGTTATACTCAACGTCCTTGGATTGACTATGAGGAAACTTTTTCACAATAGCCATGTTAAAATCCATTGGGATTCTTTCAGTCATTCATGCATATCATGATTATGAGATATGATAAATGGATGTGAAAATCGCGTTCCTAAATGGATTCCTCGAGGGTGATATCTATATGGAACAACCAGAGGGTTTCGTATCGAGTGAGACTTCAAACTTGATTTGTAAGCTCAATAAGTCTATTTATGGACTTAAACAAGCATTCTGAAACTGGATTCGTCGTTTTGATGAGATAATTAGATTATCTGGATTCATCAAGAACGAGAAAGAACTGTGTGTTTATAAGAAAGTTAGCAGGAGCATGATAATATTCCTTGTTTTGTATGTAGACGGTATCCTTATCATTGGAAATGATATAGAATTGATGCAAAGTGTGAAAGCCTACCTTTGCAAGAATTTCTCCATGAAAGACATGAGTGAAGCTTCATATATGCTGGGTATAAGGCTCAACCGAGATAGAGTAAGGAAGCTTATAAGGTTGTCGCAATCCACATACATAGATAAAATATTAGAAATGTATTGTTTTACTAAAATGATGGTTCTTAAAGTAATGAAGCTTATAGGATTGTCGCAATTCATGTACATAGATAAAATGTGGATTCTCCGAAATCCATTTCGGAGAATGTGACTATTTTTGCAAAAACCCATATGTTATGACTCATTTTTGCAAATAACAAAATTTATTTGGCTAATTTTGCTAAATTCCCCCCTTTTTTTTAATATTCTTTCTCAAAATTACAATAATTAAGATAGCATTTGCAATAAATCCTGAAAGCAAAAGATAAAAAAGAAAGAAAGAAAACAGACTCTGCAACATAAATCATGCTTTTTAATTTTCTCTTAAACTAGTTGTAGTCTTGTAGATGTTAGTATTGTAATAATGGAAATCCACGGACCAGAGGTTATATGGGAAGAGATAGAGATTCAAGAGAATGGCAAAATTGGTTTTTTATGTCCTTTATGGTAATTTTGATTTAGAATAAATTTCTTTAAAATTAAAATGATTACAGGGCTCTTTTAAATTAATTAGGGGCTGAATAGTACTGCTGTTCCTTCGCTGTCAAAATGATTGGGCCCAAGGTTTCAGTTGCAGGCCCAATTACTGTAAATTTATTTCATCTTAGTTAAAAATTCTTTTTTTTTTTTTGGGATGGTAATTACTAATTAAGATCTTTGAGACAATACAACTTTTTCTTCTTCTTCTTCCTGTTTTTTTTTTTTTCCTTTTTTGATTTGAAAATAAAGGTTGTGGTGGAAAAATTACAAATTGATATATTCAGTCCAATTTTTTTTTCCATATTAAAATATAGGTGACCAACCAAAAAAAAAAAACAAAAAATGGAAGATGCAGTACTGGGGAGGCTCCAATGAAAATCAAACAATGATATGTTTACATGTCCCAAACATGCATGCATACATGCATGGTGTTGGTGTGACAGTATCATGATTCATGATTTTGATTTCCGTACGTGTTTGTTTATGTATGTATGTATGTATGCATGCATGCATGATGTTAGTTGAGTACAATTATAAATGCAGAATTAATCCAGCTAAGAGACAGAGCTATAAGAGGATAGAATCATAGAAATTATGGTGTTTTGGATTTTGTAAGCTAAGCAATAAGCATGCAAGTAAATGAGGAAACCTGAAATAATGAGAATTCAAACTTGTTCTTACTAATAATTAGATTTAGGTCTAAAGAAGCAATCACTGTGTATTATAAACTATAAATAATGAATTTGGATCCAATGTTAAGTAAACATGTTCTAAATTTTTTATAATCTTCTGTCATGCATGTATCAAAAAAAAATAATGAATTGTTAATATTCAATTATATATAAATATTTATTTAATAATTATCAATAATAAATTGTAAAAAGCTCAATACAAAACTTATACAAACACCGAATCTAAGTCCATATATAAGAAGCTGGAATAACCCCTATGATTTTTAAATGAAATATATTTTTTTATCTTTTTTTCCCCCTTGAGTTTGGGAGATTATATTTGGCAAAGTGAAAGGTAGTAAAGGTAAAAAAACAGGCATTTCCCCTCAAAACAAGGAGTAAAAACAAAAGGAAAATATAAAGGCAAAAAAATGATTCCGTATATATAGAATAAATATACGTGGGATGATGGACTAGGATTCAGAGTTAAATTTAGTTTTGTATTGAGTTTTTTTTTTTTTTTTAAATAAATAATGATTAATAGTTACTGAATAATGTTGATGGTGATTTTCAGGTCCGATGAACTCTGAAGCCTGAAGAGGGGTATAATGGGGTTTGCGCTTAAACAGATGGACCTTGTGAGGATGAAAGATCAGACAAATGGGCTCGAGTCTGATGCGCAGAATGACCTGAGGGTAGAACCAGTTGGATAGGTCTGTGACTACCGACCCGACCTAATGAAAAGATATCAGATTCGTCAGCACTTGAGCGTCTGCGGAGGCCAACCCGAGGTGGTCCGTGACTACCGACCCGACTTGGTAAAGAAGCAAGGAAGAAGATCCCACACCATTCGCCTCGACATGCTACCCGAGGATCGAGGTTGCGGTTGCAATATCTTGTACTTATGTATGAATGACGTAAACCCTACATGAAAGTTTGAGCCTCTAGAAGGCTTATGTGATGGGGGTAGGTCAGAGACTTTCCTTCCGACACACGGAACAATGTTGGATTGGTTGAGTTGCATGCTGTCACGTGGGCAGAACGTGTAGCATATGACAAAAGGTGGTAATGATGGCTTTTTGCTGGCAGGGTGGTTAGTCAGAAGACCAGAGCTGCTGTTTGCAGAGTGGTTGGGGAAAAGAAACATGGGCGATTATGACAGAATGACGTGAACCGACGTCACGAGTTGGTGGAATAGTAGATTTAAAAACCTATAAAAATTGGTTGAAAACTCAGATTTAGGGGTTACCAATTTTGATATTTCATCACTTATAAAGAGAGCTCAAAAAATTTAGTGTGAGAGAGAGAAAGATGGTCGATTCAGATTCGAGCAAGTAATAAAAATCTTCATTTTTGTTCTCATGAACGTAGGTTGGAGCTACTCTCCGCCGAACCACATTAACCTCTTGATTTATCTGTGATTTTCTGTTTGCTTGCTACGTTAACCAACTAACCAAACAAATTCACTGATTATGAGAGGTTTGTTCGAGAGGCTGAATTCTCATAACACCTTTGAAACGAAAAACAACCGTCAATAAATAATATATAATTGAAATGTAACTGAATGTTAATCATGCATTTCTATCGAAACACGCATATGATAAAAGATTATAAAAAACTTAACACAACTCAACTCGATATTAAATTCAAATTCAAGTGCTATATGCATTTTGTTGATAGAACATATCCTTTTGAAACAACACTTAAAATGCTTCTTGAAAAATGCATTATGTTCAAACTTCATTTGATATTTTATCAACCCTCTATATTGTTTGAAGTTCCCTATATTATTTATTTCAGAAATATGAATTTTCCATCGATCATTTGTCAATTTTTGGGGAAAAAAAATTAAAATTTGTTCAAATTAGCTTTATGTATTTTCTTCTAAAGTTGTAATATCTTTAATTAATAAAATGCCAAGTGCATTCTTTTTCCATCACAATCTTAACGAGAATGGTGGGGAGACTTTTGATTTTAAAAAGGGAAAAAGAAAAAAGAGGATGATCAAGAAGCAGCGTCATATTTGAGACAAGTGGCATTATTTTCTCTCTTTATGCTCTAATCTTTTCTCTCCACTAACCCCGTTCTCATTTAAATTACTTGGGATCATATATTACTAACTATACAGCTGGTACGGATATAATGACACAATTGTTGTCTTAAAATTACATAAAATTAGAATTCTAAATCTGAAAAAAAAAATTAAATTAAATATACACGTATATGACAATTCAGGAATGTCATGACTAAGTAGATTGTATCTTTTTAGAGTACTGTAAAAGATGACTCCTCCCCATAACCAGTTCTATGACTAATCGATTTACGCGGTCACTCATAGTTCAAAATTTTAGTAAGATTTTATTTTTTTATACATCTTCCTTATAATAATAAATTATCCTAAGATTTCAATTTGTTTAAGTTATGTATTATATTATTGAGACCCCGATTTTATTTAGAATTACAAAATATTTCAATTATAAAATACGCATCTAAATACAATACGTACTCCTCCTCGGATCTAATCTATATATTGTTTTGAACTTTTTCTAAATTCATATCAACATCATTAGTTCATTACAAAGCTTTTCCCCACTAAACTATTTTTGTTGGCCACTATTAGACTATCTATGGATAAATAATTTTTTTTTTTTTTAAAAAACTTTTACTAAAATCTCACTATTGAATCATTTTATGACTTTAGAAAGTGATTCAACGGTCAGGATATTAGACACATGTAATATCCTGGGGATCATAGACGAGTCCATTTTTATTTAATGCTGCGAGACCAGTCTCTGTTGCCTCTGCCATCACTTAGATTGAGAACAATTTATGAACCCCCCACCAACTTCGGAGAGCAAGAAGCAGATTTGGCCTTTACTCTCTTACAACACAACTCTGTATGTTCATACTGGATTTGTTTCTATTAATAAGGGTACCATCACTGCTTGATGAATGAGGTTTATCCTGCAATCGGTAGGGACGGGTCGGGATTTACTAATCCTCATTTTATTTTCATCGTAGATTCGGATGAAAAATTATTTTGATTCTCATACGGCAAAAAAACCTATTTCAAATCTTAGACTAAATGATTCATTACAATGAATCCCAATCAAAATTTAAATTTTTTCAGATAAAAAATCGACCTGAATCCCATATTAAATTATTTAGTATCTCGAATCCTAAACAGAACAGCATGAAAACCATAGATTTTATTCGAAATTCATGATTTTCTACGAATCCTATCCACGATCTCAATCAAAATATAACAAGAAAAAAGAAGCTATGGTAAAACTACAGCTTCCACTTATCAATAAAAATTTCAAAATTTCAAAATTAAAACTATTTTAAATTTTTTAAGGAAAAGTAGAGGGCTGCATTGAAAATTAAAGAACCCCAACTGAGATTAAAGTAATCTGATCTGATGGGTCACTTCAAATGTGCTAATAAAGAATCTAATAAAGACAATGGTGGTCTTAGATAACAATTAAGGGAATCCAAGGTTAAGAGATAGTAACATTTTTGTCCTAATATAGTTGGCTGTCTCTGCTTTTGGTCCAGCTCCATTAATCATTTATAAAAGTTAAATCATGAAAATTTTGGCTTCTTGTAACAACTAACAAAAATATGTGAAGAGAGCATCATTCATAAAATGATATTTAAATATATGAATCATTCTTAACTTATCTACTCTTGTACATTTTGTATTGGTATTGTATGTGTAAAAATTTGAAATATTACATTTTATTATTAAATTTATGATAAAATAATATATTCGTACTAAATCTAACATTTTATTATTTTTTCGTTAGTTGACTTTAATATTAAAACGTAACAGTTGACGAAGATTTTGTTGGAAAAATTGTAAAATATTATTTTACAGTACCCAATAATATTTTAATACTAATATAATATTTCAAAATTCATAATACCCGATTATTATTTTACGTAAATAACCCTATTACTGAAACATTGTATAAGCTCCATCTCCAGAATTATGCTATACAGAAAGATAGTCAAAACTCAAAACCATATATGGTGGCATGATTTGTGTGCCAATCAGCCTAAATTAGGTTTCCCACCAATTGACTTCAAAAAAACTCAGAAGGAGAAAAGAATGTCAGTGCCCTAGATTGATCTGTTTATCAACAAGCACTAAAACAAATGTCAATGTTGGCAATCCAAATGAGTTATTAATTAATTTTTCTATATAAAAATAATGTCCCAAAATTTGAAATATGAAATATGAAATTTCTCCTACCATTACATTACATTACATCATCACCTACAATTACATACAAGTTATTAAAGAAATAAGTCAAAATCAAGTAGGAGTAGGAGTAGGACCCTTGCATCAATAATGATCATAATGTTTCTTTCCCCTACCCTAATCTACGGTCAAGATTGATAGCAGTGGCCACAGTCATCACAGAAAAAGTGTCCATTACTGTGAAACTGAAACCTCATCTCCCTGCTAACATTTAACTCCAAATGTGAATGTGTTGAATCTTCGAAAGTCGTTAGTGCTAGTATTGAGTTTCAACTTTCAGATACAGTCACCCTGGCAACTCTGTCAATTCTACAAAAATAATAATTCTATATACTGCAGAAAGAAATTGAAAGAAATACAGATATGGCCTCTTCATTACAAGACTGATCGGAAAGACATCGTTGACAAAAGAGCTAACATGGGTACCCTTCAAATTCTTGTTGTTTCTCTTCTTGTCTTGATTACAGTTACTGTTTTACGGCCAGTTTGTGGAAACACAGAACTGAGAGCTCTTTTGGACCTGAAGGCATCACTAGACCCAGAGAACAAGCTCCTTCAATCATGGACAGAAAATAATGGAGACCCGTGTAGCGGTTCATTTGAGGGAATAGCCTGCAACGAGCATCGGAAAGTGGCTAACATTTCATTACAGGGAAAGGGTTTAACCGGCAAGTTGTCGCCTGCTTTGAGTGGTCTCAAGTGCTTGTCTGGTCTCTATTTGCACTTTAATAATTTGTCTGGAGAGATACCCAAGGAGATTGGGAACCTTACTGAGTTAACGGATTTGTATCTGGATGTGAATAGCTTATCTGGGATTATTCCTCCTGAGATTGGCAACATGGCTGCTTTACAAGGTTGGTTGGTTAGTTCATTTTGGTAAAATAGTTTCATGTTTTTTTTTTTTTTCAATATTTTGTTGGTGGTGTTGTTTTGTTTTTGTTTTATGTTCTTATGGCTTGTTATTCTGCATCAAGGTTAGTTTAAATGTGAATGAAGTTGATTATTTCCCTTGCTCAAATATGCAAGTAGTAGAAATCCTCTGTTCACTCCAATGGCCGATGCCAAAGTTAGGACTTGGGTTCGGAGCTTATCTATTGTGATTGAATCTTAATAGTTCATTGCCATTAATGTAGCATAATGTTATAAAAAACTGGGCACAACTCAATTCAGCACTGAATCTAAATTCAAAGTTACAAGGACCCGAGATTCAAATATTTTTAATATCTTTCTTTTCCACCTCTTACTACTTAATAGCGTAACACAGCAGATGACATGGTTCTGCTGGTCATCATTGGTTTCAAAGGACTTTGAATAACTGAATGAAGGTTCTCTGTTATGTAGTTCTGCAGCTATGTTGCAACCAGCTGACTGGAAGAATGCCTACTCAGATGGGGTCCTTGAAGAGCCTAAATGTCCTTACATTACAACAAAATAGACTAACTGGTGAAATTCCTGACAGTATTGGGAACTTGGGAATGTTAGGAAGGCTAGATTTGAGCTTTAATGGCATCTTTGGTACAATTCCTGAAAGCCTAGCTAATAACCCACAGTTGATATTTCTAGATGTCCGAAACAATACTCTTTCCGGGATTGTCCCTTCTGGTAAGTCCTTCTGCAGCCTTCTTACACATGTTGGAACTTTGTTATCGATATCGTTTCGAATCAAGACTGACTTGATCTTTTTGTTGATTGGAAATGAAGCTTTAAAGAGATTGAATGGAGGATTCCAATTTGAGAACAACCCAGGTTTATGTGGAGATGGAATTGCTTCTTTGAGAGCTTGCACTCCTTATGATAACATGAACATCAACGCAGTTAAACCCTTCGGATCACTCTCGAACGACACCACTCCCATAGATGTCTTGGAGCCGGCAGGTTTCAAGGAACATTGCAACCAAACCCATTGCTCAAACTCATCAAAATTCCCACAAATTGCCATTGTTGCTGCAGTTGTCTCAGTCACTGTCATATTAGCAGGTGCTGCATTCCTAATCATTTTCCGCTACCGTAGGCACAAGCAAAAGGTTGGGAATACATCAGAGTCTACTGATGGGCAACTTAGCACTGACATGGCTAAGGAATTCAGCAGGACTGGTGCCTCTCCTCTTGTAAGTCTCGAATATTGTCACGGATGGGATCCATTGGGTGATGGTGGCAATGGCACTGGAGTCTCCCAGGAGCATCTAAATACCTTTAGATTCAACCTGGAAGAGATTGAATCAGCAACCCAGTGCTTTTCTGAGGCTAACTTACTGGGAAAGGGCAAATTCTCATCTGTCTACAGAGGAACTCTCATAGATGGTTCTCTCGTAGCAATTAGAAGCATTAATGTGATCAGCTGTAAATCCGAGGAAGCTGAGTTTGTAAAGGGGTTGTACCTGTTAACTTCATTAAGACACGAAAACATTGTTAGGCTACGCGGCTTTTGCTGCTCGAGGGGCAGGGGAGAATGTTTTCTCATCTATGACTTTGCTCCCAAGGGAAAGTTCTCAAATATCTTGATCTGGAAGAAGGAAGCAGTAATGTCCTTGACTGGTCCACAAGGGTTTCCATCATTGTTGGCATAGCAAAAGGTCAGTTTTGCTTTCAGTATCATTCATCAGACTCATTTGCATTCTGTTTTTACTCTCATTCATAACTGATGTTCCTTTACAAAACCAGGGATTGGATATTTTCATAGCAGCCAAGCAAACAAGCCTGCCATGGTTCACAGGAACTTATCTGTTGACAAGGTTTTAATTGACCAGCAGTTCAACCCATTGATTGCAGACTGTGGCCTTCATAAGCTTCTAGCAGATGACATTGTATTTTCAGCTCTCAAAACAAGTGCTGCAATGGGATACTTAGCTCCAGAATATGTTACCACTGGTCGTTTTACTGAGAAGAGTGACATATTTGCATTTGGAGTGATGGTCCTCCAAATTCTATCTGGTTCCCTGGTACTCACAAACTCAATGCGATTGGCGGCCGAATCTGAAACATTTGAAAACTTCATTGACAGGAATCTCAAGGGAAAGTTCTCCGAGTCTGAGGCGGCTAAGCTGGGGAAATTGGCACTGGTTTGCACCCATGAGGATCCTGAAGACAGACCTACCATGGAGGCAGTAATTGAGGAACTAACAATTGCAGCACCAGTGATGGCAACATTTCTATTTTCATAATTATGGGAAATTGCTATGGATGGAACAAGAAGAAGGGTCTCATCAAAAGTCACCAAGTTTCTAAACGAGATTCTAAACGCAGCTTTTTTTACGAGTAGTGCCTGCAATGGTACCGAGGCTAACTGTGTGATATGAAAGATGGTGATTCTTGTAAATTGAGTTGCTGCAAAAGAAATTCTCAGGGGAAGAAAGTCACCTTAGTGAATTCCGATCTCATGTAATAACTTATCTCTGACTCGGCATCTTGAACAACTAAAACCTCCGAGAGGAAAATATCTGTGACTTTTCACATTTTTATACATAAAACTTAACAATGAACTCGCAATAATAACAGCAGTTCAGCATTCTCTCCTGAATATTTTACTCGACTAGCATTCTCTCCTGGCAGTGGTAACCGTACCGACTTGCAGGAAAACAGTAGGCTTAGATGATATTCACTCGAAAATGGAAAACAGTATCGGTGCATCAACCGTGGGAATGCATTGCCTAGCGTTTTTTATTAAATTGCTAACATTTTAACATTTGTTGTTGCGCTTTCAAAATAAACAGAAATACAGCGACTATAAACATATTCTAAGAACTCTCTCTGCCAAAAACCGGAATTTCCTTGAATAACTCCATTAGCATTTGGATCAATCAAGTATTACATGGTGAAATTATTGACACACTTGATAACTTATTTATTTTTGTTCTATTGATACAAAGCTCAATGATACAACTCAATTTATGTGAGAATAATCCCCTTTTATTCGCTCTTTAGGAAAAACACAAATAATACATGTAAAAAACTAAAGGCAAAAAAGTGAATAATTGATATAGTTCTCAAAAAGTATGCCCTTACCCTCTGGATATAAAACTCTCTATGCAGCCGCACTACGCTGTTGATGCTCCTGAAGCCACTCAGCAGGCCACCAGTGTGGTCTGATGGCCTCGACCCTAACATCCTCCTGCCCTTGTATAGTCAATGCACCAGATGCTTTGAAGGCTTCCTCCAACCGCAGGACACCAAGGCCGCGACAGCCTAGAGCAGTTGTCACCTTTCCAGCCTTTTTTCCAGATTCAGCATCAATCACTTCTGAAGAGGGAGCCACTTTCTGTTCCACTTCTGTAAAAAGAAAGAAATTGCTTGCAACACAGAAAGAGAGAAAAAAGGCATACTGGAAAACAAATGGGCAGAAAATTACCGTTTCCTCTATTATCAAGAAACCTTAAAGGAAGTAAACGCTTGCGAATAACCCCACGGTGATGTGTGCGAGCTATCAACTCTTGACCGACATAACAACCTTTGTCAAAGCTTATTGCATTTACACCAGCAAGATTGTATTCAAGTGGCATTGCCTCCTCTGATTAGGATAATACAGGTTTGGATTGAAAGGTCAGACAAAACATGTTAATTCTGGTGGAGAGCGGAAGAGAATATCATGATAGAAGTTAAAAAGTGTAAACAAGATTAATAACCATGCCATAAGTTACAATATCAAAACCCATGCACTTCAGAAAACTCAAGCAGGGTGTTCATCTTTTAATTACAAATTGAAAGAAACTGAATTTGATCAAACTTAACAGTAACCTTATAAAGATTGAACCAAAATAAGCCAAACCAGCCAATTTTTAGCTTGGTAGTCGGTTGAGATAAATTAAATTGTGAATGGTTTGGGTTCAACAAATTCCAACTACCAATCATTAAAAATTTAAAATGTATTATGCAAAAATATTCATGACATTTGGTAGAACATCATAAATGATTTAATCACTGAGTCACTAACATAATTAGTAAAATGTATATACAGTAAAATAAAATTAAAAAAATACTGGTTTCATCTGTTTCTTCATCAGAAGTCAGAAGTGGTCGGTCTAGTCCTATTTAACAGTTGAATAAATTTGCTAGCACACCTCCAAAATAAAGTAAGTAATTAATGAGGAAATAAAGACATGCCTTTTGGAATTTCGGTTGAGCCTTCTGCAACTCCCTGCTCTAATCTCCATAAAAGGTAATTCTTTTCATCTGTTTCTTTGTCAGCCTCGACGAGAGGTGCTGCAACAAATGGGAAAAAATTGCAACTCAATAACCAAGTAGGTGCAATAGATGGCCATAATGTGCTTTCAAGCCTCCTGAACTAATTGGTGCTGTAAATACAAACAGATTTTGAAGTAACAAAGGTTTTAAAAACTCACGTGTCCTACTAGATTCAAAGATTCCTCTGAAACCAAGAGAATCCAATCTGGGATCCTTAAACCATTGCCATCCGACATTACTACCCCGTGAAGCTGACATGCCAGCACGATCAACGCCACTACCCCAGCCAACTCCAGCAGCCTCTGGTTCTTCTACAGATGATGACTTTTCGGATAATTTTCCACCATAGCGTTGCCAGCAAGAAAAGTCTTCTGCAACATTCTCAATCTCAACCTTAGATCTCAGCCGGTATCTGCAAAGGCAAGATAAAATGTTAAGATTTAAGACTCCAGGCAATCACATGGAATGAACCTAGTGGCTACATTAAGGCAGAATAAGAATTATTTGTTGCCTGTGAGTTACTCATTCATTAATCATATACTGCAAATGATTAATGCATGTAATAGAAAACAGGGAAAGAATTAATATTCATAGAAAATATCTCTTGCCCATAAATACATTAAAGGCAATAAAGAGAAACAAAAGGCTTTACTAGGAGAAAAAAATCCAAGCACAGTAAAATATTAGCAAAATAATTTGCATCTAACCACTTTGTACAAAAGGGAACTTGCAGTGCTCAGGAATTTGTTATTAATTCATCAAATCATACACTACGGAACTAAACTCCAGTGTAGAATCACTAAGGGGCTATCAGAAAATTTGTTATATTTAACATATAAATTAATAAAAAAATCTCATTTATTAATGAAATAATTTTGATTTGCCTTAGTTAAAATGAATCTATCATTTTTTTTTGAAAATCAAATTTTATCCATATTGAATGAATCAATGTCCTAGGAACGCGGCCACTGCTACAATCCACAAAGCATAATCAAGACTTGCATGTTTCATAATTACAACTACTTTTTATTAACTAATTTATATTTTCAATCAATAAACCAAACCAAACAATATACTTACTTCTTAAACGTGTGCAGTAACTCATCCAAGACTGACCCATCAACATCAGCAAACACCTCGACCGACCCAGGTTCAGTCCCTGTCCGGTCCAGCTTTTCCTCCGGCGGAGGCGGGGAATACAAGAACAAGTCATACAAAAACCTCCCCTGAGGAGTCAACAGCGCCGCGTACACCGGCGAAACAGACTCATAAGGCAAATTGGGCGTTGCCAACGTGGATGTCTTCTCTTTCTCACCAGAGGGTTTGCCGAACTTCCGCACATCGTTGGTAAGCAGACCTTGTAGATACTTTAAGGTGTCTGGGCCGCTGAACCGGACCACGGACCGGGATTTTAGTTGTGAGGCCAATGGACCGGCATTACTTAGATCGGTTTGATTGTGCAGGGACCGATAGATAGAGGGGATAGATAGAGGGTAGCGTAGATAAGGTTTGATACGACGCATATTTTTCTGTCGTTTTAGAGATATTTCTGTTGCTTAAATAGAGTTTGAATGAAGAGAGTTTGTTGAAGGAGAAGTGATGTAAGGTTTAGTTAGGTTGCTGACACGTGGGTCTTGGAGGGTCCTGGGTTTATGCCACGTTGATTGAAATTTTGCTAGTTGTTTTTATGGTTTGAGATTGTGTTCGGGCTGTGTTTGATGAAATGCTTCAGAGAAATTTAAAAAGCGTTTGCTAAATAATATAAGCTATCTACGAAATAAATATTAAAGTATAAATTAACTTAAAAAATAATTTTATATTATGAAATTATAATTTTATAAATATTATCGTTTGACCTTAAAATTATTATTAGGGGTGGTAAAACGAATCAACGAATCAAATATGTATCGAATCATAAACGAATTGAATCAAAATGTGATGGATTCGTATTCGATTCGTTTATTAAACGAATCTTAATATCAGGATTCATATTCGATTTGTTTATTAAACGAATCGAATACGAATATTTATTTAATCATAATATTATTCAATAACATAATTTATCATAATTTATTTACATTAATTTTTCATAAATATATAGACCGGCCGGCGGTTCGGTTCCGGTTCGGAACCGAACCGAACCGGCCGGTTTCCGGTTCCACAAGTGTGGAACCGGAACCGAACCGGTTAAATCCGGTTCGGTTCCGGTTCCACACTTAAGTGGAACCGGAAAGTCGAACCGAACCGGAACCGAACGGTTCGGTTCCGGTTCGGTTCGGTTTATTTTTTTTTTTTAATTTAATTAAAATAAAAAATAAGAGGAGTCAAATCATTAAATAAAAAAAAAATTATTAATTAAAAAAATGAGATTAAATTTATAAATAAAAAAAAATTTATTACATTGAAGAGCTTGAGCTTAAATTTTTTAAAATTTAAGTTGCCTACGTATCCTCCAAAGGTGAGAGGAATCAAAGCTCACGTAGTTCCATTACAAGTTTAAGACATATCCCCTTTGTAAATTATAATTTTACATTTATCAATCATCATTATCAGTTGATCCTTCGGCTCCGGGTCCGCAGCTTCCGCTTGCACTTGATGCAGAAGCATTATCGAACAAATCTTCAAAATCATCGGGGGCATCTTCTTGTTGTCTCAGATCAGCTCGAGTCCAATCATCCACACAAGCTGTTGCTTCTAGAGTGCTTGGATGTAATGAAGATCGCCTAGCTTCCAATATATTACCTCCCAAGCTGAAGGCTTGCTCAACCGCAACGGTGGAAATAGGTGCTGCCAGTATCTCTTTAGCAATAATAGATAAAACATGATATATATTTTGATGCCGGTTCCACCATTCAAGGATTTTAAAATTCAGGGTTATTAGTTGTTGTCGTATCCCTAGATTTTTTATTTCGTTGCAATAACCAACGATCCCCTGCGCTAAGTCTTGGTTGAATTACCGGTTCGCTACTAGATTGACCTATTGTTCCTAAGTTATATCTTACAATATAATCATTAAATAAAATAATTAAATCACTTCTTAAATTCGTCATTATGCTCGTAATATCAATGTCATCTAATATTCCTAAATAACCATAGTAAGCTTGTAAACCACCATTCAACCTTCTAATTTAAATTTAGGATCAAAAACAGCAGCAATAAGATAAAGTAAAGGAATTTCTCTAAAATAATTCAACCATTTTACCTTCATAACAGTAATGGCTTCGAGCAAAACAATATCATTAGGGTTGTCACTGTCAACATGTTCTTCTCTATTTTTTGCATCAGAATATTTAAATAAATCTACACTACTCGTACCTCTACTAGATGATGCGTACCTGGCCATTTGAGTCTGCGTCGTATCAATGCCAAATTCAACCGGATGATGTTTCTCCATGTGCTTGATCATATTTCCGTATCCACCAGAAAATTTATAGATAACCCCACAATAGTTGCAAATTGCTCGTTGTGAACCATCGTCTAGGCGTTCCAAATTAAAATGAATTTTGAAAATATCGGAGGACCGAGCCTTAACGTCTCTTCTCCGTGATTGTGCACTGACACTGGGGCCGCTCTCTTGGGTCGGCATATTTGACATTATGTTCTCGGATGAGCTTGCCATTTGAATAATTGCGATGCGAATGCCGAATGTGATAACAAATTAATTAACAACTAAAATAAGAGAATTGTATTGAAGTAAGATTGAGAATAAGAGATTTATAGAAAATGAGAAAGTTGAGAATTTGGTGTGATGAAATTATGAAAAATGAATTCTATTTATAGAATTTTAGAATTTTTTTGATACCAAAAATGCCCCTAAATATAACCGTTATTAGGGGTACATTAGTAATTTTTATTTTATATAATACATTTTTTTTTATAATTATATTTTTATTTTTTTTTGGCAGGGAGCCGTTTGGCAGGGAGCCAAACGGCTCCCTGCTGCATCCCCCAACAGCTACTGCCGTTGGGGTAATAAGGCCCCCAACGGCTAGTAGCCGTTGGGGGCCTTAGGGTTCCTGTTGGAACCCTACGGTTCCAACAGGAACCCGACGGTTCCAACCGGAACCGTTCGGTTCCGGCGGAACCGTACCGGTTCGAGTTGGGGTGGAACCCCAACCGAACCGGTCCCATTCCGGTTCGGTTCCGGAACCGGAACCGAAACCGGTTGGAACCGGAACCTTCCGGTTCCAACCGGTTCGGTTCCGGTTCGGTTCCGGTTCCGAACCGGAACCGTGGCCGGGTCTATAAATATATACATATGAATATGTAATTAATATATTTAATAAAAATATCTCACCAAATATTGACAATATTATTTTTTCTATGATAATTAGCCATAATTTCTCGAATCTTGATTGAAAAATAACAATAACTGGTAAAAGAAAATAATAAAACGAATTTTAAACGAATACGAATTAATAAGCTTAAATTCATATTCGATTCGCTTAATAAACAAATCGAATCGAATTGACCCATTTGTTAAATAAATCCATTTTTTCAAACATGTATTTGCTTTAAAACGAATTGAATCGAACGAATAAACAAATCATAACTCAAATTGCCACCCCTAACTATTATTAACCCTCCATCAAAGGAACCTTAGTTTTAGTGAGCGGTGACGAATTGTTCAGAGTTAGTCTGTGTGGGTATGTTGGTGTTGGGTCATGGGTAGATTTGCGTTATGTAACGTCAAAAAAGGCCACCAAAGCACTTTCTAGGACCCTTTCTGGCTGGAATAAAAAGGCCAAATGAACAGCTCTTTCAGAAAATCAAAATCCAACACACTTTTTGGCTTGGTTACCAAGGCAAAGAAAAGGAGGAGAACAAACAAAAATACCCAGAAAAGCATTTTAGAAAAAGAAATGAAGCTCGTTTGGTCTCCTGAGACGGCATCAAAAGCCTACAATACATCAATACCGTTAACTCTGTAAACAATTGATCCACATGAAAAAACAGTTTTCATTTACCTTGCCACCAGTTGCTAAATAATTATGCTTTAGTTTGCAGTGTGAACCATTTCAACAATCCAAGGTGGCGGAGCTGGTTTCAGCCGTGGCAGTGGACCATCCAATATTCAGTTTGTGCCTACACCAGAATAGCCATCTTACATCAAGAAGAAATTGCCAACACCAAAAGCTATTACAACTTAGCCATTCTCTTCAGAAGGAGGTGGCGGAACATAAGAAGCAGCATCAATGATTGCCTGTTTAGTCCATTCAAAAAGAGTGAATTACATTAATTGAAAGAAGAATGACAACATATCATACAATGTTTATAAATTCAAAGATATATTCATATTAACCTCACTACTGATTGTAAAATACAGCCAATCTGTCAATGAGCAAGAATACACTTACTAGCCATTTGAGTCAGTTTATATTACAGGTTAGTTTAAGGAAAAATTAAAAACTGAAGGCAGCCAGCTCACCTGTAGCTGTAGTTTCCCCAATGCATCTTCAACGTTACCATTGAAGAAATTTAGGAAATTTAGCCTAGTTCTCCCAATAAGTTTTATATGTATCATATACATATTGGGGTGGGACAGGGAAATTGACAACTATCTTTGAGTTCAGAGGAGATATAATTCCCAATGTAGATCTTAGATACCTACAAATATTGGCCATTTCAAAATTCAAACTCTCAGCGGAATTGTATTTTTTTTTTTTTTTTTTTGAAATCATTGGAAACCCCACCGCCAAACTACTCTTTCCGGGCTTAAGCGGAGCATATAAAACCCCTCGGCTGTCCTAGGCTCTTACACGAAACACACTCACTGAATTCGAACGCATGATCTCAAGGTGAGATCCTGAACCCTACCACCAAGCCACACCCCTTGGGGACAGCGGAATTGTATGTTACTGCTAACTACTATTCAAATTTAGTACTCAGAACATAATTTATGCAGTTAAAATGATATCAAATTAGATAAAGACCTAGTAAATTAAGAAATAGCCATTCCATATAACTTAAATTCAATCTGATGCAGATACCTATTTATTAAGAATCATTTGTTCCATTTCTATTTTCATAACAATATTCATAATCTCATAAAAAGACTAAAGCATGAATATTTCCACCAGCACAAAAAACATAGGTTTCTACAAGGTAATTCAAATGACCCCATTGAATCCTACTAGACCATTAAAATTTGACAACCTTGTTCCTATTTTATAAAGTGTATTTGCTATGAAACAAATCCTTCCACTAGTCCCCAAGGGGTGTGGCTTGGTGGTGTAGGGTCCAGGATCTCACCTTAAGGTTCTGGGTTCGAATCCAGGGGGTGCACTTCTTGTAAGAGTCTGGGACAGCCGGTGGTTTTACCTGCGCCGCGGCCCAGAATGGGTGGTTTGGTGGCGGAGTTTCCATCGTTTCCAAAAAAAAAATCCTTCCACTAGTACAACATAACTGGACAAGACATACCATTTGCATAACCCTCAGCCTGACCCAGTCACTAAGCCAATATGCATTTTTAACATTGAAACGCATGTCCAGGGGCAAAGTCTCCTGTATGTCGACCCCCTCAATTTTTTTTTCAATTGTGAGTACTAAATAAATGATTAACCACCCTGAAATTATAAATTAAACACTTAAAATTATAAAATCCTCCCTCAGAAAACCTCATACCTTTGTTCACATTCTGACCCCCAAGCCCACCACTTTTTTTTTTTGGAGAATCATTGGAAACCCGCCGCAAAACCATCCATTCCGGTCTTAAACGTAACATATGTAAAATCTCCGACTGTCTCAAATTCTTACCAGAAACACATTCTCTGGATTTAAACTCATGACCTGAAGATCAGATCTTGAACCCTACACCACCAAACCACGCCACTCGAGACGGCCCACCACTTCTTGCAAAACTAGCAGTGACCTGGTCTGTAACATGTTAACATAGATCATGCTGACAGAAACAATATTCAAGAAGATGTCTCATATTGAAATTTAGAATTAGCTCCAATAAATTCTTAAAATACAAGAGAGAGTTAAAGTCAACCATCAGAAACATTGTACTATCCTGAAACGAAAAGTCAATCTTCTACGATTTTTTAAAACTGGTAAGTTGTGTTGAGAAGGGTTCTATTCTCCTGACCAAGCCTCAATGTTAAAAATGTCAAAACGCTTATAGTGGTCGATGATGCAGCATTTCTTTGAGGATCATGTTTGTTGTGTTGTGATTCTAAATACCGCCATTCTTTGCTTTTGAGTGAAAAAGAAATGAAATGAAAAAACCCTAATTAAATCACAGCCCATTTGCCCGTAAATTTGAGGCCATGCTTCGATTCAAGATTCACCCATCCAGAATGGAAAACTAAATTATAATGGCGGTGTGTATCGCTTAATTTACTTTGGTGGCCAAAATTGATTTCGGTTTGGTTTGAGAGCGAATCGAACCGAACCAAAAACCAAACATTTCGAACTCGAATGAACCGAATGACTATATTGAATTGAATAGGTTCGGTTGGGTTCAGTTTGATTTGTCTAACAGTTTCGGTTCAATTCGGTTTCAAACCGAAACCTTAATTGTAACCGTGCTTTTTCTTGTTTAATAGAAGCCACAAACTTCTGAAACTTGTTTTGAACTTGATGGGGTCACTAATAACCGAAAGTAGTTCATCACCTACATCTCATAGTCACGCTCAATGTGCAATGGACAATTCTAATACGATAAATGCAGTTGTTTCGACCCTTCTATTGATGCATAAGGATATTAAAATTCGGAAAATTATTTCTTAATTCAAGGAAGAAATTGTCTATATTTTACGGATCATGTACTCTTTACAGGTACTTTTTACCTTCAGTTGTCTCATACTCTTACAAGAAACGTATTTCCTGAATTCGAACTCGGAACTTCAATGTGAAATCCTGAACCTTACATTACCAATTCACGTCCCTTGGAAGTCAAGCATAAAACATGCTTCTTTTTAAAATATTCTTAGTATTTTATTATAATATGTGGTATCTGAGAGCTCATTTGGTGCTCAAAATTTTGTGCGCGCATAATTGTACACTTGTGCTTGATAACTTTGCGGGACAGATGGTTGCAATATCGAATCAGATATGCCTTGTTTGTACATACTCATATAAAATTTACCACATTTAAATGTCAGTTGCATAAACAAAGAGCAACTCTAATTTCAATATCACCTGATTCGCAGTTCTTGAATTTTATAATTGATTTGGTCCCATCTGTTCGATTTGATGATTCGGTTCGATTTAGGTTGGGATCAAAGAAAAATTGAACCAACAAACCGAACAGGATCATTACGCTCGATTCAGCCCCTCTTCCTCCCTATTTTTTCTCTCCTACTACTCCATTTTCTTCCCCATCTCACCTCTCTCTCGCGCTTTTTGTTTTGTTTTGTTTTTTTTTTTTTGGGTTGTTTTTCTTCCTCTTTCTATTTCAGTTTTTTGCTCTCAGCCCATGCCCATTTTCTTTTGCTATGTGTGAGACTTGTAGGAATGTGGGGTGTTTTTCCTCTTCCTGATTGCCGATGTGTTGGCGCCATCGTAAATGAATTAGAATGAAATTCATACCCATTCGTCCGTTCGTAGGCGATTTTAAATCAACTCAAGTGAATTTTAAATCCAAAAAAAAAAATCATGAACTAAAAGCAACTGGGATTTAAATTTGGTCCTTTTTAATAAATCCCCTAAATAAAATTACCTATAAATCTTTTTTTTTTTTAATAATTATCGAAATCTCTACTATTGTAACAGTTAAGGACATTCTATACTACTTGTTGATGGTGTTTTTCGGGCACTATGTTATTTAAACAACAGGGGTAAAAAGGGTAACTCCATTGATCGAGACCGTTAAAGCCGACCCGACAACTTGACGGTAAGAGGCCGAGCACTTTATACTAAATGGCCGAGCACTTGAGATCGGATAACCGAGCATTATCAGATCGACAGCAGCATTCTCAGTTCAAATGGCTATCATGACCGACCTCATGAAGACCGAGCACATGACGAGGCGTGCTCAGGAAGATAAAGCATCCTATTCTTGCGGAAAGGGGATAAGTTGTCCTACTTTAATGGGGTAAAGTAATAACTTAATATCCTAATAGGATAAAGGAAGTAAATATAGTTTTGATTAGGAATCCTTATGGGAAAAGGGAATAGTTTTGACTAGGAATCCTGATAGGAAAAGGAGACCATCTCCAATTGGGAATTCTTGTACAAATAGGAATCTGGTTTCTTCACCATTATAAATAGGAGGGTAGAGTGAGTGTAGAAGAAAAAAGTTGAAGGCATCATCTGAAAATCATCACAAGAGTGAGGGATTAGAATCATAAAGCTCCGATTTGTAAAAGCAAAGAAGAGACCCGAGGAGTGTATTTGAGTAATAAAAAGTACCACCCTGTTCTTGTCCGTGGACGTAGGTCGGATCCCAAAATCCACCGAACCACGTTAAATCACCTTGTCTGATTGGCGTATTTTCTTGTTTTCCGCTAAGTTTGTTTTTGGTTTCCCGCATAACCAAACAAATTCACAGTTGGAGGAGGATTCCCTCGGAGGTAATATTCCTGTATTACCCTGAGACCAAAATCCACCGTCAACACTACTATTATTAGAAACTCCCTAATAGATAATTATAAAAAATTAAAAATATAATTTGTCATTATAGAAGGAATAGGAGAGCTAGGATATCCAAAAGGGTGGAACTTTGCCACAATATTAGCCAATCCATTCCATTTGGATTCAGCCAAAACTACTGAATACTAATTAATAAGAGCGTAAGAATATACTTTCAATACAATGACCAAGCATGGTTCAAATAATCCAAAGTTGATACAAGACAGGAAATACAGTACATAGAAAGATGCAGATCTTGAAGGCTATCACAGAGATTCAAAAGGAAAGTCTGCTACAGTCAATTTTAGACGGTGTGTAATTAAAATAACTGATAAACTAGTTCTCTTCAAGCAAGCAACAGGAGAGACTGCATTTGTTCGAGCACACGACCAAATCCAAGATGCCTTCCAACTTAGTTTCCTGATCTTCGGCGAGGGTAACCCATCCTTTCTTTGCCATAGGATGAATTCTTCATCTGACCAGCATGATTGTCCGATACCAATCTCCCTGAGTTTTGTGATTGTTCTGTTGAAGGAAGTGCCCAACCTCCATGACCTGCCTGCTCATTCTGTCGGCTGCTGCTGGATCCTGAAAAATAAAACAATTATCAACATAAACTCTTGGGTTGAAACAAAGCATTGCTGAACTAGGACACTTGCATCAAATGTCACTTCATTACATTATGAAGATGTTCAATCATTAAACAATTCAGAGACAAATAAATGAATACTTCATGAGAGAAATAAAAGAACAAAAAAAATACACCGACCTAAACAAACGCAAAATCAAAACTACTAGCCTCCCACATCAAAATGTTAAACTCAGCTGTTCCAACTTCCATTCTCATGTGTACATGGAAGGTATTGGTATCAGAAATGTGGGTATAAACAAAATTTCATTTTAAATGACAAGCATGTGCATGATTCTTTCCTTGTGTGCTTGGCCAGATGGCATAATTACCATAATGGAAGGAATCAGAATTACAAATGCAACAAATAACAGGATCACAAAACAAAACACATTAGCGGGTCATTCCTAACCATTTAAAGTCAGCTGTGACAGAGTAATTATTACAAAGTCAAGATAATAACACATCTACTTCTTGTCTCATTGAATCCAAGCACTAGTGAGACTTACTATTTCGACTACGGGTGTTCATAGGGTCGGGTCAACCCGCAACCCGACCCGACGTGACCCGACCCGCTCGGGTTCATAAAAAAATTTGCCAAAATTTGACCCGACCCAATTTTTTGGGTTACTCAACGGGTTTGTTATCCTTGACCCGACCCGACCCGACTGTATAAAAATATATTATTTTTTTAAAATTTTTATTATTTTCCTAAAATATTTATTATTATTTTTAAATTTTTTACTATTATTTCATTTGTTTATTACTTTTTGTATTAAAATTTTATATATATGATATTTTTGGGACATAAAATAACAAATATTAATATTTCAAAATAATTAATTTATTTTAAAAAAATTATTTTTTTAAATGACCCGACCCGACCCGAACCGAACCCGATCGGGTTCCGCTTCTCTACGACCCGACCCGCGACCCGATTTTGACTTGACCCGACCCGACCCGTGAACACCCCTAATTTCGACAACCACAGACTGCTTTCATATTTCACACGGAGCATCACATTCTAATTCCACGATAACACACAAGATCTTCCATATGGCCAACAGTAGAATACAAAATAAATATATCATATTCTAGGTTATGAAAACATACCTAATTGATTATGACCAATGAAATTACCAGTCCATCCAGGCAAAACCTTTCTGGCATTTCCATTCCAAGCTTCCTCAAAACCACCAAATTCATCTGGAAGTTCATCCATTCAACAAAAAAATATTTTAAAACTCAAAATACAAGTGGAAAACCAACTAGAGCATAAAAAGGCATATCATATACCAAATGTTGCCTATAAGGTCTACACCCACAAATTGCAATGCATCAAGTCAAAACCATAGATATCATGACTACATACCTTCATCCAGATTGTGCAAGGTCTGAACTGTGTCCACCTTACCATCAGAATTAAGATTTCTTGTAAGAGAATGACCCTACAACATATATTCCCAAAATGAAATCAATAATAAGAATCATGCAGCAATACATGCAAAAGCCAGAAGGCAAAAACAAGAACATTGGAAGGACTATCCAAAAAATTTATCCAACACATACCTTGTTGTGAAGCCCCCTTGAAACCCTGTGTTTTGCTTGCCTTGTAGAAGTGTCAGCTTCTTTGATTTCTTCAAAAGCTAGCTGTTCCACATATCAACAACGTTAAAAATTATAGTAATAGTAATGAACGAAAATAATTCACCTCATCATCCCATCGAGGACTTACACCGTCACTTCCTGTCCTCCTTGTCTTTGAGGAGGTATGATAAGCACCATCAGCACCACCATACGTGAGAGTAGAGCTTGAAAAGGTGAAACCGTGAGTTTGGGGCCGTTGCTGTGCAACATTGAATTGGCTATAGTCATTCCTAAGTTGTGGATGCTTGATCCTTCTATCTGGGGTAAAGGGGAAAATATAATTTCCTCAATAATTAAACTAAACAATTAAAAAAATAAAAAGGCACCAAACCAGAACAAGAGATACACTTTACCTTCAACTTCATCATCTGGATCCTCAACAAAAGGCTCACTGCTTGACCTACCATGCTTCCTAGGATTTTCTTTTTTCTCTTTAGCAGCTTCATCTTTTTCATCATCAGAGTTCAACTCTTCAATAATTGGCCCCCTTGAATTTTTAGGCTGTGGAGGTTGATGCTCAATAAAAGCATTTTGATGCATATTGGCAAAAGGACTTACACTAGGAGGACCAAAAAAGCTCGACTCAAACATACTACCACCAAAAGGGCGTGTGAAGAAAGGGTCATCAAATGGGTCCCTTCCCCCAAAGAAACTAGACATTAAATTCCTGCCACCTCCTAAGCCACCAAAACCCCCTAAACCAGCAAAAGGGTCACCAAAATCAAAGAAAGGATCCCTGCCTCCTCTTCCTCTCTGCATCTTGTAAAAGCTATAATCCTAAAACCTAACAAACCACCAGAATTAGTGGATCAAGAAGATCATTCACAACCATGTATAAAACTTTAGAAATATTAAAAACCAGCATATTGCAAAGCAACAGTAACACATACAAGAAAAGATAAACTCCATGATTCTTACTCTTCCGAAACAAGAGATTAAATTGAGATAATTTACTATTAAATTATCAAGATGAGACACATAAATATCAAAGTTAAAACAGGCCAATTCAAACATGTACCACATCCAAACGATCCTTACAAAAATAATGCCTGAATAAACCAACATCAACGGACTATATCACAATTAACTTTTAGTATTTTCATAAAGATTCCTACAGAAGAAACCCTAATGCTACGAAAGCCATCTTGAAAAACAATTATTTAAAAAAAAAAATCTTCTATTAACTTATTAAAGTAATCGCAACCTATAAATTAATCGCAACATATAAAATCAGGAGAATAAATATTGAAGCTATGATAGAGATTATTACCTGGAAAAAATCGAGAGAGATGATAATAATACGAACAGAAACCCTAATTTTGCACAGAAAATGGAATGAGTTGGGTTTATTTTGTAAGGCTGCTTTGCTTTTTGCATTTTATTTAGTTTATAAAGGTGAATCGGTGTAATGTTTCTGTGGTCTTGATTAAAACGCAATGTGGTTTTTTCGTAAATTCATTTGCGACGGGTAGGAAGAGGATCGAAGATTCTAGTACGTACAACACTACTTCAGATATTTATGGCTACACGTGTCACCTTATTAAATAAAATTATATAACAATTTATATTTTATATAACTATAACCTTAATATAATCAAACGATTCAATTGTAAATAGAAATAGATTTCACATTATAATAAATTATAATTATAATATTCCCTTGGAAGTGGAGAAGACACGCTAACATTGATCCGATGGAAGTTGAAATATCTTGTTTTCCTACTGCCTAATCTTTTTCTTGAAATTTGACGATAATTAATAGTTCTAATTCGTTATTTCGATCTAGAAAATTATAGGGATCGGCAACCATCGGTTCGAAATCGAAAATCGATCGATTCAAGAATTTAAGAACTGATCGGTTCAAGAACTTAAAAATCTATTGGAATTGAATCAATTTGGTTCGCTTCGATTCGATTTGGTTTTAATATTTGGGATCGATTTTGATTCGATTAGGTTCAAAACCGAACCTAATCGGTTTTTTAGAAGAATTAATGCGCAAATCGATCAGTTCGGTTCACGGGTTCGGTTCACGATTTGAAACGAACCAATAGATTTAACTCAAATATAAACCGAAAAACTGAACTAAATTAATATTTTCGATTCGGTTTGATTATTTTGCTCACCCCTAAAAATTTATTTTTTGGTTATACACTTATAAATATATGTTATCTAAATAAATTTATTTATCGGACGGATTCCTCACTAATAATGATAAAATTTTCATCATATTTTCAATTCGTCAAGTTGAAGATATAGTCCCTCTTTTCAATATTCGCCTTCTCTTCTAAAAAAAATTCTTCAAACTTTTATAGTTTTAAATAAATTAAATTAAATTGATTATTTTAATATTAAATACACATTCTGAATTGGAACTTAAATAATCAAATTAAAATATATTTGTTTGGTATATGTTATGGATGAAAATAAGCTCATAGTCAAAATATGTTTAATCGAGTAAAACAGACTCACTAGCATAATAAGCCCAATAGAGAGAAAGTTCAGCCCATGAAACTTAGCGCCAACCTAAGCTCGCTTAATGCATACCCAACGACCTGTTACCTATAGGTTATATATCTTTTCAAGAATCCGAGTTTGCTTCTCCTTGGTTGCTTTATAGCAGCCTAAAAGCCACGTGAAGCTCTGAACGTCCCCAAATGATCAAGAATTCAACTAAAGGAAGAATATCATAACTGTTGTGAAAAAACACACACAACAGAAGAGAAGTGAGAGAAAACTCTTCTTTTATTTCTCAAACAAAAGAATTACAAAGCTTATTACAAAACTTTACAAAAAACTTTCAAATCTCTTTACTCTCAATCTCTTTGTTTTGGGATGATTTTCATATAGCTATGGTGCTCCTTTTATAGCTGTCAAAACGTGTGCTACAGTGCAACACGTTTTGGCAGCTCAATGCAAGCTGGTTTCATGAAGTTGATGTCACTGTCGCTTGTTGGCTTCCTCATGCAAATGCATGCATGAGGAGTTGGACTCCAACAAATCTCCCCATCGGTGAAGATTTACCCTAAAATCTGAGTCGACCATCAATCATCCAATCGGATCCTCAAAAGGATCCACCCATGGCTGCATCTTATGACTGCCTATGTACCCTGAGTTGGGATCAAACCAATCATAGTTCTATGTATCTCCATACTTTGACAATATGGAGAGTTTTGTCATCCCGGCTATGGCACGATAAATTTCAAGCTTCTCATTCGGTAAAACTTTTGTGAACATATCAGCATCATTGTCATCGGTCTGAATCTTTCTGAGTTCTAACAACTTTGAACTCAGGACGTCCCGTATCCAGTGATACCTCACAGGCTCACATCGATATGTTTTGACATCGAGTGAAAATTAGAATTTTTACCGAGGTAGATAGCACTCTGGCTATCACAGTACAAAGTGTACTTCTCCTGCTTGAAACCCAATTCCTGGACAAATGTCTTCATCCACAATAATTCCTTGCAAGCTTATGTAACTGCAATGAATTATGTCTCTGTTGTAGAAAGTGCAACACATCTCTGCAACCTTGACTGCCATGCCACAGCTCCCCCTGAGAGAGTAATTAGATACCCCGAAGTAGACTTACGGGTATCCACATCACCTGCCATATCTGAATCGGTGTAGCCCATCAACACTGGCTTGTTGCTTCCAAAACATAGTCTCATTTTGGATGTGCCTCGAAGATACCGCATTATCCATTTGACAGCATTCCGGTGTTATTTTCCTGGGTTTGACATAAACCGGCTAACCAATCCAACTGCGTGTGCTAAGTCTGGCATTGTGCACACCATGACATACATGAGACTTCCCACTGTTGGGGTGTATGGAACCTGTTTCATTTCCTTATTCTCTATCTCAGTAGAGGGACTCTGTTGTGTACTTAATCTAAAATGGGTAGCAAGAGAAGTGCTAACTGATTTAGCTTTGTCCATCTGAAATCGTTGAAGTACATTCTCAATGTACTCCTCATGTGACAAGTATTATTTCTTGGCTTTCTGATCACGACCGATCCTGATGCCAAGAATCTGTTTTGCTGGCCCCAAGTCTTTCATCTCAAAAGACTTACTCAATTGTTGCTTCAATTCATCAATCATCGATTGATTCCGGCCAACTATCAGCATATCATCTACATACAGCAGTAAGATGATAAAGTCATCATCAGAAAATTTCTGAAAGAAAACACAATGGTTTGAAGTACTCTTCTTATATCCCTACTCCCCCATAACTAACTCAAACTTCACGTACCACTATCTCAGTGCCTGTTTCAAACCATAGAGGCGTTTCCTTAGTCTGCACACATAATCCTCTCTTCCTTTGACTCTAAAGCCTTCTGGCTGCTCCATATAAATTTCTTCTTCCAGGTCCCCATGAAGAAATGCGGTCTTGACATCCATCTGCTCAATCTCCAAGTCAAGACTTACTTCTAAGCTGAGTACCACTCCGATGGATGACATCTTCACAACTGGATGTACCGGGGTTGTGAAGTGTGATCATGTTGCTTTATTTTGTACATCCATTTGTTCTTCAAAGCCTGTTTGCCTTTTGGCAATTTCACCAACTCGAAGGTGTGATTGTCATGCAAAGATTTCATCTCATCTTGCATGGCTTCCTCCCATTTTTCCTTGTTCTCTGTTTCCACAGCCTCCTTGTAGCTCTCGGATTATCCCCCGTCAGTAAGCAGCACATACTCATATCACTATAAGAAAACTGCCAAATAGCAACGGAAAAATCCGTAGCTAATTCGTCGCTAATTGACCATTAGCGACGGAAAAATTTTGTCTATATTTTGTTGGTCGCAAAAAAAAATAACGACGGAAATATTCCATCTGTCGCTAAAGTTAGCGAAAGACGGAAATATTCCATTTGTCGCTAAAGTTAGCGACATATGGAAATTCTGTCTCTATATAGCGACGGAATTTCCGTCGCTAATTAGAGACGGTTAGTGTTCCGTCGCTAAATAGCAACAGAAAATTTCGTTTCTATTTAGAGACGGAATTTCCATCCATCGCTAAATAGCGACGGAAATTTCGTTTCTATTTAGCGACAAAATATTTCTGTAGCTATTTCGTACATATATATGTAGAGTATTTCGTTGAATGTCGTCTTTCTCTGTCAGACATTCTCTGTGGAACTGTTGGTGTAGTTTCTGGTACTGGTGGTTGATCATGATCATCATCTCTGGGAGCTTCAACACATGTACCCTCCTGATTGGGAACCTCATCTTCAACTGACACCGGTGTATGAGGTTATGGATTCACATCAATATTTCTATATTGCTGGGGCATTGTCTTTATTTTCTTTTTGATATCTTCTATGGTCTGATCTTCAATGAAGACAACATCTTGGCTTCTGACAATCTTCTTCTCAACAGGATCATACATTTTGTAGCCGAAATCATCCAGACCATAGCCAATAAAGACACATTGTCGCGGCTTTGCATCAAGTTTGGATCTCTCATCCTTTGGGATGTGAACAAAAGCTTTGCACCCAAAGACATGTAAATGTTCATATGACACTTCTTTTCCTGTCCATACTTGATTAGGAACAATACATTTTAGTGCGACTGCTGGGGACATGTTCAAAACATGTACGGTTATGTTGAATGTCTCCCCCCAGAATGTCTTGGTAGCTTGGCTTGTGAGAGCAAGCTTCTGACTCTTTCGCACAAGGTTCTGTTCATCCTCTCAGCTAGGCCATTCAGTTGAGGTGTCTTGGGAGGTGCCGTTTGATGTCGGATTCCTTGCATCTTGCTGTTGGTTAATTCTAAGGTCCCAAGATCAAATCAAGACATGAAATAATGTGTGAACACACCAACGGAGGTAGCGGAATACTCACATTGATCGGTAGAGTCGATTTGAAGACAAATGGACCCAAAAAACGCACTGCCATGTAAGCCTACTGCATGCAGTCCACTGCCTACAAAAACAGAAAATTGAATGAGAAAACGGAGCTCCTAGCTTCGTCGGATGGATCCCGTCTCATGGTCGAACCTCCCTACCACCTTCGCAAGACTTGTAAGTGTGCTAGCACTTGATTTCTCACCATGAGAAACCACTCTTAGCTTCCCTATTGCTCACGTTTTTCTGGTTCAAAACCAGTGAGCATTGTTCCCATTTGGGCGTGAGAGAAGAGAGCATTTGAGAGAGATGAAATGTTTTGTGTTAAGTTAAAATGATTTACCAAAAATCAATTTATATTTATGCCATAATATTTATTAAATAAATAATAAAATTATGACACAAAACATGCAATGGCTTAGAGTGTCAAACACTCAATTTCCATGCAATAACATTGAGTGCATTCTACACTACACTATCAACATGCAATGCATTATCAATAAAATAATACATACAATGACATGTGTCATGTGGGCCCCACACGTTTCCAAATGAAAGTGGGCCCACGTGCACTCACGCGTTCGGGTTCGATATTTCCGAAATACCGAGCTTACGTCGCGACGTTAATTCAATCGAATTTAAATAAATAATTGCGCCTGGCGAAATTATTATTTACGTCGCTAACGAATTAATTCTAAATTAACTCGTTTGCCCGAATTAAAATCTAATTTTAATTCCGCGTCGAAATCTAATTTCGTCTAATATATCGAATATATTAATACATCGATTAATTCCGAATTAATCGTTCTCTCTCTTTAGACGACATTTTATCCCGGATAAAACATCTCCGTTATTAATCCTAGATTAATTCTCTCTCTCTCTTCTTTATAATCCCAGATTATTCAAGAGTGCGAGTTGTGCGTCATCGGTGGATTATCGGGAAGCGACCCATGAGATCCCCGGATAAGTTGGCAGTAAATACGGTCGTCGGAGTGCCCGAATCACGTACGTACCAAGTACTACGTTCTACTACCGATTTACGAGACAAGGTCGACTCCTAGCAAAGCACCAAGTCTTCCCAGTTCTCCGGACATATTCATCAAAGAATATCTAGATCTGTATCAAGCGTAGTATACAATTGTATTGTGCGTATCGGCCCAGTATCGGATAATCACGTGCTAGGGCTGGGGCTGGATAAGTGTCTGCCCCGTCCGAAACACATATCGGATGTCTGGTAACTAGTCTCTATAATCGGATATTCATGACCTGGTCATAATATCACGATTGGATGCGCATCACTTTAAGAGCACTAATACCGTATCCTGCGTGACATCATCTCCATTATGACTGGAGTGACACTTCCGTCTTGACATCACATCCAATACACTACGATTCTCTGATAAACCCAGAAGAGGTGAACACAGAACCAGTTAAGATCCCCCACCACCAAAACCAAAGTTTACCGATTGTCGTAAGTATTAGCGATGTAAGTCTCAGGTTAAGACTATACACACCTACCTTGATTTCGGCCTCCCATAGACACCTAGTCATAATACCAATGGGATTCCGAAGGGTCTATCCAGAGCGAAGCTGTTTCCCGTACCATCGGTGAAACACGACCTCCTATCGCACTTGCACAAGTATCCAATACTTATATATATGAGAACTATGCCGTTGTGCCCTCACAACGCGCACAAGTGCAATACTAGCCTATTCCGCATTATCGATGTCCAGTCTCGATAATACTACGGCTAGGGATATTTAATGATTAATCCTTCGTGGACTGATACTGTCTCATATCATCTCAATCCAGGAACTAATCATAGGGACCTCTCTTCATTTATATATCTATGGTGATCTAATCACAAATGATGAGAGTGCAATTTCCTTATTACATAGTTAATTTGCTACAACAACACAATGATCTGTGCAAATAGTGACGCTATGGGTCATATTATCCAACAATCTCCCACTTGGCACATAGCCAGTCACTCGAGTGTCTAACACCCGAACTATGTACAATTCGCTCAAATTGCTGAGGAAAGGTTTTCGTCAGCGGATTTGCTTAATTATCGTCTGACGCGATTTACACGATCATCACATCGCCACGATGTATGATCCGAACGAATCAGATGATATAAAGTATATATCTGGATCGTCGATGAGACCTTTAATTCCTTAGCCTATGCCGACGCCTAGCTCAGCTGCTAACAGAACTTTATCTAATCTTATTAGATTTATTTTCGACCCAGATGGTCTTCTATTGCTGCCTCAGCTGCAGCAATAATCCGCATTTGTTGTTTTATGGCAACAGTTATCTTGCTTGGAAGATTTCCAGCTCACTGTCCCGTTATTCAAACTTTATAGTACCGTAGTATTTTAATTGTTTGGAAACTTGCAGTAGTGATCCCAGTCACTTCAAGTTCTCCATCTCCATAGTTTAAGACAACATCTTTAGTTCTCTCAGATACTAACAGATGTTCTTAATCTTCAATTCAGTGACTATCACTTGGATTGACCCAATTGTGACTCCATATGCTCGAAGCGTATGAGACACCAATACAAGTACATTTTAAATGTACAATTTCCCAGAGAGTGTTAACAAACTCCAAATCTATCCCAGTAGATCTTTATTCCTTGAATAAAGGTTGTTACTCCCCAGAATTCTACGGAGAATTTCTTATGAAGAATATCTATGAAAGCCAAGCTTTCACCAATTGCTTTATGGGAATTTCACTGTCAGTGCGCTCTCCCACTAACCTCCTTATATACACAAGAATTATTTCGTTTTGAGTCAAATCATAAACCATTATGATTATTTCAAAACGTCAGTTCCAAGAACCTTATGCTTGCATCAATCCAAACATGGATCGAATAACCCGCAAACCTTGTTTGTCGGTTATATAAAATCGTCAGGATGTTGTAAATATCCTCCAAAAGGTTTCCTTTTCAGGAAAGCGATTTTGATCTGTAACTGACAAATTTCATAAATGAAATACGCAGTTATCAACAAGCATTTTCAAAATGGATTTACCATGGCAACAGGTAAAAAGGTTGAACCGTTATTAACACAATGTTGATAACGATACCTTTCCGTCAAAACCTTAGGTTTGCACGTTGGTATGTTGCCTTCCATGTATGTCTTCCTTGAAGACGTTTAATGTACCATAGGCACAACGCCTTGTGGTACAACAACTAGTATCCAAAATAGTTGTTAAACATGGAATCCATTCGGACTCATGGCACTTTGCCATAACAGGGAGTCGATACCCGTATCACTTCCTCAAAACGTAGTCGGATGGTACACCTCCATAAGATTGACATCTTTATGAGGTTAGAGCAGAAACCCATACCCTAGGTTGTTTTCTGACTCTATCCGATCTACTAGTTTCTTGTGTATTTGAAGATTAATGGTATAGATTCATCATAGATGAACTATTTGTGTTCCATTAAGGACTTCGTGCCTTGAACAGTATTACTCCGATTTTCATCGAGTATCACTATCCTCCCACTGACCACTGCATATCGATATTTCTCTCAGGAAAAACGCATGGTGAGCAACAATCACATTGTTCTCATGTGGGATTTATAAGCACTATACTTAAGGTTTCCCTTTCAGATAACCTATATTGGCACTTATCCAATTTGGGTCCTTTAGTTTGGTATTATCCAAACGTCATGCCTGGCATACCCAAATTATCAGGAATGAGAAACCCCGTTTCTTCCCTGTTCATATCCTATATGATATCTGTCAAACAGATTTATATGGAACCTTATTCTAAATAAGTTTTGCACTGTTAATACATATCCTGTAGAAGGAAATAGTAGCTCAGAGCGACTCGTGATAAACCTTATCATGTCCAACAAAATTCGGTTTTAGTTCAGACACATCGTCTAACTGACGTGTCTCGGGAGGAGTCCTTATATGAAAGAATACCATACTCTTTCATTTATATATGAAACTTACTGCTTAAGTATTTTCCATTTATGTCTTACCGTGGCGGAATAACACTATAGCCGATCTGTTTGTCTACTTCGTGTCGAAACTCTAAAGTTTCCGATCTGTGTTCTTCAAAAGAAACACATAACCACAACGTGATGTCACATCCGTTAAGGTCACGAAATTTTTATGTTCACATCTAGCCTAGCTAGATATGGGCCCACTTACTCACCACTGAATAGGGCTAACAGATCGGTGGCCCTTTTACTATTACCAAGTAAATAGTATTTTAGGTATTTAACCTAATAAACTAGATTCGTAGACCTTATTTGAATAGTCAAATCAGTCCTAGTATCCACTCTTCAAAAAGTGTGGATATACGAGTCTTGTTTAATAAACTAGATTCGTAGACCTTATTTGAATAGTCAAATCAGTCCTAGTACCCACTCTTCAAAAGTGTGGATATACGAGTCTTGTTTAATTGTGTCCCAGACAACAATGCCACAAATAAGTCTCTATTGATCAAATCAATTTGAGCTATTTATTTGTCATTTTATATGTTTGAGATTTTATTTATATTCAAAATATAAATTATGTTATTTACATCTAATGTATTTATCTCAGTATCATCTTTATATAATGAAACACTTTAGTGTTTTAGAATATAAAGGTTTTATCCGCATCGGATTAATACTGATACAGAGATAATGTCTCTAGTCTAACTAGTTACATTATAACATTTCCTAATTTAAGTACATACCCAAAGGGTAGTTCCTAAACTTAGGTTTATGCGGTCGAAACAGCGACTTTCGTCCCGTTTTCCGATTTGCAGAGAAATCTCGGCTTGAAGCCAGTATCCAGCTCACAGCGGATTCTGAACGTCAATACATATATTTTATGTACCACACTAAGTATTTAAAATCCAATTTTAATACTAGTAGTGAACATAACTTTGACAAATATTTAAAGTTAGAGCCTCGCCCTTTCTTTAATTCCTTCGTGTCTTCCATATCCAAATGGTAGTCACTTTGGGATATGTCAATTATCCTTTTCAATATTTCACAAACCTTTGGCCAAGCCTTGGGTTTCGGAATATCGAAACGATGTGCACCTTGTGCTACATGCCCAATTGCAAACTTTGACTTTTCTCCACTAGAATAGTCAATTAATTCTCCAAGAATTATTAATTGCAATTTTAATACTTTTAAATCTAAAGATAGATTTATTGTAAGTATATTAATTAAGCACTAAAGTCATCATCACATAAATCTTCCAAAGACTTTATGCTCTACTATTTGCTTAATTATGGGCTTAGTAATAATAAGTTATTTTATCAAATAAATTAACCTATTATCGATTCCCAATTGAAAATTAAATCATTTAAAACATTTAATCCAAGAATTATATATTTTAAATATTCAACCTTTTCAATTCTTTACTTGATTTTAATAGTCCAACTATTTAATCAATTATTAAGGTACTATTTATTATAATGATTACAATAATCCAATTATTTAATCAACTATAATTTTAATATTGATTACTATAATCCTTATAAAATCAACTATCATTTAATTCAATTATATTGATTACTATAATCCAATTACAAAATCAACTATATATTGAATGAGTTTGTATATAGTCCAACTATATATTTTTAATTGATTACTATAATCCCATTATAAAATCAACTATAATTTAATTCAATTATATTGATTACTATAATCCAATTACAAAATCAACTATATATTGAATGAGTTTGTATATAGTCCAACTATATATATTTTTTTAAAACAACATAAAATATTAGTCCGACTAATACTTTTGATTAATATGACGAGTAAAATATAAATGAGCGTGTTTAGCGAGTATTCGAACGAATGTTGCAAATTCAATACTTGCCTCCCACTATTTTTCGTCGAGCCTCTAACCCTCTGTGGAGTACTCGGGAAACCGCGTTTCCTAGTGGGCTAGGATCCTATTAAATAACACACAACCCTGACTTTGGTCAATAAAAAGCTGTATGCTATTTAACTAGGTAGATCTCACAGATCAATTGGATCTCATCCAATTCCTAGATCCGGTTAGGTGGACATCCAAGTCCGAAACATATGTATATGTCAATGTATCCAATACATTTTCCCAACCATATCCTCCGAATCATCTAGGCCATGGCTTTGGCCAAAAACAAACCTAATGATTCCAGTTAAGCAGGACCCATTGACGAGGAAAGTTTCGTAATCAATGTCATTGGACAAAAAGTGATCTGACTTTGGCCAATAAAAATCACGATTTGGACAAGACACCGATATGCAACAAAACTCTCATGATTCAAGTACATCCTTGATTGACAAAGGTCTTGACTTTGGTCAAAAACAAACCAATGCCAACTTCGGATCTTGAACAAGAATCATTCAATGGAAGGATATTTGCTTAATATAGATTGAGGGATTTTCGCGTACAATTGGCTACCAATTTAATTATCTTTGTTAAGGTCTCATCATCATACACCCTTAAACATGCATTCTAAATACATAATAAAGCGAGTATGAAATAAAATAATAATGATATGCGGATGGATACTTAACACATTGATCCTAGATCAAATCTCTCCCTTTCTCACTCAAGCTAGCACTTGTACTACTTCTACACCCGTTACACTACACTTCTAAAGAAACCTCATATACATAGAGGGGAATAGGTGAGAAGAGAATACAAAGAGAAAGAAGGTGATAAGGCTGGACACGCAGGTCCAATTTAATAAATCGAATTTATTACAACAATTTCTAAAATTGCCCACCCATCTAATATCCATCCGATATACATTATTCATTCAACACAACCACGTATTCACACACATATATATACAAAAAGACATGCTTTTACAACCAATCTAATCCAATTAATTAGTCTTTATTTAAAGTGATCATCCAATGTTCAAACAACGGTTTGATTTTGCACGAGTCCAACTCGATTGAGAATAAGTACATAAGGTACGAATTCACGAATTATATCGAACTACTTATTAAATCTAATTTAATTCGTATTCAATACTAATTCAATTATTTAATTCCAAATTAAATGTTTACACTTTTAATATGCTTTAAAGACTTAGATTCTAAATCTAATCCTATTGGGTCTCAAAGCCCAACTAACATCCAATGTTAAATTCAATTCAAGTCAAATGGGCTTTCAATTGGTTTATTAAGGCTTGGGCTTTGGTCAATGTGGGTCAAACCCAATTACCAAGCCCAAATAAGGAATCACCCTTAAGTGCCATAAAACCAATTTTAAGCCCATAAGGCCCAATTAAATTTTTTTAAAGCCCATTAATTAAATTTTAATATTCCAAACATTAAAGTCCAATTAATTAAAGTGTAATACCAAGATTAATATATTAAACCAAATATTTCAAAAATACCCATTTAATTTATTAATCATCTATTTTTCAAAATAAATGTCCAACATTAATTTTAACAAAAAATCAACTCCTTTACATGTCCATTATGTATTCGGCCAAGGTGAGTTTTTTTGTGCCGATTTGTTTTCAATCCGATTGAATTACTAATCTACGTCCCGTACACGTTCTAAGTCATCCAATGATCTTAAACACAAAAAATTTCCAATCCACTCCAAGTAGCAACACATTCGGCCAAGGCATGAATTTGGGGAAAAATCATCCAATGCATTTTTCATAAAATTGATTCAATATAACATCATGCTATATACATGTAAGCATTCTTATTAATCAAATTCATCATAAGAACATGCTTCAATCAATTTCATCATACCATTCGGCCAAGGTTGGATTTTTGGGGAAAAATCATCCAATGCATTTTTCATAAAATTGATTCCATGTAACATCATTCTATATACATGCAAGCATACTTATTCATCAAATTTCACAAGAACATGCTTCAATCAATTTCATTACACCCATTCGGCCAAGGTTAAATTTTTGGGGAAAAATCATCCAATGCATTTTTCATAAAATTGATTCCATGTAACATCATTCTATATACATGCAAGCATACTTATTCATCATTTCACAAGAACATGCTTCAATCAATTTTACCAAATTTTAACCTAAAATTTCATGCTTGCAACATTAGCTCATGATGCCATTGTTGGTTAATTCTAAGGTCCCAAGATCAAATCAAGACATGAAATAATGTGTGAACACACCAACGGAGGTAGCGGAATACTCACATTGATCGGTAGAGTCGATTTGAAGACAAATGGACCCAAAAAACGCACTGCCATGTAAGCCTAGCCTGGCATGCAGTCCACTGCCTACAAAAACAGAAAATTGAATGAGAAAACGGAGCTCCTAACTTCGTCGGATGGATCCCGTCTCATGGTCGAACCTCCCTACCACCTTCGCAAGACTTGTAAGTGTTCTAGCACTTGATTTCTCACCATGAGAAACCACTCTTAGCTTCCCTATTGCTCACGTTTTTCTGGTTCAAAACCAGTGAGCATTGTGCCCATTTGGGCGTGAGAGAAGAGAGCATTTGAGAGAGATGAAATGTTTTGTGTTAAGTTAAAATGATTTACCAAAAATCAATTTATATTTATGCCATAATATTTATTAAATAAATAATAAAATTATGACACAAAACATGCAATGGCTTAGAGTGTCAAACACTCAATTTCCATGCAATAACATTGAGTGCATTCTACACTATCAACATGCAATGCATTATCAATAAAATAATACATACAATGACATGTGTCATGTGGGCCCCACACGTTTCCAAATGAAAGTGGGCCCACGTGCACTCACGCGTTCGGGTTCGATATTTCCGAAATACCGAGCTTACGTTGCGACGTTAATTCAATCGAATTTAAATAAATAATTGCGCCTGGCGAAATTATTATTTACGTCGCTAACGAATTAATTCTAAATTAACTCGTTTGCCCGAATTAAAATCTAATTTTAATTCCGCGTCGAAATCTAATTTCGTCTAATATATCGAATATATTAATACATCGATTAATCCGAATTAATCGTTCTCTCTCTTTAGACGACATTTTATCCCGGATAAAACATCTCCGTTATTAATCCTAGATTAATTCTCTCTCTCTCTTCTTTATAATCCCAGATTATTCAAGAGTGCGAGTTGTGCGTCATCGGTGGATTATCGGGAAGCGACCCATGAGATCCCCGGATAAGTTGGCAGTAAATACGGTCGTCGGAGTGCCCGAATCACGTACGTACCAAGTACTACGTTCTACCGATTTACGAGACAAGGTCGACTCCTAGCAAAGCACCAAGTCTTCCCAAGTTCTCCGGACATATTCATCAAAGAATATCTAGATCTGTATCAAGCGTAGTATACAATTGTATTGTGCGTATCGACCCAGTATCGGATAATCACGTGCTAGGGCTGGGGCTGGATAAGTGTCTGCCCCGTCCGAAACACATATCGGATGTCTGGTAACTAGTCTCTATAATCGGATATTCATGACCTGGTCATAATATCACGATTGGATGCGCATCACTTTAAGAGCACTAATACCGTATCCTGCGTGACATCATCTCCATGTGCAAATAGTGACGCTATGGGTCATATTATCCAACACTTGCAGTACTGATCAAACGGACCTCTGTACTCTCCACCATCGTCTGTTTTAATGCACTTCAGTTTCTTGTCGGTTTCTCTCTCCACCAGAGCATGAAACTCCTTGAACACTCTCAACACTTGATCTTTCATCTTCAAGGTGTATACACATATCTTCCTTGAATGATCATCTATAAATGTCACAAAATAAAGTGACCCACCAAGTGTTATTGTCTGCATTGGACCACATACATCTGAATGTATGAGATCAAGTACCTCCGGTTTTCGTTGAGGCGGGGAGCTCTGGAAGGACATTATGTTCTGTTTTCCAACCATACAGTGTTCACACTCCTGTAAGTGTGAGTTCTTCAACCCGGGAAGAACATTTCTTCTGCGTAGTACTTCCATCCCCGTTTGACTCATATGACCGAGCTTTTTATGTCATAGCTCGGTTGCCTCATAACTATTGACCGTATTTATGCTATTATTGGAAATTTTAGCATGCATTAAATACAATGTTGAATCTTTCTTACCTCGAGCTATCACCTTTGATCCTTTAGTGAGCTTCCGGGTGACGTCACTAAAGGTGCTGCAGAAACCTTCATCATCCAGCTTGTCTGTTGAGATCATGTGTAACCGGATATCTTGGATGTGCTTGACTCCCTTCAACACTAGTCTTGTTTCGTTGTCTGTTTCAAGACAGATGTCTCCAATACCGACGGCTTTGGACTGGCTGTCATTCCCCAACATTACCGACGGCTTTGGAGGTTTTGTCGGTGGTGGCAGCAACAACTCTTTCTTAGTTAGAGTCATTATCTTTTTTGTTGTCTCTGGACTGCTCGTTCTTCAATTTATAGCAATTTCTCTTCATATGGCCTTTCTTTTTACAATGGTAGCATTTAATATCTCTTGTTCTTGATTTACCTCGGTTCTTGTCTGATCTACCTGGGCCTCGACTTTTACTCCTCCTCTTTCTGTTGTTCTTCATAGTCACTAAAGCTTCTGAGGTTGAGGTTGATGATGTCCATTGCATTCTCGTCCTCTTTTCTTCCTCAAAGATTCAAGTCATTGCCATCTCCAGTGTGACTCTCTCATATGTGGCTGAATTTATCACCTTAGATCTGAATATTTCCCAATATTCTGGTAACGTATTTAGGAGTATTAAGCCATTTACCTCATCACTGAAGACTATGCCCAATCTAGGAAGTTCTTTCATGGTGCCCAGGAAATCATTGATATGGTCCGCCACAACTGTACCTTCATCGTATTTCAACCACATCATCTTATTGATGTAGTACAGCTTGTTGTTGCCAGTCTTTGCTCGAAAAAACTCCTTCGACTTTCTCCATAAGACACGTGCATTTGTATATTGACTAACATGGTTCACAATACTATCGTCGATCCATTGACGAATAGTATTGCATGTTTTCTGGTGAAGATTGTTTCATATTTCTTCGGACATTGCTTCTGGTTTCTCCTCCAGAAATATTGATCCATCATAGTCCTTCACATATAGAAGGTTTTTCATCCTTCCTCTCCATGTGAAATAATTGGTGCTAGTCAACAAAATCATTTTCCATTGTCCCCATCCATCATAAAAATTCTAAGCATAATTTCAAAAAACAGAGCTCACCGTTGCTTCCGGAATGGTCGAAAATGGTGGAAATGACACTTCGTTTGTCAAAATCCGACACAGGGACCAAAATATAAATTTCAGAAATTACAGGGATCAAAGTGTAATTTTTGAAAGTTCAGGGTCAAAGTGTAATTTCGAGAAAGTATATGGACCTTTCTGAAATTTACCAGATTTTTGCTGACATGGCAGTAGTGCTGACGTGGTAGACACGTGTCAGACATGTGGCATTGACGCGTCGATGACTGGATGACACGTGGGTGCTGACCGGTTTGCTGACGTGTCAGGCTGACTGGGCTGCTGACTGTGCGTGACAGGCTGACTGGACGCTGACGGATGCTGACGTGGCGCTGACTCAGCATCTTCTTCCTTCGTCAGCGCGTGGAGGCGTCGGACGCGTGGGCAGCTCACTGGTTAGCGCGTGCAGCTTCACCGGACCTCCGATCGATCGCCAAAAAAATTCCAAAATGCTCGTCTCGACGTGAAAAAGCTGATGGTATGCTCAAAACTGATTTTGACAACTTAAGTTGGAATCGGTTTTTCGAACCGAAGCTTTATTTTTTGAGTTTCGGGATCCCTCCATGGAACCTTAACTCCTAATACCACTTTGTTGTGATAAAAAGACACACAATAGAGGAGAATTGAGAGAAAACTCTTCTTTTATTTCTCAAACAAAAGAATTACAAAACTTTACAAAAAAAATGTCCAACTCTCTTTACTCTATATCTCTTTGTTTTGGGATGATTATCATATAGTTATTAGTTATGGTGCTCCTTTTATAGCTGTCAAAACGTGTGCTACAGTGCAACACGTTTTGGCAACTCAATGCAAGCTGGTTTCATGAAATTGTTGTCACCGTCGCTTGGTGGCTTCCTCATGCAAATGCATGCATGAGGAGCTGGACTCCAACAATAACAAGTCAATTGTGTTGCCAAGAATATCTCCCTCCCGCTTAAGAAAGGAGAAAATCCTTATGAATTAGGAATTCACATGGCAATATTAACCCTACTTTATTTCTCATTAATGTATATCCTATTTAGGAATTGTAATGCACCTCCAATGCTATAAATAGAGGGGTGAAATCACTGTGTGGGGGATCAATTTTTCTTCTTTTCGGAAAACAACAAAACCCTGGCAAAATATATAAAGAACAATAAACCTTCAAGATATTTGTAACTCAATTAATAAAAAGCGACTCATGGACGTAGGCAAGATAGTGACATTCAGGAGCTCGTGTGACATCTGAAAAAGTTAGAGCGGCGGCGAGGCGCACAAGTAGAGCCCATAAGAGCAAAGCTCATTCATTTGGGAGATTTCCAATGAGCCGTTATTCGATCGCTTCAAAATGCCGAATATCTCCGCCTACGAAGCAACGAACAACCCGTTCAGCCAACTGGACATCTTCAACGTTCAAATGGATTTGGTAACTGTTAGGAAACATTATTCCTAATATATTTACATGTTTGTCCTCTTAGGATCTAACCATACATGTATTACTAGTCCTAGATTTATTTACATGCTAATTGAAATAAATCTATACTAATCACAACACAATTGCATACTTTTTATGCTTGTAGAGACCTCTTAATCAAACTTAATTGATTGCTTAACTCAATAAGCAAATGGTCTTATTTATAGGAGGGAAATCAAGTCACTATGTAATCACATGCATTGATTACTATTAATCACATTATTAGGATGCATAATGACCTTTTCTAACCCTTCCAAAAATGTTACCATCATGGGTGTACCATATGTTCCCCATTTAACATTTTACTAATTGTTGTCACTTAACAACTCTTGTTGTTACTTAATTATTTGATTAACAACTCTTGTTGTTTACGTAATAATGAAATCATTACTAATTGTTGTTATTTAACAACACCAAATAATTAACTTAATAATTTCCAACATGAAATTATTATTAATTATTGTTATTTAACAACACCAAATAATTAACAACAATTAATTTCCAACATCTCTCACTCACACATGATGGGATCAACAATTTTTATTATCTCTACAAGAATAATTCATACTTTGCAATTGTGTCGTGGGACCAGCATACTTCGAGATCTCATTTGCTATACATTTGTTAGGAATATATAGCCGCTCGAAAAATGGATAGAACCATAGTGGATTATGTATGCAGTATCCTCGATTATTTATCACATTAAATCTCTCTCGATCTCTTTTCGAATGTAATATTTATTTTGTATTCACATTCATGTTTGATCATATATAATAACATAATTGGTCGACTAGTGAATACAAGCTAATGTGATATTACTCATATAATGATCTTTCTCCTTTCTCGAATCTCTCAACTTTGATTCAATTAGCTTTTCCAGAGATGTCCTTTCAGATCGAATCTCTCATGATCCTTCAGTAACATTCCAAGATAGCAATCATCAAATCTAAGTTTTAAGAAGCAGACAAGAGTCTAAAGGGTACAATGTGAGATTGAAATAATCTCAAGGGTCTCACACAATATCAAGACTGAGATCTTTACTTGTATTACCCTCAATAGCCGCAAATGTACACATGATATGAAAACATGTGATACGGTATTCTCTCCCTTCCCATGGAGCGCATGTCTCATAAAATACCGTACAGATTATAGTTCAGACAAACACAATGTCTAACTCATAACTGACATTAAGACAAGTAAGGTGAAACGAACTTATTCACCTTAGGTCATATCATAGACAAAGTGACCTCATAACGACATTACTTAATTTTAAAACTTGAGCTCTCTAAATTATCACTCAGATAATTAGCTTAAAAATTTGTCTCATCTCCTATTAACACAAAGTAATGGAGGCGATTGCCCGTGTGAGAGGGCCAATCATTCACTTGTCCGACATACTTCTCATACTAACGAATAGTATATTTGTTTAAAACATGTATCAACATATTAACATGTATGCATTAAATACAAATATCAATGAGTATTAACATTAGTAAACATTATTTGGGAAAAATACATATCATAATATGTAAGAACATTAACATATATGCAATCCCTGAGTTTTTACATGTCTAACAAAGACATCTCTAGGAACAGGCTTGGTCAATGGATCTGCTACCATTTCTTGCGTAGAAATATACTTCATGTTTACCTCTTCTCGTGCAACTATGTCTTTCACAAAGTTATATTTGGTATCTATGTGTTTCGTTTTACAATGGAATTTTGGGTCTTTTGTGTAGGCTATCGCTGCTTCACTATCACAGTTAACTAATACTGGACCAGAAGCTTCATTTGACATACCCAAATGATCCAAGAACCTTTTCAACCACACAGCCTCTTGTACTGCTGATGAAAAGGCCATAAATTCAGCCTCCATTGTGGATAAAGCTATACAAGATTGTTTCTTACTGCTCCATGAAATGGCACCATTGTTTAGCAAGAAAATAAAACCGGAGGTAGATTTTCTTTCATCTAAATCTCCTCCTCAGTCAGCATCAGTATAGCTTCTCAATTGCAGATCATTTCCTTGATAACACAATGAGTAATCAGATGTCCCTCTCAGATACCTAAATATTATTTTAACTGCTTTCCAATGTGCTAGTCCTGGATTGGATTGGTATCTACTTACCATTCCAACAGCGAAACAGATATCAGGTTTTGTACACAACATTGCATACATTAAACTTCCAACTGCATTTGCATAAGGAACTTTCTTCATTTGTTCCTTTTCCTGTGGAGTTTCAGGACACAATCTATGACTCAAAGCTTCAGTTTTCGTGATAGGAGTATCAATGGGTTTGCAAGCCTGCATTTGGAAGCGTTCAAGAATTTTCTTTATATATGACTCCTGTGAAAGAGATAATAAATTCTTTGAACGATTTCTTGAGATCTTAACCCCAAGAATATATGCAGCTTCACCTATATATTTCATCTCGAAGATAGATGATAACCATTCTTTAATGTGTTTTACAAACTCCTTATCATTTCCGGCTATAAGTATATCATCCACGTACAAAGATAAGATAATGAACTTATCTTTATCTCTCTTGGTGTACACACAATTATCCTCATCTATCATTGTGAAATCATTCGAAATGATTGTATTGTGGTCTCAAGCAATCGTCTAGACAATGGTATATACGATTCCATAATATAATCATTTCGAATGATTTCAAAATGATAGATGAGGATCATTGTGTGTACACCAAGAGAGATAAAGATAAGTTCATTACCTTATCATTTCCGGCTATAAGTATATCATCCACGTACAAAGATAAGATAATGAACTTATCTTTATCTCTCTTGGTGTACACACAATGATCCTCATCTATCATTGTGAAATCATTCGAAATGATTGTATTGTGGAATCGTATATACCATTGTCTAGACGATTGCTTGAGACCATATATAGACTTTAAAAGTCTACATACTTTCTCCTTTTCATTTTCTTTTATGAAACCTACTGGTTGTTCCATGTAGATTTCTTCATCAAGTTCTCCATTGAGAAAAGTAGTCTTTACATCCATTTGATGTAATTCTAGATCCATACTTTCTACTATAGCCAGAATCAAGCGAATTGAGGTAAACCTTACAACAGGTGAAAAAGTCTCTTCATAGTCAATTCCTTCATGTTGCGTATACCCTTTTGCCACAAGTCGTGCTTTATATCTTTCGATATTGCCATCGGCATTACGCTCTATTTTAAGAACTCATTTGTTCTTAACAGCTTTGCGTCCTTTGGGTAGATCAACCAATTCCCAAACTTGGTTGGACCTCATTGACTCTATTTCATCTTCCATTACTTTCATCCATTTTTCCTTAGCAGGACACTGAAGAGCCTCTCTTATGTTTCTAGGTTCATCATCATCTTGAGGTAGAATCATAAAGGTTTCTCCTTCGATATCGAAACGACGTCGAGGAATGCCTATACGATTACTACGTCGCAATTGGGATTCTAGTGGTGGAACTGATTCCTCACTTTCGATATTATTCTCATTTGGATCGTGCATATTGCTCCCACTTGGATTATGTACATCACTCCCACTCGGATCACGTAAATGAGACTCGTGTGAAACTAATTCATCATTTTGAGATTCATGTGAAACAGATTCATCATGTTTTCTCAAATTTCTCTCATCACTCCCACTTGAATTAGGTAAACCCGAGTGTTCACCAATCATGTAATCTTGAGTTTCATATAGAGATAAATCTTGACCTATCTCTCTCTGCTTAGGAAAATCATTTTCTAAAAATGTGATATCTCGTGATTCAAATTCTGTCACGCCTCCAGTTTCATGTTCACCTATGCAAACATATCATTTTGATTGTTCAGAATATCTTATGAAGATACTATTTTTTCCTCTTGGGCCTAACTTTCCATGTTCGTGAGAACGCACATGAACATAAGCCGCACAACCCCAAGGTTTTAGAAAGTGAATATCTGGTTTACGATCTGTCCATAACTCATATGGTGTGGTGGACACAGATTTAGATGGCACTCGGTTAAGTACATATGTGGCAGTTAATAATGCATCACCCCAATAGGTTATAGGCAAATTTATTTGTGCCATCATAGACCTAACCATTTCAAGAAGGGTTCTATTTCTTCTTTCCGCAACACCATTTTGTTGAGGAGTAGCAGGAGTAGTCAACTGACGACTAATTCCTTTTTCATCACATAATTCTCTGAACTGATCAGATAAGTACTCACGACCACGGTCAGTGCGTAGTGCTTTAATTTTCTTGTCCAATTGATTTTCTGTTAAATTCATAAATTTCTTGAAACATTCTAATGCTTCAGATTTATGAGCAATCAAATAGACATAACCAAAGCGAGTAAAATCATCTATAAATGTGATGAAATAAGATGCTCCATGCCTTGCCCTGACATTTATTGGACCACAAATATCTGAATGAATTAATTGTAATGGAAATTCTGCTCTAGTCCCTTTTCCAAATGGTTTTCTCGCAGTTTTTCCTGCCAAGCAATATTCACAGGTTGACAATTCCACCTTCTCAATATTTCCCAGAAAGCCTTCTTTGGCTAATCTGTTCATTCTTTGTTGGCCAATGTGGCCAAGTCTAGCATGCCACACAGTTACATCACTATCATCACTGACATATGAAGTAACAAATGAAAAACCGGAATTGTGATTAAAACATTCAACATTTAATACAATAAAACCATCCAGAAAATAACCAGAACCTTAGTGTATTGTACCTAAGTACAAATCAATACCAAATTTATGGAAGTTCAAATTGAAACCTAAATTAACCAAAACCAACACAGAAACTAAATTTCGACGAATTTGTGGAGCAAACAATACATCATGTAGTAGTAAAGTTTTTCCACCATGCATGACTAACTTGCATGTTCATATGCCTTTGACTTCAACCCGTGAGTTGTTGCCAACATATATCTACTTCACCCCAGGTGAAATTCGTCGAAATTCCACGAAGGCATCTCTATCATTCGCTACATGGTCTGTGGCTCCTGAGTCTACAGTCCACAAAAGATTAGATTCAGTTAGAAAGATTGAACTTGAAAAACATATTTCATTTAAATATGCACGAAAGGTATTCACCTTTTTAGGCTCAGTGCAGTCACGAGCAAAATGACATTTCTTACCACAGTTAAAACATTTAACCTTTGCCATGTTTTTCTTTTTGGTAGGACGTTTTCATTTCCCATGTTGATTGGTTTTTTGTTTCTTTTCTGGTTTGGAAGAATTTTGTTCTTTTCCGAACTAGAACCCACCACCATGAAATTTTCTTTTCTTCTTGAAACCCTCAGGTTTGCTAGTTTCTGTCATATACACTTCAGTATTTGACTTAGCAGCCGCAAGGCGGTCGCTTTCTAATTCAAGGTGACGTTTAGCATCATCAAAGGTTTTGATGCTCTCATTGTGGGTCAAATGCATCTTCATATGCTCCCAGCTATTTGGAAGAGAACGAATGACCGTTTGGACTTTCTGTTCATCTGTAAGAACATGTCCAGCATCTGCCAGTTCAGTAATCATGTTTGACATTTGCCTCAAGTGTTTTGACATAGTGAACTCATGACGTTTCTTGTATGTGTCAAACTTGATTGTCAGTGACCTGAGTTTGGTTATTGAGGTACTACCAAACTTTTCAGCTAGTGTGGACCACATGTCCTTAGTCATGTCATATTTCCTGAACTCTTTCATTAGGTCATTATCCATATTGCTCAGCAACGTAATGCGGGCAATTGAATTATTTTTCTTCCAGGCCTCATAAGCCACTCGGTCTCGCCTGTGTTGGGCCGTAGTGCCCTGTTCAGGTTCATCCATGCTCATTTTCAAAGTTTCAAGAACCTCTTGTTCTTCTAGCACATATTGGATTTTCATGCTCCAAATTTCATAATTATCGCCATTCAATTTCTCACCCTTGTTGAGTTCAGCAATAATGTTCTTTGTTGCGGAAGCCATTAAAAAACACAAAGTTTCTACAGACATTCATGCACAATTGTTAATACTTTTGTTTATTTTATCATGAAACAAATTATGTTTAATAAAATTCTTCAATGAGGTTAGAGTCAAAAGGCCACTATGTGTCCAATCATCATCCAATTACCCAATGTAAAAATATTATCAACATAATCAATCATGTAAAATTATTTTCTAAAAATTACATAAATTCTTAGAACATCTTAATCATGCGACAATTGTACATGACAATCATTGATTTAATTACATAAATTAAATTCAACATGAAACATTCATATATATATAAATACAATATTTACATGCCGTAAAATAACACACAGAAACAACATAAAAGAAATTAATATTTTACGACAATAATTTTCCCAGTTGTAGAGTCACAACTCATATATGTTTTTGGATACGAATCCTCAAACTCTTTGGGTAACTCGTAATTGATCTTGGACAGCCATGGAAAACCTATAGCAAATTTAGGATCCTTACAACGTTTCAGAGACATCGAAGGAAAAATAGTATTATTTGCCTTATGCCGTAGATACTGAACCGATAACTTTTCAATGACTTTATTATAAGGAACATGTTTTTCCTCACGTTTTACTAATATCCAAATACGAGTAAATTATTTTTGCCATATCTTGGGGAGAGTGTTTCTCAGTAATTTGAATCTATTCGGCTGTCCTATCCAATTACCTGCCCAGATAGACTCCTGTAACATGTTATTGAAAGTGATGATATGCGAAATCATATCATCGCTTTCACTCATTCGATATTTATCCATTTCCATCAACATGTCTAATATCATCTCCTGGTCTGTGGGTGTCGTAATCACTTTTGCAATTCTTCGAATAATCGCCATGATTTTTCTGCAACAAATACAATGAAAAATCAATACAATGAAACACAAAGTTACATTGACTAAAATAAACATCACAAGGATATTCATTTTCATAAACACAAAGTTTATATGATAAAATAAATTTATCATGGTCGATTAAAACATTTTGCACAAAGGATTAGACTTTTAACCATGACAGATCGGAATTACCGAAGCAAACCGATACAGACATGACCAATACGGGCCTCACAGATTTTCATGCGCCATCCACGCGCTACAGGAATGGCTCACGAGCCGTCACGAGCCGTCACGCGCCGGCCACGGGCTCCCACTCGCCCTCACGCGCTCTCACGCGCCGACCAGCCTCGGCCAAGTTACACGCGCAGACGACATGTCGTCCGCGAGTTCTGTGGCTGTATGACATGTCGGTTGTCATTTACAGGTAGAACCGACTTGTCGGTTTGGATGCTGTGGATGACATGTCGTCCTTCTCGGTGTTATGCGTACGACTTGTCGTACATAACTGGATGACATGTCGTCTGTGATTAAGGGACATGTACGACTTGTCGTACGATAGAAGCGGACGACTTGTCGTCCTCTTCTCTAAATAGCGGATGACATGTAGTTTGGAAACGCGGAAAACGTACAACATGTCGTACAGAATCCGGACGACTTGTTGTCCGCTTCTCTAAAGACCGGATGACATGTAGTACAGCTCTTCTGGGAGTGTTTTTCTGGGTAAAAACAGATTCTACTAGCCAACTTCTATGATCCATATCTTTCTCAATTTTAATCCAAATTAAGCAAATGATATACCAAATTGAAGATATCATGACCTAGTTTTCAAAACATATTTGAACATGCGATTATCAATTTTCTACAGAGAGTTATTACGGTACAAAGTTGGAAGAAAATCATTTTTTAAAAACAAAAACCAGAAGTATTTTCAACATTTTTCATGCATGTTCATACAATTTTTGTGTAATCCAACAAGAATACATGCATTGAAGCTACTGATACCAATGTTAGGAAACGCAATTCCTAATATATTTACATGTTTGTCCTCTTAGGATCTAACCATACATGTATTATTAGTCCTAAATTTATTTACATGTTAATTGAAATAAATCTATACTAACCACAACACAATTGCATACCTTTTATACTTGTAGAGACCTCTTAATCAAACTTAATTGATTGCTTAACTCAATAAGCAAATGATCTTATTTATAGGAGGGAAATCAAGTCACTATGTAATCACATGCATTGATTACTATTAATCACATTATTAGGATGCATAATGACATTTTCTAACCATTCCAAAAATGTTACCATCATGGGTGTACCATATGTTCCACATTTAACATTTTACTAATTGTTGTCACTTAACAACTCTTGTTGTTACTTAATTATTTGATTAACAACTGTTGTTGTTTACTTAATAATGAAATTATTACTAATTATTGTTATTTAACAACACCAAATAATTAACAACAATTAATTTCCAACAGTAACAATCAACAACAAAGTCAAATACCGGTGTTTCCCGGCGACGTTAGGTGAATTATCCAGGAAGTGACTGCGAAGTCCGTCGACAAGGACTATTTCGAGTTGGGAGGAATGCCATGAGATGCTCTCAGAAGGCAGCTAGTCCTACTACATCATCTCGCAACAATATATCATAAACAAAGTGAGCAACTGATTTGGTTTGGTTTCTTTTTGTTTGCTTTTGGTTAATGGTTTTATTAATTATGCAGTATAGTGAGTTAAAAGTCTGGTTGGGTGGAGCCCACAATTAGAGGGGAAAAATGGACAATTTTTTAATTTGGTTTCTTGATTTCTGATAACTGTTGGTTTTCGTATAACCTGCACTCCATCTTCATCCTTTACCAGATTTCGAGATTTTTTCTTTTTTTTTTTTTTTTTTTTGTATTCACTCTAAAATATGAATGGTATGTGAGTCCAGACTTCATCACTATTGTTTCCTTTGGTTTTTTTTTGGATCTATTCTTAAAAAAAAAAAAAAAAATTATTGCTTGAAGATATTGGCTTTGCGATAATTTGCAATTGAAATTCTTTTGGTTTTCCAATAACAAATCGCTAGATCATTGAAATATTATCTGTTTTGTGGTGAGTTTAGTTCATATTACTCAATCTATTCAATAATATTTGTAAACTTACATTGCTATTTAGTCAATGTCTCAATGATTTTTTAATATTTTTAGAGACACAACGCATCATTCCACACTTGAATTCCACTAATTTCCAACAAAAACACGATATAAAAAAAAATTACTTGTAATGATTATACATATTAACACAAAAAAGAAACAACAAACAACTCCGAAGAAGGGGAAAAAATAAAATAAAAAAACGAAACACTCAACATTGTAAAAGCCAAAGGGATCCCTATATAAAACCTAGTATAACTAACCCAACCCACATAAAAAGAAAAGGAATAAAAAAAAAATTAAAAGACAGCTACATCATCACATTTTTCAAAAAATAATTAAAAAATAAAAAGTACAAACAAAATAATAAAGACCCAACAAATATAGAATGACCACAACTAAATGGAACTTCACATGGTTACCCGTTTCAATCTTATCATATGGCCCACAAACCAAATTTAATAAAAAAACACAATAAACAAAAAAAAAAAAATTAATAAGAGGGGAAAAATAATTTATATATATTAATTTTTGTTTTTTAAAAAACATAAAAAATAGGAACTCGCGCAACGCGAGAGATCCCGACTAGTTATATATTATTATCTGAATTTTCAAAATTAATTGTAATAATTGAACGTGTCCCAACTAAACAAAATTCTTGATTACATCCTCGATTATATTATGTTGACGAGTGATTTTCGTCCCAAGGGGTTTTCAGGATAACTCTCTCAAGACAATCCTTCTTCAACCTTGAATTTGTTTGGTTACGGGAGACCAAAAGCAAATGTAGCAAAAGGCAAAAAGAACACAAAATCGACAAAGAGAGTTTAACGTGGTTCCGCGGAACAAATCCAGCCTCCGTCCACGGGCACAAAGTGCTGTGTTGCTTTTTATTACCAAACCGTGCTCGGCCGACCTGTTTCTGGAAGGTTTAAGAAGAAACCGAGCTGTTTATTTTCTTTGTGTTTTTCTTACAAATAATGTTCAAATGAAAAGTTTTACAACTCTTACAAATGAGTTCAACTTCCCCTTATATACCAACGAATACAAGACATTGTTCTCATATCTTTATGACGTCAGCGCTGCAGGTTTCCGGCGACTTGATAACCTCTCTGCCCCAACTGCCTCGCCGAAAGCAAAACATACCTTCTGATTTCCTGTCACATCACGCCGTAAAGTACACTTACATACTTTATCATTAATGGTGACAATCTGTAAAGGTCTCTTGTACGAAAATATGTGTTTAGAGAGAAAAGTCCAAATAGTCCTGATCGCATGTCGGGCTTCAAGAGATCGGTCGTTTGATCTGCCGATCTATAAGGGATACTACCGACCTAACCCGGAATGTTCGAGCTGTCTATCATGATTCAGGAGGCGAAACATAACTGAACCGAGCTTCTGGTCTACTGTGGTGGGTATCGGCTCCGATGTTATCAACCTCTGAAGTTCGCATCCTGTTATATCCCCGGTTCGGCCAGATTCGGGAAACTATGTCTGGACTCTCTTCCTTGTTGAGGCACAACCCAAACCCTCAGAATATCTAATCCTCCAAAAAAGGAAAATCTCATATCTGCCCTTGCCGAACTGTTCAAATACTTCGTCATAAAATACACCATCAACATATTATAAACATCATCATCAGGGGTGACAAAAATCCATATGGGAATGGGCTTGCAGGGGAAATACTTTAAGATTAACTATGGATATAATTTTCTATATTCATTGGTTGGACGTATTAGGTACGAGTATTGGAATCTCGTACTAATAAAGGTAAAATTCATGTTTCAATTAGGGTTAGGTACATATAAAATTTTGCACCCATTAATTGAACAATTGTTTTCATAAAAAATAAAATTTTTGCACCAATTAATTCAACGATTGTTTTCATAAGAAAAATAATTGATATTTTTTATTTTAACAGTGTCAAAATAAATAAAATTATTTTATTAATAAATAAATTATTTTACTAATTTATATAGGGAAATTATAAAAAGTAGACAAATAAAAATGACACCTTACCTAACTAGCCATAGCTATGTTTTATAACAATCCCAACCAATTAAACTATATCCGGATCAAAATACCCTCCAAAGTAAACTCTCTTCTCTCTCACGCTACCACAGTATCTCTTCTTCTCTCAACAGCAACGCTAAACATCAACAAGTTAGCACTTGACTTATGCATCCACTTTTATTCTTTTCTATTCATGTCATTTTCTAATTATTTTTCAAAATAATTTGATGAAATTCACTTGGACAATATATATGTAGAGTGATGAGGATTAAATATGTAAGATTTTATTAAAAAATTATAGATAGTAATAGATCACATAAGGTGTTCGATAAAATGTCAATCTTATGCGTGCGTACACCATGATTGTGTGATGCCGCACATCACACACCAAAATGACGGTGCGATACGTTTCGTCGCACATCCATCACATTATTATTGTTCTTTGCTGTTATGAGTTGATTTCAATAGTAATTTTATCTAAACAAAGTTTATTCGACTAATTGGGTAATGAAAATATAATAATGACTAATTGTGTTATATATCACTTTTTTTTGCCTACTTTTTATAATTTCCCATTTATATAACATATTTCCATAAAATTTCGAATTAAAATAAAGCAACTATGACATGTGGTCGAGAACCATGCATGATGCATGCTAGGGGTGTTCACAGATTGGGTCGGGGCAGTTTTTTTTCAAATTTTGCGAAACCTTATCGGGTTGGGTCACATAGATTGTCGAAAAAAAGTATTTTTTTTAATATATTAATTATTTTAAGACATAAATACTAACTTTTTTATGTTCCGAAACTTATTATAAATATAAAATTTCAAGATAAAAAAATAATAAACAACTGAAATAATAATAAAAACTTTAAAATATAATAAAAAAAATTAGAAAACTAATGAAAAATATTTTTTTGAGTCAGATCAAGTGACATCGTTAAATCCGTAAATCAATCCGAAAAAATCGGATGCGACCCGACCCAACACCATTAATGCATGCAATGCAATAGCGGATGGTGGCCAATACACGAGGCACCCTAAGGGGGACCATTGGCAATTAATGCACGTAAGACGATACACATTTTTCACAAGTCAACGCCCATAAGTTTAAAAGGACCACTCCGATGACTTTTAATATCTCTGTGTCTCTCTCTCAGCCTATCGTCTCATTTATTAACCTCACCTCATATCGATGATTAAAAGAAAAACGCCAGTTTGCCCAACGGGAGGAGTGACGCCCTAGTTTGTTTTGTCAGATGTGTCTTCGATAATATGATTCATATTCATCGGATAAATTAACATCTCTCTAATGGATTATTGGTTTGACAAATTATACTATTCCAATTGATCCGATAGATTAATTGTAATTAATTAATTTTAATTTTTGGTTTAATTTTTTGAGAGGAATCTGTTGGCCTAGTCACTAATTTTGACTAGAATTGACATTTTTTTACCATCTTGATTTTTAGGGTTCAATCCGACTGGACTCCTGGTCGGTTTTCGATTTAATAGGCTCAAACGGCCGATTCGCAGAGGTGATTTTGGAGAGAATCGACACATATAATTTTTTAATTAAATTTAGGACCCTGAATCCTTCGAAATTTTAATTTTTAGTGTATAATATAATTTATTCTCTATCGGTAAGGATATCATTTTAAGAATTCATATAAAATCTCATAACATTTAAAATAATTCAGGACATCCTCTACCTATTCGAGCCGATTTTAAATATATGCTCACATGTTTACAGATCCACCGCAGCGCAGGCTCCACCACATTTTTCTTTGAGAGATTATAGATTTACCCTATTTTTTACTGATATTTCTCCAGAACGACATGTCCCCTTACGATTTGAGTAAAAAATTGTACAAGAATAAGCTTATATCTATAACCAAACAGAAATGCAAACATGAGTCATTAGAGTTACGAAACCCTCCCCCCAAATCTACATTTCACTCATTTCTCTATCTCTTCATCCTCCAACTCTTGCTCCGTAATCTTGACTAATGGCGACTTAAATCGTTGGGTTCTTTCAAGAACGACGAAGAACGTAGGACGGATCTGGAGCTTGCTTAATCGTGACTAACGACGAAGAACGAAGGAACGAGGAACGAACGACTTAATTCGATTTCAATGTTCAAGTGCTGGAGCTCGCTGACGGAGTCTTCGTTGGTTGTACGGTCAATTTCACCGTCACTGATGACACCTAATATCGAAAGGCTCAGATTTTGTTAGGTAACAGCAACAGTCACTGGAGTAGTCCGTGTATGTTGAATTTGGTTTTTGTGTTTCGTGGTTCAATTTGGTTTTCGCAAACCTATGTTTCACTGGTTGATAATGAATATGTTGTGAATGGCTATGTAGGTTGAATATGTTATGCCTTATTCTTAGTATAGGTTGAATATGAGTATGATGCATTTTTCATTTTCTCGCAATGGCAATGCGACTTGAACTTTTCCAGAACGATAGTGGCGTTTTGCTTGACTTTGTTAGCGTTGTGATGGTGAGATGAGTGACGATGGGTGAAATTGAGATGAGATCAATTCGTCTAATTTGGAGCATCAAATTTTTTTTTTTTTTTTTTTGTGTTAATTTGGGGTTGGTGAAAATTGACATGTTTGGCAATTGGTTTAAGTGTAACTAGCCGACCCAATTAATTTCTAATACACATGAAACGCACCAGCGATCGTCGTTCGAGAGAAGTCTACGCAAATGTACGTACAAATATCATTTTTCTTTTTCTTTGGAATAAATATGGTCGATGATTTTAAATTTTTAGAAATGGGGGAATTAAAGAGGGACATAATTGTACATCTCTGGACGAATTTAATAATTGAAAAATAATCACCACATCCTTATATTTTGTTCCAATTGTTCATCACGTCTTTATAATTTGAAAAATATCTCAAAATATCATTTTTTTTTAAAAATTTGCTTAGTTTGACAATTTTACCCCTAAAATTTTAAATAATTAAATGACAAAAACTTTCTTTTTAACAAAAAATTAAAATTTATTTAAATTAAAAAGAATTTAAAATTGTAACTTAGAGATGTGTTGAGATATTTTATAAATTATAAAAATGTAATAGGCTTAAGTAAATGAGATTTGCCCTTTAATGATGTACCCACTGTTTTGTCAGCAGCACGAGTCCTCTACGAGTCTACGACGCACTCCATATTGCTAGTTGCTACCACCTTCTTCGTCTACCTTGACCTTTTGATATATTTTTGTTTCGATTTATTACATTTATTTATTGGTATATGATCCTAATTAAGACGTAATTACTCTCACTCATTGAGACGATACTCTTTATCTTTTTTATTACATTTTTTTTTGGAATTGTTGAAAATTTTATTGTCAAATCATCTATTATCGTTTAAGCGGATCATGTAAAATCCTTGATTGTCACATATTCTTATTAAAATTGTATTTTCTGAATTCGAATTCAGAATCTCAAGTGGATCCTGAACTCTTGAGACTTTTTTTTTATTACATGCAGAGCTTTAAGCAGTGGGTTATGACTTGTGGGTTCATCCAAGTGTTTTTTTTTTTTTTTTTTTTTTCTGAACTACCAAAACTACTTAATTTTAGTTGTTATATACGTAATGAAAATTCCATAATTCAACACGATCAATATGAAATACTAATCTGGAATTGAATTTAGGTAAAGAAATCCAGGCAATTACAGAGAGAAAGTGCACTGCAGAATCTTGTTCATGATACAGAGCGCGTGGGTAACCTCTGAAATTATTACAAGACGACGAAAAAACACAAGCTAAGAAAACGATAAGAGATTCAAAACTGAATACTGAAAACACAGTCACAGCCTCAGCCACAGGCCGGATTGCGTATAAAGACAACAATACCCCACCCCTCGTTTATTGATAAAACTTTACAGTTACACAAAATGATCAGATAACAAACGGCTAGCTAGCTTCATGGCTCCTTCGTCTTCATCTTCCCCTCCCCCTCCCCCTCCCCCACTCAATCCCCACGCTTCACCCCTGTAAGTTCTTTATAAACCCCTTTGTTTGTTTCCCGGGAAAATATTTGAATGCTAAGTTAAAGCTGCTAACTGTCTTTTATTTTTTGTTTTGTTTTGCTATTGGTTTTGCAGATTCAAGAATGTGAAAGAGAAGGGCAACAGTCAGAGCATAGTGTGTGTACGGATCACAATGGAGTGGTGGCTTACAAGCACCAGCCTACGCCTCTCCATGACCAAAACGACATACCCAATAACAGGAAACGACATGATCGGTCTGGTGAGGGGCATGGTCCGGTTTCTTGCAACAAGTGCAGGCCTAATAACTCTCGCGAGGATATCTCTGTGACTGTAGTTCCTTTGGATAACAGTCACAACAACAACAACAATGGTGGTGCCAACAAAATTTCATCTTTCATGGCCAGCCCAAATGGAATTTTCAAGTCATTTTTTCATTCCTTGGCAAGGAAACAGAGCCCGAAATCAACTGATGTATCAAGCGCGAGAGAGGAGCAATGGAAGATCGCAGTCGCTGAGCTTACACATAAGCTGAAGCAAGCTACAAGGAAGAGAGACGAAGCATTGTCAGAATCTTCCAGGCTCAAGTACTCAATGGCTGAGCTAGAGAAGAAACTTAACAAGCTTGAAGTTTATTGCCACAATTTGAAGTCAGGGCTTGAAGAATGTAGCAGCAATTCTCCATACAGAGCTGAAAAGATTTACAAAAATATTGGTCAAATGAAAAGTCAAGATCATTTCATGGTTGGTAATGACAAAGTGATTGAACAGTTCTTGGTTTCAGTATCTGAAGTTCGCTCCTCTGTTAGGCTTCTAAGCAGATCTCTTACTATGCTACTCAGGTACATGGGTACAAAAATTCACGAGAGAATTTCAGTTCTTCTTCAACCTTATGATATAAAAATCTCATCTTCCAAGAACCCCAAGAGCCTGCTTTATTACCTTGAAGCATTGCTTAACAATGCCTTCTTTGAAGATTTTGAATCAGTTGGGTTTCAAAAGAATGCTGCTACTCAAATATTGAACCCAATAGACCGCTGTGAAGCTAATTTTGCAATGTTTAATGTACTAAAAGAGTTGACGTGGGAGGAGGTTTTGAGTAATGGCACAAGGCATTTCAGTGAGGAATTTAGCAAGTTTTGTGACAGGAAAATGAGTGAGATCGTGGCAATGTTAGAATGGAACAGGGCTTGGCCAGAGCCATTGTTACAGGCCTTTTTCAATGCATCAAAAAGTGTATGGTTAGTGCATCTTTTGGCCAATTCTGTGCACCCAGGCTTGCCGATTTTCAAAGTGGATAAGGGGGCGAGGTTTGATTCTGTTTACATGGAGGATTTGGGTGGAGACAGGGCTTGGAATTTGGCTCCAACCATGGTTCGGATCATGGTCTCACCTGGGTTCTATGACTATGGCAATGTGGTCAAGTGCAAGGTGATATGCAGGTACTGCAATAATAATAACAGTATTAGTAGTGATAAGGGCTTAACCCCTTCACCTTAATTAGGATTTTAATTTAACTATTGAATTGAAGGTTGAAACATTATATCAGTTTGTTTATGATACTTTTGCTGCTAGCTAGTTGGAGGGTCAGAGCAAAAAAAAAAATTGGCATTTTCTTGATCTGCATTGTTTTATTCTTTGTTGGTCTTGTGCAAATTGGAGTTAGATTCTCCAACTACGTAAGAGTATGCTTCTTCATGGGACCAAACTATGTGGATAGAATTATCACAAAAAGACCTAGACCCATGTGGTTTGCAGATTCTCTTGTGAATTATTTTTGGATTTTCTGTGTTCCATTCAGGATTTATAATGGCAATTCAAGCAACTCTCCCACCCGGTGAGCTGGATTATAATCTCAGACCTTTTGTTTTAATTACAAGAGATTTTAGCTAGATACCCAAAATCTCTATCCTTTTTAAAATTTAGGGAAATTATCATCTATCCATCCGAAAATTATTTAATGTTCGAAAAAACACTCAGTTTTGAAAAAATGACATTTACACTCAAAATTTATTAAAAATGAACATTTATCACCTAAAAATTAAGTGTTTTTTCGAACATCAATTAAATTTCAGGTGGATAGATGATAATATTTTTAAAATTTTAGGTTACATACATACATACACACGAGAGGAAGATCAAAGTCTGATAATTAGAAAAACTTTGTACCAAAACGAAGGCAATCGCTGTACATCCCTGGCACATATAGTGTAGCATTTCCATCTTAAAACTATAGTTGGGAGGAAATATTAGACCTGCTCAAAATCAAAATCGACGCCTTCTAGATCATTAGTCTTGTGTCTTCAGCTTAAAAATCTGTGAGGTTGGAAGCTTTGGACTCATTTTATCCGATAAATCTACTACTTCAAGAATTTGAAGTACTAACCACGAAGTTGCTTTGCCTTTTCACTGACCAGACTTTCTGCTTCTCTCTTCTTGGTTTCACCAGCTATCCTCTTAACATAAGCAATGTATCCATCAACATCGAATTTTCTTTTGCACCCTGAATAGCTCATATAACGAATTTTCCCAAAGACCGGCCTCTCTTTCCAGCCCTGAAATTAATAATGCCTGTGATAACTACTTCTGTGGAAATAATAATTGATTTCACCATGGGAAAAATTGAAAAATGAAAAAGAGAGCGACATGATGAAGAGAAACCTGATCATGGACACCACAGATTGACCACATGCAACCAACATATCCATTTGGATCCCTCCCATCTATTTGGTACTGCAAGTCAAGTTTCGAGTAAGAACTGAATAAAACTTTTAATATCAAAGACCATGGAAGAACAATGGAAAGTTAAATTGATTACCTTGTCATTCAGATATATGGCTATTGCAAGGGCTTCTTCAGGTGCTGTTGTCCACTCAAGAATCTTCTTTGCCCAATACATCCTGCATATGGTTTTCTAATTTCAATACTAGAAAAAATAGGGATAATTATGCCGTTTCTTATAAAATGCCTCCCAAAGCACTAGAGCTAACATCAGTGATCAGAAATTAACCAAATGTCTCAAGCAAAGATTAATCTGACCTCCAATAACATACTAGAAAAAGAAAGGGCAATTTAACTTTTGTGAGTTGATGTCTAAAGACTATAAGCATGAAGATGTATGATACAGAGCATTCACTGATACTTCTTTAATCAGAAAGTTGACCATTAAATTGGCACATACTGCTTGACTTGCATTTCAGCATAAGCCCCAAAACCTCGAGAAAGAACTGCTACTTATTATTTTCAAGATTCCTTGTGATATTTTTTATAAAATAAAAAATAAAACAAAGCAAAATATCATAACATGCATAAAAGAAAGTTTTAGTCTGTCAAGAGGTTAGCTACCGCATAAAACCATGCATCTTTCCATAGTGGACCATCTCCAGCTGAGAAGCATTCCACAGCTGCAAATCTCAGCCCAAGAGTTGGAAGAATATTAGCACAATTGCACAACAGAGAATCCCAAATAAAAATAGCTGAGTTAATGATACACATTATTATCTTCATAAACCAAAGTAACATTCTATTCAAATAACATTTAGAATGCTACATTTAGTTCCATCCAGAATAAATTTAACAAAGTATAAGCTTACTGGATCTGCAGTCTGTGCCTTCTCCAATTGCTCCTTCCTGCAAACTCAAATATCCATTTTAAACTTATGAGTAACCTTGATCAGTTAGCAAAAATCAGATGCCAGTTATAATGAATCATTTCAATACATGTAAAATACATAAAAGAGTGCAATCCGACTTACGTGTAAATATGTTCTCTTTTATCAGTGGCATGATCCTTCAAGCTCTTACGAGCCCATTCCCATGCCCCCTTTAAAGAATCATAATTAGACTGGTAGATGCAAAAGTTATCAGCAAGTTCTCTACGCACGATCAACTCTTCCAAAAATGTATCAATTGCCTTCAGAGTAGCAGGTAGATACAGAAGCTAAACATCAGAATATAATACGGGATCAACACAATGCAAGGGCCAAAATAAATCTATTTGACAATGCAATAAAACTAATTATGGATTGGGAGCCAGGCTGAAATTCAAAGAGGAAAGCCTTATATCTAGAGAGACTATTATGCTCTACTTAGCACACAAATAGACAAACGCTAAACAATCAAATCAAAAAAGTTTGAAACCACTAACCTCAGGACAAAGTTTCCTTGCCTTACGTGCCTCCAGGGCACACCTCTGAGCCGATATCTGCCCAAAATGCAGATATGGAGAGAGACCTGAAAGTGCTTTGGGTTTCAATGGGTTATTTCGATCTGTATGATAATTCATCAACCTTTTCGTTAGGAACCCATCTTTACTTCCCTTCAACACTTCCATTGCTGCATCTTCTCCGGATTCACACCATTCAATTTCAGGAACTTCTGCACCTTTCCTAATCATACAAAACAACAAGATAAGTATTTACTCCCGAAAAATCCCATCTTATCCAAATTAACTCATATCTACCTCAAGACATCAGCGATAATGCTATCCCAATCAATAGACTGGCTAATGCCAACCCACTTCGTAATTGGATGTTCCAACATAGGGAAATCAATAAGGTATTCAGGAAGCAATTTATTGATCTTTCCCCTTAAAGTCCTAGCACTGTACTCCAACTTCTCCGAAGCCACCCAAACTGGTATGACATTGTGAGCGTCAACTTCATGAATGGTCACCGAATCACTCACCCTCTTGCAAATTTTATTTTTACATCTCCTAATTTCCCGTAAAGGAGAGAAATCAGTAACTAACAATGAAGCTCCACTTTCTCTGACAAAATTAGGTATAGTCTCTTCAGCTTCACCCTACATTTTTCAATCCATAAAATTCATTCAGTCCCAAATTTTAATGCTTCATTTAGTTTCTAAGCAACTGCAATAAAACCAATGAAATAAAATTCCGAAACCCAAAATTTCACGCATTCAAGAACTAAAGAAACACAAACATACATTCCTATGAAATTAACCCATTAAAATTATGCTTAACTCAACGCAAAAGTTAGCTTAGAGAGTTGAGAGTATCCAAGCCTTTATATTATTAGTTTAGAAACTATCCAAGGCCGAGTTGGCATATTTTCCTCAACATTCACCCGGTCCATGTTGAAATACATGACCCCACTTCAATCCAAAAACCGTGGGATGTTTTTCTCAATAAATATTTAGCTTAGATAAGGGAAGTTTGTAACCGGAACATAATTAAAGAGGTATTCAAGTAACAAATGCAAATCGGATATTCATGAAATGAACAAAATCCTTTACCCGAAACAAGAAAAAGGGGATTTGATACGTTTCTTCGATGTTTCTATGAAGATGACGCAACCCTCTTAACATGAAGCCTAGCTGTCTGGCTTTAGCACCCAAGAATTGATCGAAAAGATTGAAAGCCACAGCCACGGGAACATTTTTCTTATGGGCCTGATCAACGGCGTGGATCAAAGCCCAATTGTCTCTCACCCTTTGATCCCTGAACATCCAATAAACAACAGGACCCGTATTTTGATCCGATGACCCTTGTTTCAAAACCCGAATCCTGCCCGGCTGTACGGCGGTTGATGGTGGAGTCAGAGCAGCCATGGATTTGCAGAGTCTGATGGGTGTGAGATAGTGGAGGTGCCTGCTAAATTGCGCCAGGAACGCGTAGGTTAAAGAGAGAGAGAGACTGAGGAGAAATGCAGGTCGCTCATGAATAATAAAGAGAGAAAATGGAGGGAACTGAAGAGCAGTTAAAGATGTGGTTTTGAAGGGGTATACGTGGACAAACTCGGAGTTTGACACGTAGCGAGTGAATTTAACGACTGTTAGATTGTGATTCTGTGATCCCATGAGGCTTGGACCAGGAAAATTATCTGTTACTCTCTTGTTATTGGTTATTCAGTTAGGAGTAACTGAGTTTAACAAAAAAAAAAAAAAAATTAAAAAATTTATATTAATTAATTATCATTCGTATATTCAATGTTTCACACATTATAAAAAAAATACAAATTCTGAAATTTTATTTATCGTTCTATTCAAATATTGAAAAGTATATTGGATGTTTGATTTAAAAATATATCAAATATTAAATATATATCTATTATATATAATAAGTGGACATTTTTATACTTTTTAAATTTTAAATGGACCGATAAATAGAATTTCAAATTCTAAATATTAAGTATACTATTGATAATTTCTCAATTATATATGCGCAAACAATTTCTATTCCTATCAGTTTAACGCGTTTTCTCAAGTCTTCCCTAAGGGGCGTGACTTGGTGGTGTAGGGTTCAGGATCTCACCTTGAGGTATTGGGTTCGAATCCTGCATTTCTTGTAAGAGTCTGGGATAGCCGGAGGTTTTACCTGTTTCGCTTAAGCCCGTAAAGGGCGATTTAGCGGCGATGTTTCCAACGATTCCAAAAAAAAAGTGTTTTCTCAAGTCTTTATTATTCTTTAATTTTTAAAAATTGAATTACAAATTGATAATTAATTTGTGGATTAGTGGATGTAATAATATGATCAATTTTTTTATTCGTTTCTTCTCCTCAAATGAATAGCTCCAATTATTTAAGTTTTGTAATTTTTATATATATAGAATTTCAGTTCTTTTATTTTTAAAGCACCATAAATGATTTTCGGATTCTTCCTAAAAAACCACATAAGATTTTTCTTTTATCTTAAAAGATATAAATACTATTCATAATTAAATTCCTTATCAATTAAAAATTATATAAAATAAGAAACTCATTACAATCATAAGACACGTTATAATCTCGCTTTAAAATTAAAATTTATTTATTTATAGTATTTTTAGGGGTGTTATAGGGTTGAGTCAACCCGCGGCCCGACCCGACCCGACCCAACCGGGTTTACAAAATAAAAAATATAATTTCGGGTCAGACCCGATCCGACCCGTAAAATCGGATCGAGTCTCGGGTTCAATGTGAAAAATCGGGTTTGACCCGACCCAACTCGACCATCAATTAATGATTTTTCCATTTTCCTTTGTAGTTAATTTATTATAATTTGGTTTAACTACATATCCTATCAAAATTATATCATAAAAATATATATTATGTATTTTTCCGACCCGACCTGCACGTGTTACATTTTAAAATTTCGGGTTTCGGATACTCCAACCAGCATGACCCGACCCAATCGAGTTTAAAAAAATTAAAAAAATCTGACCCGACCCGACCCATTAACACCCCTAGTCGTTTTGACACTAATTCGATCACATCCATTATTTCAGGCATTGTACGAGCTAAATTTGGGACATGGACCCAAATACCATTATGTCTCTGGTCCACATATCAGACTTGCATCAAAGCATGACTCATTGCCTTCCACCGGGCCCAATCCACACGAATTTAGTCACTAAAAGACGAGTCTGCACAAGATTCACATGTATGGCCCACGAGCTCATACACCCACAAGGGTAAGAGGCCCATGCAACCTGAAAAGCCTATGAGAACCACATACCACGTTATGCGGTATATCAGTAGACATTGTTAGTTCTAATCATTTTCCAACATAATCCCAAGATATCTAGGTACTCATAACTCAATCTCAACTCCATTATCTTCTCATAAAAGGATTGGAATTCAACTATTTTAAGGAATCTTAAACCGACTAATAGGCTACTTCACAACCTATAAAAGAAGAAGGGGTCCAATGGACTAAGGTACTGACCGATAATTGATGACTCATGATTCAGCACTAAACATTCATCACTCAACCTTTGGCCCTCACACTCGAGTTGCCTTGTTTCTTCTCTCATTTGGCTCATCACTATCACTGACTTGAGCATAAGAGTGCTTACGGTGTCCATCACACCGGTGGGTAGTGTTGGGGCGGAAGTGGAACCCCTAGGGTCGGATCAGTGTCCCGTGTAATAGAAGTGGATCTAACCCTTAGATATCAGATATGTGTGTAATTTTGAAATATTTAATGAAATACTATATTCCATTACGAGTGTATAGGAAAAAATCGGGGCTGAATCGGAGTCCGGAAATTCAGAAAACAGGGAAAAATAAGATTGAATATGCGCAGTGCGCGATGCGCGTGCTACAGTGCGTTTACGCACTGTGCGCCCACTGCGCACTGATAAATATATTTTATTTATTTATTTATTTTTTTTTAAAATTTTGCATTACCTTAAAGAATTAAGATATTTTACCCTAATTTCTTCCGATCTACAACACATGTTGTAGAATAAAAAATCAAGTTTTTCAAAATATCAAATATTTTTACAAAAACATAAATTTATTCTAAATATGCATTTGTGTGAATTTTGAATACAAAACACAAACCAAATTAGAATCCCACAATGAAATTACTCGTGAACAATTTTAGGTCACCCAAAGATGGTCAAGTGATTCTAGAATAGTAGTCATAGATCTAAGCTTTCATCTAGCGTTTCAAACTCTAATTTTATGTCTATGTCTAACATAAATATTTTGACCCAATTACAAGCATAGTGTGTTTATACTTCCAAAGAAACTTAACACGATTAATTAGTCTAATTTCAATATCAAGATATGTTATAATTTATCTAATACATAATTCATCACTATATGTCTCACTAATGAAAATTCACTAATGAAAACATAGCTTTTGGAGAAGATCAAACTTACCTAGCAATGTTGATTCAAAGATCTAATCTACTTTTCATTGTTGAAATGTTGTGGAGAAAATCCACAGTTAGCAAGCTTGACTCCAAGATCCAATATTTATTCCAATGCTAGTAAGCTTCACTCCAAGATCCAATCTTGATTTCTCCTAATTGAAATGTTGTAGAAATCTCACAAAGCTTCTCTAAACATTTCCTTAACTTAGGCTAATTTCTCCAATTCTTGCTTGTATTTAGCTTTCTCAAGCTTGATTGAAATATTTGCTCAAGCTTGCTATGTATAACAAAACTTAGGCAATTTTTAATTAATAAAAGTTCTAATCATCTTTTATGTTGGCTTAATCTAATTTGTCCAAATTATATAATTAGGTTTGACTAATCATTTTTTCTACCACTTTGATTTAATTCAATTAAATCAAGACAAAGCTTGATTAATGGATTAGTTACATGTCTTCCACTTTGATTTAATCCAATTAAATCAAGCCAAAAACACATATAATTATAAACTTGTAATTACCATAATATCCTCAAATGGTAGAGATAATTATAAAATTATGACAAAGCCCTTATGTAAATATCGAATTAATCCAATTAGGTCAAAGTAAATAATCAATATTATCCAATAACAATTGATTATCTTAGTTGATAATTATAATATCAAATATTATATTTTATCAAAATTAATTGGCTACCCAAGTGCTGAACGAGCACACTTCATATTAGGACTCTCTAAGTTCAGACACGTTCGTCATATAAGCCTAGCTAATATGTACGCAATTCGACCACCTCTGAATCCGCGAATAACACGAACGACGTTTCTGAACTATACAAGTCGAGGTCATCACATATGTTTAACAATCCCTCCGTGGTAGGGTATTCGAGTCGTGCTTAGAAAACATAGAATACACTGTCAAGTTTTTGAGGTGCACATCTCATGTCGACATATTCACGATTCTTTATAACTGATGCGATCCACCCTAGGTGATCAACTTTGGCCAAAGCTTTAAGAATAATGACTTTACTTACATGGATACCTAGACATCTTATGGTACACATACGTGCCGATAAATTCTATCTTGATTCGCACTTGATTAACGAGTGCATCGATCCATACCCAACGAACATCTAGAGGTCATACCATGAAAGGTTTTTGACATACATGGCATCAAAGTGTGGAGGATCTCACACAAAATCAATGATATCCTATATTCAAGAGATTACATATGCTACTCGACTCGAGGAGATTCCTATTGACGGTGGTGTGTGCTTCCAACTTTTAGGAATTACCTGTGAGTCATTCAGTATTCGTCCAACCAATGCCCACACGTCTATATGAGCTTCCAAAGCTCATGGTACATCGAGTTAAACCATTGGAACTCCAATTCTAATATATGATATGTGCTAGTCTTCTAAGTTATGGGAATTCGACCGTATTCCAAAACCAACGACTAAGAATATTTACTTTAAGTATAATCCACAATAGTAATACTTATCCTGATATCAGACTACCTAGTGTCCAATATTACTACAAGACTATTCTAAGATCGATGTCATTCTTAGCATATTTATACATCAATCTAATATGCATAATGACAATACCATTAATAAGGTATGAAATAAAAATGTAGTATTTTATTAATAAATAATAAAATGTACAATACATCATTCGCATTGGCGCTCCAAGCACCAACTCCAACAGGTAGCTACTCTACACTCTGTTTATCTTTGTTTTGCAGGATCATTGGAGCCCATTGTTAGTGTTCTTAGAACATGCCAATGATCTAATAAGCATGAAAACATGTTCACAAATTCATTATAAATTGCGGAATTACTTACATTGAATGGATTTGAGCTTTTAAAATTTTGAGAAGAAGATCTCCAAGATCATTCCTTTGTTGATTCCAAGCTTTGAGTTGGTTTCCAAGATCCTTCCTTTGATGATTCCATGAATGAAGATCTCCAAGATCCTTCCTTTGTTGATTCCAAGCTTTGAGTTGGTTTCCCATCACATTAGTTGATTCCATGAAGTGTTAGCTTTGTTGATTTTGCAACAAAATCAAAGAGAGGGATGAGGCATATTCACGCCCATTAGGAGATGTATTAGGGTTTATTTTTGTTCCAGATGTGTTCTGTGTGATGTATACACAAATGAGAGAGAGAGAAGGGTTTTGGTAAAAGCCAATTTACCATTTTCACCTAAACAAGGTGGTTGGGTAAATAGTTTTGCCAAAACCATTCCAATGTGGTTGGAAAGTGGATGGTATGGCATAAATGCCAACCACTCTCCCAACCACCACATTTAAAGTGGGCCCCACATTTGAATTCAAAATTCAAATGTCTCTACGAACATTTGCCGCGGCTCGGATCCGTTTAATCCGATTAAACGAATTCTCGTCGCTAAATAATTAAATCTAATTTAATTAATAACGATGCCTCGCAAATATATTACGAACGTCGTTTACGAATTAATTCTAAATTAATTCGTTCATTCGTATTAAAGTCCGATTTTAATTTCGTAACGAAATCCAATTCATATTAATATATCTGATATATTAATTTTAGCCTATACGAATAAATTAATTAGAAAAATCAAATTTAACTATTAAATTTATTCTACCGATTAATTCCAAATTAATCGCGTTCTCTCTCTTCCGAACACATTTAATCCCAGATTAAATAATACCTCAATTAATCCTAGATTAATTTTCTCTCTCTTAATTAATCCCAGATTAATTCTCTCTCTTAATTAATCCCAGATTAATTCTAATTCGAATCAACTGTCATCGGTGAATATTTGGGAAGCGACCCAAGAGATCTCTGGATATGTTGGCTGTAAATACGGTCATCGGATTATCCGAATACGTGCGTACCTCGTACCACGTGCTTACCGATTTACAAGACATTGTTGGCTTCTAGCAAAACACCGTGCCTACCCAATTCTCCAGAAATATTCTTACTGGAATATATAATCTATGTCAGGCGTAGTATACGTAGTATTGCGTATTGCGATCCGGTATCGAATGTCACGTGCTAGGCCTGTGGCTGGAACTGTGTCTGCCCCGTACGAAGCACATGTCGGATGTCTGGTAACTAGTCTCTATTATCAGATATACATGACCTAGTCATAATATCCCGATGACTGCAGTACTTAAGAGCACTAGTACCGTATCCTACGTGACATCATCTCCACTATGACTGGAGTGATACTTCTGTCTTGACATCACACCCAATACACTACGATTCTCAATATACCTAGTATAGGCGTACACAGAACCGGTTAAAGCCATGGACGACCAAAACTAAAGCATACTGATTGTCGCAAGTATTAGCGATGCAAGTCTCAGGTTAAGACCAAATACACCTACCCTGATATCGGACTTCCATAGACACATAGTCATACTACCAATGGAATTCCGAGGGGTCTATCCAGAGCGAAGCTGTTTCTGCACCATCGGTAAACACAACCTCCTATCACACTTGCATAAGTATCCAATACTTAAATATATGAGAACTATGTCGTTGTGCTCCCACAACGCGCACAAGTGCAATACTAGTCTATTCCGCATTATCGATGTCCAGTCTCGATAATACTACGACTAGGGATATTTAATGATTAATCCTTCGAGGACTGATACTGTCTCATATCATCTCAATCCAGGAACTAATCATATGGACCTCCTATCATTTATACATCTAGGTGATCTAATCACAAATGATAATAGCGCAATCTCCTTGTCACATAGTTTATTTGTACAACAACACCATGATCTGTACAAATAGTGATGCTATGGGTCATAACTGTCCAACAATCTCCCACGTGGCCTATAGCCAGTCACTCGAGTGTCTTACACCTGAAATATGTACGGTTCGCTCAAACTGCCGAGGAAAGGCTTTCGTCAGCGGATTTGTATGATTATCGTCTGATGCAATTCATTCGATCATCACATCGCCACGATGTATGATCCGAACGAATCAGATGAATAGTCGAAGTATATATCTGGATCGTTGATGAGACCTTTAATTCTTTATTCTTGCTGTAGCCTAGCTCAGCTGCTAACAGAACTATATCTAATCTAATTAGATTTGTTAATGACCCAGATGGCTTCTATTGCTGCCTCAGCCGCAACAATAACCCGTATTTGTTGTTTATTCGGCAACAACATCTTGCTTGGAAGATTTCCAGCTCACTGTACCGTTATTCAAACTGTATAGTACAGTTGTTACGACTTTTAGTCGTTAATCGGTTAGGAAACTTGCAACAGTGATCCCAGTCACTTCAAGTTCTCCATCTCCATAGTTTAAGACATCATCCTTAGTTCTCTAAGATACTAACGGATGTTCTTATTATCAATCCAGTGACTATCACTTGGATTGACCTGTTTGTGATTCCATATGCTCAAAGCGTATGAGACACCAGGTCACGTACATTTTTCAATGTACGAGTTCTCAGAGAGTGTTAACAACTTTAAATCTATCCCAGTAGATCTTTATTCCTAGAATAAAGGTTGTTTCTCCCAAGAATTCTACGGAGAGTTTTCATGAAAGCCAAGCTTTCACCGATTATATTATGGGAATATCATTTCCAAGAAATGACATATCATTATCATAAGGACATTTACTGTCAGTGCGCTCCCACTAACCTCTTTATATACACAATAATCATTTCATTTTGAATTAAATCATACACCATTATGATTACATCAAAACGTTAGTTCCAAGAACATAATGCTTACTTCAATCCCTCTATGGATCGAATAACCCGCAAACCTTTTTGCTAGTTTTGGTACGACAAAACCGCCAGAATGTTGTAAACATCCTCCAAAAGGTTTCCTTTTCAGGAAAGCGATTTTCGGTTCAGCTGCCATATTTCATAAATGAAACATGCAGCATCAGCAAGCATTATCCAAATGGATTTAACGTGGCAACATGTAAAAGATTTCGTTGTAATCATACAATGTTGATAATGATATCTTTCGGCTACAAGCCTAGCTTAGTATGTTGGTATGCTGCCATCCACGTATGTCTTCCTTGAAGACTTATATAACCAATAGGCACAATGCCTTGCGGTACAACAACTAGTGTCCAAACATAGTTGTTATACATGGAATACATTTCGGACTTATGGCACTTTGCCATAATGTGCCTTGAACAGTATAACTCCGATTTTTCATCGAGTTTTACTATCCTCCCACTTACCACTGCATATCGGTATTCCTCTTAGGAAAACCGCATGGTGAGCAACAATTACATTGTTCTCTAGTGAGTTGTATAAGTACTATACTTTGGTTTCCTTAGGATAACTAATTACATTAGACACTTATCCAATTTGGGTTCTAGTTTGGTATCATCCAAACGTATGCCTAGCATTCCCAAATCATCAGGAGTGAGAAAGCCCATTTTCTTTCCTGTTCATATCTAATATGAAATCTGTCAAACAAATTTTTATGGAACCTTATTCAAAATAAGTATTGCACTGTTAATGCTTATCCCTTTTGAAGGAAAATGGTAGCTCAGAGCGACTCATGATTAACCTTATCATGTCCAACAAAATTCGATTTCTCCGTTCGGACACACCGTCAAATTGACGTGTTCCGGGAGGAGTCCTCATTGAAAGAATACTATACTCTTTCAAGTATATGAGAAACTTATTGCTTAAGTATTTTCATCATGGTCAAACCGTGATGTTTTAATACTTTAGCCGATCTGTTCGTCTATTTCGTGTCGAAACTCTAAAAGTTTCCGATTTGTGTTCTTCAAAAGAAACACAACCATAACGCGATGCCGCATCTGTAAAGGTCACGAAATATTCATATCCACCTCTAGCCTAGCTAGACATGGGCCCACTTACGTCACTATGAACAAGGGCTAATAGATCGGTGGCACTTATACTTTTACCAAGTAAAGGTGTTTTAGGCACTTTGCCCAATAAACTAGATTCGTAGACTTCATTTGAATGGAATCAAATACGTCTTAGTATCCACTCTTCAAAAGTGTGGATATACGAGTCTTGTTTAATTGTGTCCCAGACAACACTGCCACAAATAAGTCTCATCTGATCAAATCAGTTTGAGCTATTTGTTTGTCATGTTATATGTTTGAGATTTATTTATATTCAAAATATAAATACTGTTGTTCACATATAATGTGTTTATCTCAATATCATCTTTATAAAATAAAACACTTTAGTGTTCTAGAATATAAAGGTATACTCGCAACGAGTTATACACGATATAGAGATATTGTTTCTAGTCAAACTAGTCACATTTTAACAGTTTCCTAATTTAAGTACATACCCGAAGGGTAGTTCCTAAACTTAGGTATCTACGGTTAAAACAGCGATTGTCGTCCCGTTTCATATTCGCAGATTAATCTCATTTGAAGTCAGTATCCTGCTCATAGCAGATTCTGCACATTAGTACATATATTTATGTATCACACTATTTAATATCTAAAATCCAATTTTAATATTAGTAGTGAACATTCTTATGATAAACATACTTAAAGTCAGAGCCTTGCTCTTTCTTTTATTCCTTCATGCTGCCTTGTCCATACGACAATCACGCTTCAATGACTCCGTTTGCCACAGTTTAGGTAGACATCTTGGGATATGTCATTTGTCTTCCTAGAAGACTATAATGATTTTGCCTTTGCCATTTTCTACATTCTAGAAGCCTTTGGCCTTCTAGAATATTGAAGTAAGATGCGCCTTGCGCTACTTGCCTTATTGCAAACTTTGGCTTTGTCTCCTTGAGAATGGCCATTAACTCTCCAAGAGTTATTAATTGTAATTTAATACTTCTAAGATCTAAGAATAGATCTATGAAGATCCTTCAATTTCTTCATCATACTTTAAGGATCTAATCCTTAGTTCTGATTAGGAAATTAATGAGTCTTTATGGCAAGCATAATGGATTAAACATTAAAGTTATCATCACATGAATCTTCCAAAGATCATGCTCTACTATTTGCTTAACTCCGGGCTTAGGCCTAAGATGTTATTTTATCAAATAAAGTAACCTCTTAGTTTCAGGACTATCCTGAAATTTATTCCCAATTTGAAAATTAAAGTCGTCTAAACACATTTTCCCTAGGATAATGTTTTAAACACTAATCTTTCAATTTAATCTTGATTCTAATAGTCCAACTATTTAATCAAGGATTTCTGGTACAATCTAATGTAATGATTACTATAGTCTAACTATATAACTTATTACAATTTTATTGGTTAAAATCAAATATATATTGATTACTATAATCCAATTATATAATCATATAAATGATCGGTAAAATTCAAATATATTGATTACTATAATCCAATTATATAATCAATATAAATGAAGGGTAAAATGTAAATATATTGATTACTATAATCCAATTATATAATCAACTATAATGAAGTAGTTTGAATATAGTCCAACTGTTTAATTAAAACAACAATAAATATTAGTCCAACTAATATATAATTTATTTGACGAATGATATTTGATTGAGCGCGTATGGCAAGTGACTAAACGAATATTGCAAATCTAATACTTGCCTCCCACTATTTTTCGGCGAGCCTCTAACCCTCTGTGGAGTACTCGGGAAACCTAGTTTCCTAGTGGGCTAGGATCCCGTTAAATAACACACAATCTTGACTTTGGCCAACAAATTGTATGATACTTAACTAGGTAGATTTCTAAGATCAATTGGATCTCATCCAATTCCTAGATCCAATAGGTGGACATCCAAGTCCGAAACATATATCTTATATATGCCAATATATCGAATATATTACCTAACCTTTTTCCTCTGAATCAACTAAGCCTTGGCTTTGGCACAACAAACTTAATGATCCTAGTTAAGCGGAACCCATTGACATGGAAAGCTTCGTAATCAATGTCGATGGACAATAAATGATCTTGACTTTGGCCAACAAATCACGAATTGGACAAGACATCAATATGGAACAAAAATCTCATGATTCAAACACATCCGCAATTGACAAAGGTCTTGACTTTGGCCAACAAACCAATGCCAACTTTGGATCTTGAGTAAGAATCACTCAACGGAGGAGAAAAACGCTTAATATGTTTTGAGGGTTTTTTGCGTGCAAATTGACAACCAATTTATTATCTTTGTTAAGGTCTCATAATCATACACCCTTAAACATGCATTCTAAATACATAATAAAGCGCGTATAAATAAATAAATTAATAATGATATACGGATGGATATGTCACAAATTGTTCCTAGAACAAATCACTCTCTTTCCTCTCCATGGCTAGAACTATTCTAACTTCTACCCAATTACATAATACAATAAAGAAACCTCTTTTACATTGAGAGGAATAGGTGAGAAGAGAAATACAATGAGAAATGAGATAAAAGGCTGGACACACATGTCCAATTAAATAAATTCTAAATTTATTACAATTTCCAAAATTGCCCTCGCCCTTCTAATATCCATCCGATATACATTATTCATACAACCCATTCATGTATTCATACAAATCATGTTATTCAATCAATCTAATCCAATTAATTAATCTTTGAATTAATGACCATCCAATGTTCAAACAACAATTTGATTTGCACGAGTCCAACTCGTTTAAGAATAAATACTTAAAGTACATATTCTTGAATTATATCGAACTACAACTTTAAATCCAATTTATTTGTATTCAATACTAATTCCAAATTTAATTCCAAATTAAATATTTACACTTACTTATAAGCCTTAAAGACTTGGATTCCGAATCCAATCTTAATGGGTCTCAAAGGCCCAATAACATCCAATGTCATTTCAATTAAAGTCCAATGAGCTTTTAATTGATTCTTAAGGCATGGGCTTTGTCCATAATGGATCAAACCCAAAATGCCAAGGCCCAATAGGAATCACCCTATTGCCAACAATTCAATTTAGGCCCATTAGGCCCAATTAAATTCTTTAAAGGGCCAAGTGATGTATTTGGACTTTATGGAATTGGTTTTGGGCCCAATTGGATCCAATCCAAAAGTCCAAAACCAAAATTGGTCAAACCAAGCCCATTAAGCCCAAATACACACTTTTAGCCCAATTCTTAATTAAAGGCTTATTAATATAATTATAATATTCCAAATATCACAATTACTTTAATTAAAGTGTATTAGCCATGATTAATTAATTAAAATCAATATTTCCAAAATACCAATTAACTTAATTAATAATGCTTAATCCATCAATTTATGCTTAACACAAATTGAAGCCAAAACACATCATTTCATGCTCAACACAAATTGAATCCAAAATTCATCATTTCATGCTCAACATGCTCTTTGATTTTAACATAAACATTATTGACTTTGATTCCAATCCAATCAAACCAACAATCAACATTTAATCTAGCATTTAAATACATCCAATGATGTTACAAAAAATAAAAAATTGTAGTCTCATGCACTGCAACTTTCGGCCAAGGTAAGGGAAATTTAAAATTTTGATCCAATCAATTATTTCAAATCTAATCATGCATAACTCTAAGTTATCATATTCTAAGCATGCTCAAAGCATCAATTTGAAGAAATCATGCTCAAAACACAAAAGCCCCAAATTTTAGTCTCATGAACCCTAAACTTTTCATGCTTAAAATTGGCTCTTGATACCAATGTTAGTGTTCCTAGAACATGCCAATGATCTAATAAGCATGAAAACATGTTCACAAATTCATTATAAGTTGCGGAATTACTTACATTGAATGGATTTGAGATTTTAAAATTTTGAGAAGAAGATCTCCAAGATCCTTCATTTGTTGATTCCAAGCTTTGAGTTGATTTCCAAGATCCTTCCTTTGATGATTCCAAGCTTTGAGTTGTTTGAATGAAGATCTCCAAGATCCTTCCTTTGTTGATTCCAAGCTTTGAGTTGGTTTCCCTATCACCTTAGTTGATTCCATGAAGTGTTAGCTTTGTTGATTTTGCAACAAAATCAAAGAGAGGGATGAGGCATATTCACGCCCATTAGGAGATGTATTAGGGTTTATTTTTGTTCCAAATGTGTTTTGTGTGATGCATACACAAATGAGAGAGAGAGAAGGGTTTTGGTAAAAGCCAATTTACCATTTTCACCTAAACAAGGTGGTTGGGTAAATAGTTTTGCCAAAACCATTCCAATGTGGTTGGAAAGTGGATGGTATGGCATAAATGCCAACCACTCTCCCAACCACCACATTTAAGTGGGCCCCACATTTGAATTCAAAATTCAAATGTCTTTACGAACATTTGCCGCGACTCGGATCCGTTTAATCCGATTAAACGAACTCTCGTCGCTAAATAATTAAATCTAATTTAATTAAATAACGATGCCTCGCAAATATATTACGAACGTCGTTTACGAATTAATTCTAAATTAATTCGTTCATTCGTATTAAAGTCCGACTTTAATTTCGTAACGAAATCCAATTCATATTAATAAAACTGATATATTAATTTTAGCCCATACGAATAAATTAAATAGAAAAATCAAATTTAACTATTAAATTTATTCTACCGATTAATTCCAAATTAATCGCGTTCTCTCTCTTCCGAACACATTTAATCCCAGATTAAATAATACCTCAATTAATCCTAGATTAATTTTCTCTCTCTTAATTAATCCCAGATTAATTCTCTCTCTTAATTAATCCCAGATTAATTCTAATTCGAATCAACTGTCATCGGTGAATATTTGGGAAGCGACCCAAGAGATCCCTGGATATTTTGGCAGTAAATACAGTCATCGGATTATCCGAATACGTGCGTACCTCGTACCACGTGCTTACCGATTTACAAGACATGGTTGGCTTCTAGCAAAGCACCGTGCCTACCCAATTCTCCAGAAATATTCTTACTGGAATATATAATCTATGTCAGGCGTAGTATACGTAGTATTGCGTAATACGATCCAGTATCGAATGTCATGTGCTAAGCATGGGGCTGGAACTGTGTCTGCCCCGTACGAAGCACATGTCGGATGTCTGGTAACTAGTCTCTATTATCGGATATACATGACCTAGTCATAATATCCCGATGACTGCAGTACTTAAGAGCACTAGTACCGTATCCTACGTGACATCATCTCCACTATGACTGGAGTGATACTTCCGTCTTGACATCACACCCAATACACTACGATTCTCAATATACCCAGCAGAGGCGTACACAGAACCGGTTAAAGCCCTGGACGACCAAAACTAAAGCATACCGATTGTCGCAAGTATTAGTGATGCAAGTCTCAGGTTAAGACCAAATACACCTACCCTGATATCGGACTTCCATAGACACATAGTCATACTACCAATGGAATTCCGAGGGTTCTATCCAGAGCGAAGCTGTTTCCGCACCATCGGTAAACACAACCTCTTATCACACTTGCATAAGTATCCAATACTTAAATATATGAGAACTATGCCGTTGTGCTCCCACAACGCGCACAAGTGCAATACTAGTCTATTCCGCATTATCGATGTCCAGTCTCGATAATACTACGACTAGGGATATTTAATGATTAATCCTTCGAGGACTGATATTGTCTCATATCATCTCAATCCAGGAACTAATCATAGGGACCTCTTATCATTTATACATCTAGGTGATCTAATCACAAATGATAATAGCGCAATCTCCTTGTCACATAGTTAATTTGTACAACAACACCATGATCTGTACAAATAGTGACGCTATGGGTCATAACTGTCCAACACCCATATCATATAAATTCTCGATTAAAGGCCGAATATGAAATTCAGCATCTTTAATTTGGCACCCACCGTAGGGCCCCGACGATTCATAACAAGCAAAACACATTCAGTCTACGACTTGAACCACGAACCATCCATGATTTCGGAAATGAAAATATCTCAGGCACCACGTCTACTCAACTAGCTGCTATACAATAACAATCGTAGACGTTGGAAGGAGAAAACATCATAATGTAAAGTACCCATATCACTCTCCAAAGGTAGTTGGAGCATATGACCTCAAATTCTCAACACTGTGAACTCCAAAATCAGTCTAATGACCCTGTCATCCAGACAAATATTGTGAGGACTTTTGAAGACACTGCATATCACAATCAGCCCTCAGAAACCATTTCCATGTAACATTGCTGCTAGTTACCCCGATCGTGGTGGTGAACCCACATACCAAGTGCTTCCTCTTGGACCACAAATACATGTGATACATATCTTCCTTAGTCTAATGCTTCATCAAGTATGTTCTTAATGTGTTAGGCATCAGTTGAGAAAGAGCCACCCATAGTGAATACACACTTGATAGTTCATCAACACCATCAGACCCAGTCGACTCAGATGATTTGTTGGCAATACATTTCAATAAGGGTGTCACTTGATGCAATTAGATCAAGGAAAAGAAGAGCCATATACTACTCATTGTCGCCTATAGGACATCATAGCTTCCCAAACAAGTATTCAATGGTTACTTGGAAAACATTGACCTTCATAACTCCAACTTAGAGAGAAACCCATTTGCTCCAATCGAATTATATGGACCATCATCTGGGAATACCCTCATAAACCTCCAGCATACTCAATCGACCAAGAAGTATTCTTTAGGATTGTCATCTACTCCAGACTACGTCGAAGGATTGTCATCAACTCCCAACGACGTGGAATGATAGTCATATTCTTCATATGATATAGATAGATTGCCCTCAACTCCAAACTACATATAAAGATTTTCATTTTCTCTAGACGGCATATAAAGATTGTCATCTTCTCCAGATGAAATGGGAGGATTGTCATCTACTTCAGACCATATGGAAGGATTGTCATCTACTTCAGACGACATGAAAGAATTTTCATCTCCTCCAGATGATGTGGAAAGATTGTCATCTCCTTCAGACTACATGGAAGAATTGTCATCTCCTCCAGATGACATGGATGGATTTTCATCTCCTCCAGAAGAAATATAATGATTGTCATCTTCTCCATGTGACATGGAAAGATTGTCGTCTCCTCCAGAGCACGTGGAAGGATTTTCATCTTCTCCAGATGACATAAAAGAATTTTCATCTTCTCCAGACGACATGAAAGGATTGTCATCTCCTCCAGAGGATATGGAAGGATTTTCATCTTCTCCAGACGACATGAAAGAATCGTCATATTCTCCGAACGATATGGTTAGATTGTCATCTCTTTTAGATGACATGAAAGGATTGTCATCTTCTTCAAATGATATGGAAGGACTGTCATCTCCTCCATACTACATGAAAAAAATTTCATATCTTCCAAACGACATAAGAGGATAGTCATATTCTCCATACGACATAGATGAAATGTCATCTACTCCAGATTATATAGAATGATTGTCATCTCTTCCCGACAATATGAGAGGATAGTCATATTCTTCAGATGACATGGACAAATTTCCATCAACTCTAGACTACATAGGAAGACCTTCATCAAGTCCAGTCGACCGAAGTCTCATGGACTTTCATCAAGTCTGATGGAGTGAAGACCCTCATGGACCTTCATTAGGTTCAGTCGATCGAAGTCTCTTGGACCTTCATCAGGTCTAATGAAGTGAAGACCCTAATGGACCTTCATTAGGTCAAGTCGACTAAAGTCTATTGGTCATTCATAAGGTCTAGTGGAGTGAAGACCCTCATGGACTTTCATCAGATATAGTGGAGTGAGGACTCTCTTAGGCCTTTATCAGGTCGAGTGGAGTGAAAACCATCATGGAACTTCATCAGGTCCAGTGGAGTGAAGACCTTCATGGACCTTCATCTGGTTCAGTCGACTGAAGACTTCCCAGACTCTCAGTGGGTCTGGTCGAGCTGGAGATTATCCTGGACTTTTATATGGTCTAGTCGTCAAGAATATTCCCCAAGATCCTTGTCAAGTCAGTTGAAGATATGGACATTCATCTGGTCCAGACGACATTGAAGATTCCCCTAAACCTTTTTCAGGTCTAGTCGACTGGAGATTATCTTGGACCTTCATCTGGTCCAGTTGACGGGAATATTCCCCATGACCCTGGTCAGGTTAGATTGAAGACTCCTCCGGACCTTCAGCAGGTCTGGTCAACTGGAAGTTATTCCGGACCATCATCCGGTCCAATCGACGGTAACATTCTTTATGACCCTGGTGAGGTTAGGTTGAAGACTCTTTCGGACCTTCAGCATTTCTGGTCGACTGGATATTATCCTAGACCTTCATATGGTCCGGTCGATGGGAACATTCCCCGAGACCCTTGTCGGGTCGGGTTGAAGACTCCTCAGACCCTTAGTAGGTCTGGTTAACTGGAGATTATTCTGAACCTTCATCTTGTCAAGTCGACGGGAACATTCCCCACGGGGCCACAACCTTCTTCAGGTCATGTTGGTTCATGAACCTTCATTTGGTTCAACCGACTGAAGACTCCCCTGACTCTCAGCAGGTCCGATTGACTGGAGATTATCTTGGGCCTTCATATGGTCCAGTTGATGGGAGCATTCCCCTAGACCCTTGTTGGGTTAGGTTGAAGACTCCCCCAGACCTTCGAAAAGTCTGTTCGACTGGAGATTATCTTGGACCTTCATCTGGTCCAGTCGACGGGAATATTTCCCATGACACTGGTCGAGTCAGGTTGAAGAGTCCTCATAACCTTCAATAGATCTGGTCGATTAGAGGTTATTTTGGACCTTCATCTGGTTCAGTTGACGGGAACATTCCCCATGACCTTGTTCGGGTTATGTTGAAGACTCCATCATACCCTCAACATGTCTGGTTGACTTGAGATTTTTTTGGACCTTCATCTTGTCCAGTCAACGAGAATATTCCTTGAGACCCTTGTAGGGTCAGGTTGTAGACTCTCTCGAACCTTCAGTAGGTCTGGTCGACTAGAGGTTATCCTGGACCATCATCAGGTCTAGTTGACGGAAATATTCCCCATGATCTTCGACTATCGGGTCAGCTTTTGGGCCTTCATCTGGTCCAGCCAATCGAAGACTCTCCAGAACCATCATCAGGTCTGGTCAACTGAGGATTATCTCGGATCTTTATTTGGTTCGGTAGATTTTGACATGATCACCGTCTGGTCCAAGTGACATCAACGTCCAGGTACGCTCACATGCTTTAATCAAACCCTAGATGACATACTCGTTGAATACTCTCATAGCAAAAGAATCATTGACTTAGAGAGTATGAGACAAATTGTACTGGCCAAATTTGGCCAGGGACCCAAATGTCATTATGTTTCAGGCCCACATATCAGACTTGCACCAAAACATGACTCATGGCTTTCATCTGGCCAAAAATGGCGTTATGAGTTGCCACCGAGGGCCAATCCACACGAATTTAGTCACTAAAAGACGAGTCTGTACAAGATTCACATGAGGGGCCCACAAGCCCTATACTCACAGGGGTAAGAGGCCCATGCAACCTGAAAGGCCTCTAAGATACACAGACCACGTTATGCTGTATATCAGTAGGCATTACTAGCTCTAATAATTTTCCAATAAGGAAATTAATTATTTGGACCAATCTAAATACAAATGGGCTTACACCTAATCCAGGACATCTAGGTACTCATAATTCAATCTCAACTCCACTACCATTTCCTAAAAGGACTGGAATTCAACTATTATAAGGAAACCTAAACCGACTAAGAGGCTATTCACAGCCTATAAAATGAGAGAAGGTCCAATGGATTGAGGCAATGACCGATGACTCATGACTCATGATTCAGCACTCAACCTTAGCCCTTAGGCCCTCACAAACAAGTTTATTTATTTCTTCTCTCATATGGCTCATCACCATCATTGACTTGAGCGTTGAACTGCATACGGTGTCCACCACACCAGTGGGTAGCTACTCTACTATCCGTTTATCTTCATTTTACAGGATCATTTGAGCCTCTATCATACAAATTCTCGATAGTAGGCCGAAGGTGAAATTCAGTGTCTACAGGCCTAAACTCTAAAATCTATAGTCTCAACAATGTATTTATGTACTGTTTGGTATATAATTTGATGAGTTTATGAGGTAACTTATATTTTCAATACAATACTTAACAAAATAGTTTATAATTTCAATCAATACTATTTATCAAACGATACATGAATGTCACAAAAGGATATGGATGATTTCATAGCAGGCAGCAGCATTATAGTTTTTGTTTAAAAATCTAAAAATTTAATGGTTTCTTTAATAGATTTTATTATTTATTAAAAAAATTAAAAAGACTAAACATTAAATAAAAGTTAAAAATAAAATTTCTTAATAGGACGTAATTTCAAATTAAAATGCTAGGAGAGAAAAAACTATAAATAAGCCAAATTACACAGTTATTAAATAAAAATAAAACGTTAAAAAAAGGAATCTATCCCTTGAGCATAATCTATAAAATAAGAACGTAATTTCTTCTCATGTTTAATGAAACATATCGTTTGTTTGGATGAGTGTATGAGATTTATTAAAGTATGGCAAGAAAAGTTAACGTAAGATAATGAGAGGTAATGAGAGATAAAATAAAATAATTTATTTTATGATGGTTTAATAACATTATTATTTTTGGTTAGAAGGTATTAGAAGGTACAGTAAGGTAAAGTTAGCAAAAAAAAAAACATCAAAATACGAAAACAATCTAATTTAGAGTGTTATGATTAATATGCTAAAATGGGATTTTCAACCCATCAAATTACATTTAATCATACATTCCCTTTACACTTATTCCCAAACACAATTCTTTATTTTATCATACATTCTCAAACCTCAAACCAAACAAAACATTAAACTTTAGAAGGTGCACACAATAAGTATACTTATTTTTTAAAATTCCGATCATTTATAAACTATGGTGAACTGTCTAAAAAGCACTCATAAAATTTTGATTTCCGGAAAACTTCCACTATTTCTAGAATTTCCTTTTTATCAGAAATTATAAACGAAAATTATACCCAAGACCTATGTAATTTATTTTATGAAGCCTTATCTTTCGACATGATCTACCAAATAGAAACCTCAGCCGCATATATTAGATTATTCATTTTATTCAGAAACTTTTTCTTATTAGGCAAGCAAAAAATAATAGTTAGAAATCTCGAGGAAGAAAAACAAAAAAGCATAATACATTTAGACAGTAATAAACATTTAGATAGTTATAGTTACCGTAGATATTTGTTGACGGCTGATTTTGGTCTCAGGGCAATATGAGAATATTACTCCCGAGACAATCCTCCCTCAATAGGGAATTTGTTTGGTTATGGGGGAACCAAAAGCAAACTTAGCAAAAGACAGATAAATACGCCAATCGACAAAGAGGTTTAACGTGGTTCGGCGGATCAGATCCAACCTACGTCCACGGACACAAATCGAATGATACTTTTATTACTGAGATATGCTTCTCCGATCTCTCTTTGTTTACAAGTCTCACAATAATGATTCTGATCCTGATCTCAACTCTCTACTCTCAACTTGTTCCCCTTTTTCTTTAGATTTTGTAGCTTCTAGCCGAGCCATATGGTATTCTCTGGCAATAACATCATATGACCTTGGTTTAGAGACCTCCTTGGTGGAACCCTTGTCAGTTGCATGATCTTCCCAAGTTTCATCTTCGTCCTCTTCTTGATGTTCCACATATTGTCGAATCCAATCTGCCTGAGACTGTTGGAATGAATCCAGAGCATCATCATCCCATCGCCCCTTAATCCTTGCAGAAATTTTTTTATGTTTCCTCACTAGGACTTGTAGACGAGGCCGTAGAAGGAGTCCAATCTTCCTATGCAACCGATAGGACGCCAACAGAAGCTCCTCAGTTCGTTTGCTGTGAAGTCCCACTTGAAAACTTCAAAGGAAGTTCATTCCCCGGCATTTTTAAGCATAACCAATCCAGAGCAGCCTCAATTGTAGCATCATTCTTGAGATGAGAGAGAGCCAGTTCAATTTGATCATTAGTAAATCCTTCGCAAGAGAGCTTCTCGTACATGGCGTTGAGCTTCTTAGCCTTTTGAGCGTTCGAGAGATTGTGTTGAGCCGAGGCCACAGTCAGCTGGTCTAGGCGGACCGTGTTGAGTAGAAGCTGCCACAGCCGGTTCTCGTTCTCGGACGAAATTTGTAATCTTGGACCGAACGAGGACGGCAAAGATTCTGAATTTGATTTCTTTTTTCTATTATTGATGTTGTTGCTGCTTTGTTTCTACGGCTTCCTCATATTTTCCTCTATTTTCTCCATACATTCTGTTGTTGAGCTCCCTATCGACCGGTGATTTCCACCTTCTGCCATCGTCTTACTACTCGAGCCGCTTTTTGTTGAGATCCCCACAGACGGCGCCAACTGTTGATGGCTGATTTTGGTCTCAGGGCAATATGAGAATATTACTCCCGAGACAATCCTCCCTCAATAGTGAATTTGTTTGGTTATGGGGGAACCAAAAGCAAACTTAGCAAAAGACAAATAAATACGCCAATCGACAAAGAGGTTTAACGTGGTTCGGCGGATCAGATCCAACCTACGTCCACGGACACAAATCGAATGATACTTTTATTACTGAGATATGCTTCTCCGATCTCTCTTGTGTTTACAAGTCTGATGGTAATGATCTTGATATTGATTCTCCTTCCCTCTACACTCACTCTACCCTCCTATTTATAATGGTGAAGAAATCAGATTCCTATTTGTACAAGAATTCCCAGTTGGAGATAGTTTACTTTTCCTATCAGGATTCATACTTTTAAAACTATCTTCACTTCTTTTATCCTTTTACGATACTGACTCATCAGTTCTCTTTATGAAAATATGATAACTTATTATCTTATCTTGTATGGATAGAATGCCTTATCTTCCCGAACATGTCTTGCCCTATGCTCGATTTTCATGAGGTCGGTCTTCATGTGGTCGGTCATAATAGTCTTTTGTACTGAGAATGTTGCTGTCGACCTGATAATTGCGCGGTCATCTTGAACTCAAGTGCTCGGTCACTAACCGTAAAGTTCCCGGCCCCTTACTGTTGACTCTTTAGTGGTCGGGTCGGCATTAATAATCTTGACTGAGAAGTGAATTACCTTTTTTACCCCTATCGTGCTGCTTAAATGTGCCTGAAAACACCATCAACAATATTATTACAGAATTCATAAGAAATACCGTACATAAAAAATATATAGACACTACTTCTAAAGTAATTAATATGCTTACTGTTAATTATCGTACCGAAAAGTAAAATAATTAACAATAATAAATATATTAATTATGTGGGTGGGTCCCACATGCATAAAAAGAAAATAATAAAAAATTAAAATTCACTATTTGCACAGTGAATCTCATGCCTATAAATAGAGGCTTCATTTCATTATTTTCTTCATTTCATTCTCAATCAAATCCTATGTATGATAAGAGAGAAAACATATTGTTTCTTCTTAAGAGTTTGTGAGAGAGTTGTAATTATCATATTCTAAGAGAGTGTGAGATTGTTCATTATTTTTGTTTAGAGACAAGTTGTAAAATTCTTTCCACTATAGTGAAATTCTTCTACATTTGCCCATGGATGTTTCTCTCACATTGAGGGTTTTACCACGTTAAATCTGTGTCTCATTACTTTATTTTATTGTTAATATTTAAGGTTGGTTAAGCCTCATAATTATTATTGTATTTTCATATGGTAGGCAACCCCTCATGAACTAACAATTATTCTCAATTTCACTTTACTTACGTGTCAGCTTCAGCCCACGATTCCCTAACAGTGGTATCAGTGCTTCAGGTGCATGGTTACTATTCACATAGACTACTCACATATATTGTATACTATTATTCACGTATACGATAGTGTATACGATACTACTTACGGTTAAATAGTAAAAGCCAGTTCAAGTGAGAAGCTGATCTTCATCAGAAACATGGCAGGAAAGTTCAAAATTGAGAAGTTCAACATGAGTAATTTTTCCCTATGGAAACATAAAATAAAAGCAACCTTGAGAAAAGACAATTGCTTAGTGGTAATTGGTGAGAGACCAGATGGAATGACTGGTGAAAAATGAAAGGATATATATGAAAATGCTATGGGCAACTTGTATATAGTCTTAGCAGATTCTGTGTTATCCAGCATTGCAGAGAAGAGTACTGCAAAAGAGAATTGTACGGTGTCAAGCATTGCACAACAAGATTTTCTTGAAGATGATACTTTACACTATTCGAATGAGCAATATTTTCTTGAAGATGAGACTTTACACTCTTCGAATTAGTGAGTCCACATCCATGAAAGATCACATCAACAACTTGAATGCAGTCAATGCACTATTTTCCTAACTCACTATCTTGGATTATAATATATCTACAAATGAACTTGCAGAGATTCTACTTCAAAGTCTATCTGATTCGTATAAATAACTTATCATCAACTTGACAAGTAATGTTGTCACTGGTAATCTAGTCTTTGACAAAGTTGCAGCTGCTACTCTGGAAGATGAGTCTAGACATAAAAATTAGGAAGAGGATCATCTAGTTCACAACAAGCAGAAGCACTGTCGATGATAAGAGGGAGATCAACGGAACATGGCTCAAGTGGGAGTCAAAAGCATGGTAGATCGAAATAAAAAAATAAAAAGAATGTTAAATGTTAATATTGTGACAAGAAATGGGAAGTCAAGAAAGATTGTTGGAATCTGAAGAATTGTGCATAAAAAGCTCATGTTGTAATTAATCACAGATTATTTTTCTCTCTCTATTTAATTAATCCCAAATTAATAATGTGCGAGTCATACGTCATCGGTGAATCTTCGGGAAGCGAGCCATGAGATCCTCAGATATGTTGGTAGTAAACCCGGTCGTCGGACTATCCGAACACGTACGTACCTAGTACTACATTTTTACCGATTTACAAGACATGGTTGGCTTCTAGCAAATCACCGTGTTAGTGTTCCTAGAACATTCATATGATCTAATAAGCATGAAAAACAATTAATATGATCATTATAAGGTGCGGAATAAACTTACAATGAATGGATAGAGCTTTAAAATTTTTTGAGAGGATAAACTCCAAGTTCCAACCTTTAGATGATTCCAAGCTTTTGAGTAGTTTCCCTATCACCTTTGTCAACTTCCAAAGTGCTAGCTTTTGTTGATTTGAAAGCAAATCCAAGAGAGAAATGAGTAGTAGAATTCGGCCAAGCCTTAGGGAGTTTTCTAGGGTTTTTCAATTTTTCATCTAATGAAAAGTGTGTGTTACAAAAGTGTAGAGAGCCTTTTTGTTATTCACCTTTTGGTAAAACCATTTCACTTTTACCCTAAACTTGGTAGGTGTGGGTAAATGATTTTTCAAAAAAGCAAAACAAGGTAGTTGGGTGGTAGGTACACCTACCACACATGGGCCCCACATATTTGAATTCAAAATTCAAATATCTCTACGAACATTTGTCGCGGCTCGGTTCCGTTTAATCCGATTAAACGAACTTCCGTCGCTAAATAATTAAATCTAATTTAATTAAATATCGATGCCTCACAAATATATTACGAACGTCGTTTACGAATTAATTCTAAATTAATTCGTTCGTTCGTATTAAAGTCCGACTTTAATTTCGTAACGAAATCCAATTCGTATTGATATATCCGATATACTAATTTTAGCCCATTAAATAAATTAAATAGAAAAATCAAATTTAACTATTAAATTTATTCTACCGATTAATTCCAAATTATCGCGTTCTCTCTCTACCGAACACATTTAATCCCAGATTAAATAAAGTCATAATTAATCCCAGATTAATTTTCTCTCTCTATCTATATTAATCCCAGATTAATTTAAGTCAACTGTCATCGGTGAATCTTTGGGAAGCGACCCAAGAGATCTCTGGATATGTTGGCAGTAAATCCGGTTATCGGACTATCCGATAAAGTAAGTACCTCGTACCACGTGCTTACCGATTTACAAGACATGGTTGGCTTCTAGCAAAGCACCGTGCCTACCCAAATCTCCAGAAATATTCTTACTGGAATATATAATCAGCACATATCGGACATCAAGCAACTAGTCTCTTTGAATCGGATAATCATGACCTTGTCATATTATCACGATGGTTGCAACACTATAGAGAACTAGTTCCGAATCCCTGCGTGATCATCATCTCCATATGTCTGAAGTGATACTTCCATCTTGACATCACATCCAATACACTACGATTCTCAATAAACCTAGAAGAGGCGCACACAGAACCTGTTAAAGCCCTGGACGACCAAAACGAAAGTTTACCGATTTTCGCAAGTACTAGCGATGCAAGTCTCAGGTTAAGACCAAATACACCTACCCTGAAACAGACTCCCATAAACACATATACATACTACCAATGGGATTCCGCGGGGTCTATCCAGAGCGAAGCTGTTTTTCCGTACCATCGGTAAAACAAAACCTCCTATTGCACTTGCATAAGTATCCAATACTTAAACATATGAGAACTGTGCCGTTATGCCCTCACAACGATCACAAGTGCAATACTAGTCTATTCCGCATTATCGATGTCCAGTCTCGATAATACTACGACTAGGGATATTTAATGATGAAACCTTTATGGATTGATATTGTCTCATATAATCTCAATCCGGAACTAATCATAAGGACTTCTACCATTTCTATATCAAAGTAAATTAATTACAAATGGTAAAAGGCAATTTCATCACTACATAGTTATTTAGTACAAAAACACAATGTCTTTTACAAACAGTGACGCTATGGGTCATAATTTTCTAACACACCGTGCCTACCAAATTCTCCAGAAATATTCTTAAAGGAATATGTGATATGTATCAGGCGTAGTATACGTAGTATTGCGTATTGCGATCCAGTATCGGATGTCACATGCTAGGTCTGGGGCTGGAATTATGACTGCCCCATACGAAGCACATATCAGATCTCTGGTAACTAATCTCTATAATCGGATAAACATGACCTAGTCATAATATCCCGATAGCAACAGCATATAAGAGCACATGTTCCGTATCCTACGTGATCATCATCTCCACTATGACTGGAGTGATACTTCCATCTTGACATCACACCCAATACAGTACGATTCTCAATATACCCAAAAGAGGCGTACAAAGAATCGGTTAAAGCCCTGGATGACCAAAACCAAAGTATATTGATTATCGCAAGTATTAGCGGTGCAAGTCTCAGGTTAATACCAAATACACCTACCCTGATTCGGACTTCCATAGACACATAGTCATACTACCAATGGAATTCCGAGGAGTCTATCCAGAGCGAAGCTGTTTCCGTACCATCGGTAAACATAACCTCCTATTACACTTGCATAAGTATCCAATACTTAAATATATGAGAACTATGCTGTTATGCTCCCACAACGCGCACACGTGTAATACTAGTCTATTCCGCATTATCGATGTCCAATCTCGATAATACTACGACTAGGGATATTTTAATGATTAAACCTTCGTGGATTGATACTGTCTCATATCATCTCAATCCAGAACTAATCATAAGGACCTTTTATCATTTATGTATCTTGGTAATCTAATTACAAATGATAAAAGAGCAATTTCCTTTGTCACATAGTTAATTTGTACAACAACACCATGTTCTGTACAAATAGTGATGCTATGGGTCATAATTGTCCAACAATCTCCCACTTGGCCTATAGCCAATCACTCAAGTGTCCTACACTTGAATTATGTACGGGTCGCTCAAACTTCTGCTGAGAAAATGCTTTCACCAGCGGATTTGCAAAGTTATCATCTGATGCGACTTATTCGATCATCACATCGCCACGATGTATGATCCGAACGAATCAGATGAATAGTTGAAGTATATACTTGGATCGTTGATGAGACCATTAATTCTTTAGCATGTGTTGTAGCCTAGCTCAGCTACTAACAGAACTACTCCTAATCCAATTAGGATTATTAAGATCCAAATGGCTTTTATTGCTGCCTCAGCTGCATCAATATTCCGTTTTTATTGTTTATTCGAAAACAGTATCTTGCTTTGAAGATTTCCAGCTCACTGTTCCGTTATTCAAACTGTATAGTATCCCTATTACGACTTATAGTCGTTTTTATCGGTTAGGAAACTTGCAACAGTGAATCCAGTCACTTCAAGTTCTCATTCTCCATAGTATAAGAAAGCATCCTCAGTTCCTCTAAGATACTCAAGGATGTTCTTAATCATCAATCCAATGACTATCACTTGGATTGGCCTGATTGTGACTCCATATGCTCAAAGCATATGAGACACCAGACCGCGTACATTTATTTCAATGTACGAGTTCTCAGAGAGTGCCAACAACCTTTAGATCTATCCCAGTAGATCTTTATTCCTAGAATAAAGGTTGTCTCTCCCAAGAATTCTACAGAGAATTTTTCATGAAAGCCAAGCTTTCACCGATTGTTTTATGGGAATGTCATTTCCAAGAAATGACATATCATCATTATGTAGGACAATCACTGTCAGTGTGCTCCCACTAACCTCCTTATATACATAAGAATCATTTTCGTTTTGAATTAAATCATATACCATTATGATTACATTAAAACGATATAGTTCCAAGAACGCAATGCTTGCTTCAACCCATAAATGGATCGAATAACCTGCAAACCTTGTTTGCTTATTTTGGTACGATAAAACCGTCAGAATGTTGTAAACATCCTCCAAAAGGTTTCCGTTAAGGAAAGCGATTTTGACGTTCAGCTGTCATATTTCATAAATGAAACATGCAGGAATATCAAGCATTATCCAAATGGATTTAACCAAGGCAACTTTTAAAGGTTTCGTCGTAATCGACACAATGTTGATAACGATACCTTTTCGCTACAAGCCTAGCTTAGTACGTTGGTATGTTGCCATCCATGTATGTCTTCCTTGAAGACACATATAGTACCAATATGCACAATGCCTTCTGGTACATCAACCAGTGTCCAAACTTGGTTGGTATACATGGAATCCATTTCAGACATCATGGCACTTTGCCATAATAGGGAGTCGATACCTTTTATCACTTCCTCATACGTAGTCGGTTCGTATTCCTCAATAAGATTAACATCTTCATGAGGTGAGATTAGAAACCCATACCTCCCAGGTTGTTTTCTGACTCTCTCTGACTTACGTGGTTCTTGTGTATTTGAAGATTATGGTACAGTTTCATCCTTGATGAACTGTTTGTGTTCCATTAGGACTCGGTGCCTAGAATAGTATTACTCTGATTTTCATCGAGTTTTACTTTTCTCCCACTTACCACTGCATATAGGTATTCCTCTTAGGAAAACCACATGGCGAGCAACAATTATATTGTTCTCTAGTGAGTTGTATAAGTACTATACTTTGGTTTCCCTATGATAACCTACAAATTATGCACTTATCTGATTTGGGTTCTAGTTTGTAATCATCCAAACATATGCCTAGCATACCCAAATCTTCAGGAATGAGAAAACCCTGTTTCTTTCCTGTTCATATCTAATATGAAGTCTGTCTAACAGATTTTTATGGAACCTTATTCAAAATAATTATTGCACTGCTTAATGCGTATCCCTAGAAGGAAAATGGTAGCTCAGAGCGACTCATGATTAACCTTATCATGTCCAACAAAATTCGGTTTCTCTGTTCGGATACACCGCTCAATAGAGGTGTTCCGTGAAGAGTCCATCATGAAAGAATACTATACTCTTTCATATATTCGAGAAACTTATTGCTTAAGTATTTTCCACTATGGTCTAACCGTGACAGTTTTAATACTTTAGCCGATCTGTCTGTCAACTTCGTATCGAAACCCTTTGAATTTATCAAAAGTTTCCGATTCGTGTTTCAAAAGAAACACATAACCATAACGCGATGCCACATCCGTAAAGGTTACGAAGTATTCATATCCATCTCTAGCCTAGCTAGATATGGGCTCATGTACGTCACTATGAACGAGGGCTAACAGATCGGTGGCAATTATACTTTTACCAAGTAAAAGGTGTTTTAGGCACTTTGCCTAATAAACTAGATTCGTAGACATCATTTGAATAGGATCAAATCCGTTCTAGTATCCACTCTTCAAAAGTGTGGATATACGAGTCTTGTTTAATGTGTCCCAGACAACAATGCCACAAATAAGTCTCATCTGATTAATTCAGTTTGAGCTATTTGTTTATCATATCATACGTTTGAGATTCATTTATATTCTAAATATAAATGTTGTTATTCACATCTAATGTGTTTATCTCAATATCATCTTTATAAAATAAAACACTTTAGTGTTCTATAATATAAAGGTATACCCGCAACGAGTTATACTCTGATATAGAGATAATGTTTCTAATCAAACTAGTTACATTGTAACAGTTTCCTAATTTAAGTACACACCCGAATGATAGTTCCTAAACTTAGGATTCTACGGTTAAAACAGCGACTCTCGTCCCATTTCCGATTCGCAGATTAATCTCAACTGAAGTCAGTATCATGCTAATCAGCAGATTATACACATCAGTACATATTTATGTACAATACTTAGTATCAAAATCCAATTTTGAAACTAATAGTGAACATGTTTATGACAAACATATTTGAAGTCGGAGCCTTGCCCGTCTTCACTTCCTTCATGTCTGCCTTGTCTATACGGCAGTCACGCATCCAGTGACCCCGTTTGCCACAGTTTAGGCAGACATCTTGGGATATGTCCTTTGTCTTCCTAGAAGACTGTGATGATTTTGCCTTTGCCCATTTAGAATCTCTGACTCTGCCTCCTAGAGCATAGCCATTAACTCTCCAAGAGTTTTCTATTGGTTCACAATGAACTTGCCCCAGCTATCGGGTAGAGACTATAAGATCAAATCTTTGGCAGTCTCAGCCACGTAGGTAAAGCCCAGCTAACCTAGCTGATCGATGTCAGCAATCATCTGTGACACCTAGTGCTCGACAGATGTACCCTCTGACACACACGAGCTAAAGAGCTTCTTATGCAATTTGTACTTCTAAGAATAAATCTCTGAAGATCTTTAATTTCATCATCATGGTACAAGGATCTAATCTTTAACTTTGACGATGAAATTAAAGTGTCATTGCAATAAGCATAAATGATTGAGCACTAAAGTTATCATCACCATGAGTCATCCAAAACTCATGCTCCACTATTTGCTCAACTCCGAGCTCAGGCCCAAGAGGTTTCTCTATCAAATAAAGTAATTGTTGGGGTTGGTGCTTAGAGTGCCAATTCCCGGTTGTATTTCTTTTGAATACTTCTGTAAAACATTATTATTATGAATAATATATGCAGTTTCTATAATATAATGTATCTTTTTATATGGTAAAGACGTAATGACCTTAGAATGATTAGTCATGGTACAGTTGCAAAAGCGTCGCAACTGACATTGAGTAGTATCATGACGTTGTCATTCTCAGACAGTTCCTGGTCAAGGTTTACACTACTTGGTCAGTATAGTAAACCCGTTGAGACTGGTACATGTCGTATACTGGAATATTTGATTCCAATGGTTTCTCAATGAACCATTAGTCTTGGAGACTAGTATAGACGTGTAGGTGTTTATAGCGGATAAACACTGAACGACTCACCGAAGATTCTTAATGGATGGTACACCAACGTCAATAAGAATCTTCTCGGGTTGAGTAACACTTGTGATTCTTAGACTTGAGATGCCATTGTGGGCACATGAACATCTTCTACACTTAGATGGCAGTCACGTCACCGATCTATTTAGATCAGACCTCCGCCTGTTCGTTGGGTGTAGATAGATCCTCAGGGTGTCCTATGTGTATCAAGATAGGATCCGTCAGTTCTGTGTACCAGAGCATAGGTAGTCCATATGATTAGCAATCAGATACAACCATGGGCCCTGGTAAAGTTTAGAACTAGTTCTAAACATTCCTTTAGAGATTGCTAATAGAATAGTCGACTGGATAATCCCCATAGAGATTGACGTTTACATCTATATCTCTGGGATTTATCCGGATACCTGTGACGGAGGAATTATACATTTGCCATGACCTCGACCTGTATGATTCAGCGAGATTATCCGTGATCGTCATAATTTACGGGTGGATAAATTATGGACACGAAATTGGATTTCGTGACGGATACCTGAATCTAGAGAGTCTCAATAATGAAACATACTCGTAGAGCACTAGAGCAACATTTATAAATAATATTGATTATTTATAAAGTCGTTTAAAGGTTAAACGCAATACATGCTAAAGGGACCCGATAGTCATTTACTTAATTATTGTGTATTTACATTTAATACTTGATTAATTTAAATACACATTAATTAATAGTCAAATTGAGATATTTGACTAATATCCTAAATGAATATATGTATTTGATATTTAATGTAAATATAATACATATATTTAATATATTTGTATTTAATTAATTATTAATTATTTAATTGTTAAATGATTAAATTAATTAAAATATAAATATCTTAACTTTGGATATTTGATTTAAAATGATTAAGTTGCCTTTGTTGACTTAATATAAATATCAATAAAGTGTTTTAGATATTTATGTCAAGTTGATTAAATGAAATTGAAATTAATATTTTTGTATTAGCCTTTACCATTTTCGGCCAAGGGCTTTTCCAAACAAGTATATATTGTTTTTCATTTCATTTCATTTCTAACCTAATACACTTTTCACACAAAACTCCATTAAAGAAAGCAAAAGAAGCTAGAGTGAAAGAAAGAAAAACAAAGGAAAAAGCTTGGTTTTAGTAAGTATTCTCAACTTACTATTAGAAAGGAAATTGTTCCTAAGGATATAGGCTACATCTTGTGATGTTATTATGTTATTCTTTTCTTTATTCTTTGTGTTTTTGATGATGGAAGTTTTGTTAAAAGTGTTGAGCATGTATGATGAATGAAGCTTATGACTATTGTAGTTATAAGTATTCTTTTATGGTTTTGGAAACCTTGTTGCTAATCTAGAGTTGTTGACCCACTCTTAGATGACCTAGATTTGATCTTGAGTTGTTTCATTGTGTTGAGACTTTGATTGGATGGAAGAATGATGATTAAAGTAATTGATTTAAACTATTGGTCTAATTTGTCAATTTGAAGAATTGAAAAAATTAGGGTTCATGACCACTTCCAAATTTGGGGCTTTTCATTTATGTTGTGTATAAGGATGTGTATATGATGCATATAAATTTTCATGTTGATTGGATTACATATTGATGTGTTTTGAATCATGAAATCACAAAATGCACATATCCCCCCCCCTCTTTTGGAGCTCTCGGCCAAATGGCCAATTTTGGGTTCTTTGTGTTGCCTTGGTGTTTTGATGTTTTGAACATGCTAAGTTCATCTTAGAAATTATTTAGAATCATTCAAAATTGATTTGATCAATTTCGGATTAAAATGAACAAAATACCAAGTGTAAGGGCAATTCGGTAAATTCACTTAAATATGATTTATTGAATTTTATTTTCATAATTTGATTATTTGAATATTAAATAAATATGTTTATTTAATTAATCCGAGAAAAAATTTTTAAATCAGAAAATTTGTTTTTCCACCGCTTCCGCTGCGTTACCGGATTTAGCCCCTAAAACCCCTACAAAATGGTATCAGAGCGAGTATGATTCTAGGCCCCCTAAAATGATTAGCCTTTATATGAATTAATGTTTAATCATGTTTTCTTGACTTTATACATGCTTATTATAATCTAATTTGGTTAGATTTAGGGTGTATGACACTAAGCGGAAAATCCCTAATTAATAAGGTTTTAATGTAATTATGTATTAGATGCATGTTATGTGGTCCGTCTTGTCAATACGGTTTATGAATACTTCTCTGTGACTACATCCGAGACCGTGCCTCTGCTGTGAGGGTGTAGCCGATAGAGATTTATTTATACCGGATGTATATTAGATACTAGATATATTCAAGCGAAAGCGGAATTCTGAACGTGCCATAGCTGTCAGGATTACGTAAGTAACTTGAGTTTATCATTGACGAGTTTAACCATGGAACGTCTCCTTGTGGGCCTGCCTTCGCAGCGACAACGAGAAACGACCAGGACCGGAAACCTATGAGTCACCATTGAGTGACTGACAAATGAGTTGTCTAACCTGATGAATATACGTAGGCGAGACCGTGCCTCTGCTGTGAGCCGAAATATATTCACGGGATCCACTTTTCACTATTTGTATTTAATTTAATTATTAAATCTTTGTATCTGTTTGGGGATTACAGTATTGCATGATTTAGTGGGAGATGCATTTTTAGATTAAAAATCCATGATCTAGTTTATGCTTTTGATATTATATGAAACTAGTTAATTTCTGCTAACCGTTTTTCATGATTTATATGATAGATTGGCGATGGCGGCACAATCCACAAATCAGTTTGCGCGTATGCTTGATGCGAACAAACTGAAAGGCGTTGAGAACTTCGCCGACTGGGAATTGGATTTGAGGATTGTCCTCGATTCCGAAAAGCTGGGATATGTTCTTGAGGGTCCGTTGCCCCTTGCTGTGGGTGCAGACGCAACTGAGGAGGAACGCCAAGTTTTTGAAACTTGGAAAGATGATGATTTAAGGGTTAAATCATACATCTTTAGTTCACTGTCTCCGAAACTCAAGAAACAATACTATGGTATGCTAGATTCCTATAGTATGATGACGCAATTGAGACAATCGTTTGAGAACCAAGAACAAGTGATTGTTCACAAAGTCGCAATGGAACTGTTCCATGAGCGTCTGGATGAGGGGCAAGATGTTAGCCCACATGTTCTTCATATGATCGATTTGATCGATCAACTGAGGCAACATAATCTCATCTTGAATGACATTCTCGGTAGGAGTGTCATTCTTGGTTCACTCTCAGCTTCATATCGCCAGTTCGTGATGTACTTCAACATGAACGGGACTGTCTGTACCTACCAAGAGCTACATAAGATGTTGCTCACGGCAGAAGAGGACCTTAAGAATGGAGTACCGACTCGCCCTCCTAGACCCACTTCTCTTTCCGCTTCTTCCCAGGCCTGGCCAAAGGGAAAGAAGAAGAAAGGGAATAAGAAGAAGGGTTTTGGTCCTCAACCACAGGCAAAGATTGCTAAGCCCAAGAGGGCTTCTGAAGACAAATGCCACCACTGCGGCAAAGTCGGGCATTGGAAAAGGAACTGTCCTGATTACATCGCCCAGCTGAGGAGAGATAGAGCATCTACATCAGGTACTTTTATTTTTCCAGTTATTGATTTATCTTTGGCTTGTGAAGCCGTTACATCCAACTGGATTTTAGATTCTGCTTGTCCCATTCACATTTACAATTCGTTGCAGGTGCTGAAGGAAAGTAGGAGGCTGAAGCCCGGAGAGATGCAGTTGTGATTCGGGAGTGGAGACTCTTTGGATGCAGTTGCAGTGGGAGTATGCGAGATCTCATTGCCGAATGGGACACTTTTGTTAAATGAATGCCATTTTGTACCAGGATGTGTAGCTAATATTATATCACTTTTTTGTATTGGATACAGAAGGCTTTTGTATTAATATTAAGAACAGTTCTTTATATTTATATGATAGAAATAATATTCAGATCCTTAGTTGTCCAAACCAGCATGGTCATTATACATTGCAAACTTCGAAAGATATTTTAAATACTGAAGTTAATAAACGTAGTTTACCTATAATTAATGATACTGAACTTTGGCATATGTGGCTTGGTCACATTGGCGTTAAACGCCTTACCCAATTGGTTAGGAATGGTTTGATACCAGATCTTACCATTGAATCCTATCCAACCTGTGAATCCTGTATTCAGGGTAAGATGACCAAAGCCCCATTTTCTGGTGTTGGACATCGCGCCACTAACTTACTGGAACTCATACATTCTGATGTATGTGGTCCACTAAGTCAGACTGCTTACAGTGGTTATTCGTACTTCATTACCTTTACCAATGATATGTCACGGTACGGTTATGTCTATTTGATGCGACATAAATCGGAAACCTTTGAAAAGTTCAAAGAGTTCCGAAATGAAGTAAAAAACAAACTGGACATATATTAAATGCCTTCGATCTGATCGAGGCGGTGAATATATAGTGGTGAGTTCATGGATTATATGAAGGAGAATGAGATTCTCGCTCAATATACTCCTCCAGGTACTCCACACACAATGGAGTGTCTGAGAGGAGAAATCAGACTTTATTGGATATGGTCCGATCAATGTTGATTTCACACATTTGCCCTATTATTTATGGGGCTACTCTCTTTTAACAGCTCTGCACATCTTTGAACAAGATTCTTCAAAAGCTGTTCCTACGACTCCGTATCAGATATGGTTTGGTAGGAGACCAATCTTAATTATATTAAGGTTTGGGGTTGTTCTGCCTATGTCAGGGTGACTCAGCAAGATAATCTTTCGCCTCGAGGGCAAAAGTTTAGGTTTGTCGGATATCCTTCGAATACGAGGGGATATCTGTTCTATGATAACGAACATCGAAATGTGTTCGTAGCTCGCTTCGCAAAATTTCTAGAAGTAGAATTTTTGTCAGAAGGAGGTAATCATAGACATGTTGCTTGATGAAGTCTAACCTGAAAACAACGAACCAACGGAGGAACCTGAAGTTGAAGTAGATGAAGGACCTTCAACACATACACTCCGTAGGTCGGAAGGGTATCTAGACCTCCTGAACGCTTGTATTTGATACAAGAAAAGAGTATGGATGTTCTCTTAGTTGAAGAGACAGATCCTTTCACCTATAGAGAATCGATGTTGGACATCGACTCCGTGAAATGGCAAAGTGCATAAAATCAAGATAGACTCAATGCATGAGAATCAAGTTTGGGACTTGGTTCCGCTTCCCGAAGGAATTATTCCTATCGGTTGTAAATGGGTTTACAAGAGGAAGTGCGGGCCTGACGGTAAGGTTGAAACTTACAAGGCCCGACTGGTAGTAAAAGGTTACACGCAGCGACCTGGCGTCGACTACGATGAAACTTTTTCGCCAGTAGCAATGCTTAAGTCTATTCGGATTTTGCTTTCTATAGCTGCGTATCATGACTACGAGATTTGGCAAATGGATGTCTAAACGGCCTTTCTAAATGGATTTCTTGATGAAGAAATCTATATGGAACAGCCGGAAGGTTTTGCGTCCAGCGAAAACGCGGGCATGGTATGTAAGCTTAAGAAGTCCATTTATGGACTTAAACAAGCTTCACGAAGTTGGAATCTTCGATTCGACGAGATTATTAGATCGTCTGGTTTTCTCAAGAATTCGGAAGAATCCTGTTGTGTATCAGAAGGCCAGTGGGAGCATGGTCGTATTTTAGTCCTATATGTTGATGACATCCTAATCATTGGGAATGATTTAGGTATGTTACAAAGCGTCAAAGCGTACCTCTGTAAGAATTTCTCCATGAAGGACCCGTGAGAAGTTCCTATGTTTTAGGGATAAAACTCTATAGAGATAGACAAAGGAGGCTGATTGGGTTATCCCAATCAACGTACATAGATAAGATCTTGGAACGGTATAGTTTTGGTAACTGTAAGACAGCAAACATACCGTTCAGACATGGGATTCATCTTTCAAAGAAGATGTGTCCACAAACAGAAGATGAGAAGGTTAGAATGTCTAACCAACCTTATGCTTCGTGTTTGGGTAGCATAATGTATGTCATGTTATGTACGAGGCCTGATATCAGTTTCACTGTTAGCGTAACTAGTCGATATCAGTCCAATCCAGGTAATGACCATTGGATGGCCATTAAACATACCCTCAAGTATCTTAAAGGTACTAAGGATAATTTAATAATTTATGGAGGAAACGAATTGCAAGTTAACGGGTATACGGATTCTGATTTCCAATCAGATCCTGATGATAGAAATTCTACATCTGGATTCAAGTTTACCCTTAACGGAGGTGCAGTTTGTTGGAAGAGTTCCAAACAGGGATCAACATCAGATTCCACCACTGAGGCGGAATATATTGCAGCTTCTGAAGCTGTAAAAGAGGCTGTGTGGATAAAGAACTTTATCACAGAATTGGGAGTTGTCCCAAGTATCGAGAATGCGATTCCGTTATACTGTGATAATACTGGAGCCATTGCGCAAGCAAAGGAACTGAGGGCGCATCAGAGGTCGAAGCATGTGGAATGCAAGTACCACATCATTCAAAAGATTATATCGCGAGGGGATATTATCGTGTGCAAGGTACCAAGTGAAGATAATATAGCAGACCCGCTGACGAAGGCCATACCTCCGAAGTTGTTTGATAAACACGTGGAGTCGATGTGTATTAGATACAATCGTTATTGGCACTAGAGCAAGTGGAAGATTTTGTTGGGGTTGGTGCTTAGAGTGCCAATTCCCGGTTGTATTTCTTTTGAATACTTCTGTAAAACATATTATTATGAATAATATATGCAGTTTCTATAATATAATGTATCTTTTTATATGGTAAAGACGTAATGACCTTAGAATAATTAGTCATGGTACAGTTGCAAACGCGTCGCAACTGACATTGAGTAGTATCATGACGTTGTCATTCTCAGACAGTTCCTGGTCAAGGTTTACACTACTTGGTCAGTATAGTAAACCCGTTGAGACTGGTACATGTCGTATACTGGAATATTTGATTCCAATGGTTTCTCAATGAACCATTAGTCTTGGAGACTAGTATAGACGTGTAGGTGTTTATAGCGGATAAACACTGAACGACTCACCGAAGATTCTTAATGGATGGTACACCAACGTCAATAAGAATCTTCTCGGGTTGAGTAACACTTGTGATTCTTAGACTTGAGATGCCATTGTGGACACATGAGACATCTTCTACACTTAGATGGCAGTCACGTCACCGATCTATTTAGATCAGACCTCCGCCTGTTCGTTGGGTGTAGATAGATCCTCAGGGTGTCCTATGTGTATCAAGATAGGATCCGTCAGTTCTGTGTACCAGAGCATAGGTAGTCCATATGATTAGCAATCAGATACAACCATGGGCCCGTGGTAAAGTTTAGAAGCTAGTTCTAAACATTCCTTTAGAGATTGCTAATAGAATAGTCGACTGGATAATCCCCATAGAGATTTGACGTTTACATCTATATCTCTGGGATTTATCCGGATACCTGTGACGGAGGAATTATACATTTGCCATGACCTCGACCTGTATGATTCAGCGAGATTATCCGTGATCGTCATAATTTACGGGTGGATAAATTATGGACACGAAATGGATTTCGTGACGGATATACCTGAATCTAGAGAGTCTCAATAATGAAACATACTCGTAGAGCACTATAGCAACATTTATAAATAATATTGATTATTTATAAAGTCGTTTAAAGGTTAAACGCAAGATACATGCTAAAGGGACCCGATAGTCATTTACTTAATTATTGTGTATTTACATTTAATACTTGATTAATTTAAACACATTAATTAATAGTCAAATTGAGATATTTGACTAACATCCTAAATGAATATATGTATTTGATATTTAATGTAAATATAATACATATATTTAATATATTTGTATTTAATTAATTAATTAATTATTTAATTGTTAAATGATTAATTAATTAAAATATAAATATCTTAACTTTGGATATTTGATTTAAAATAATTAAGTTGCCTTTGTTGACTTAATATAAATATCAATAAGTGTTTTAGATATTTATGTCAAGTTGATTAAATGAAATGAAATTAATATTTTTGTATTAGCCTTTACCATTTTCGGCCAAGGGCTTTTCCAAACAAGTATATATTGTTTTTCATTTCATTTCATTTCTAACCTAATACACTTTTCACACAAAACTCCATTAAAGAAAGCAAAAGAAGCTAGAGTGAAAGAAAGAAAAACAAAGAAAAGCTTGGTTTTAGTAAGTATTCTCAACTTACTATTAGAAAGGAAATTGTTCCTAAGGATATAGGCTACATCTTGTGATGTTATTATGTTATTCTTTTCTTTATTCTTTGTGTTTTTGATGATGGAAGTTTTGTTAAAAGTGTGAGCATGTATGATGAATGAAGCTTATGACTATTGTAGTTATAAGTATTCTTTTATGGTTTTGGAAACCTTGTTGCTAATCTAGAGTTGTTGACCCACTCTTAGATGACCTATATTTGATCTTGAGTTTTTTCATTATGTTGAGACTTTGATTGGATGGAAGAATGATGATTAAAGTAATTGATTTAAAGTCTAATTTGTCCAATTTGAAGAAATTGAAAAAATTAGGGTTCATGACCACTTCCAAATTTGGGGCTTTTCATTTATGTTGTGTATAAGGATGTGTATATGATGCATATAAATTTTCATGTTGATTGGATTACATATTGATGTGTTTTGAATCATGAAATCACAAAATGCACATATCCCCCCCCCCTTTGGAGCTCTCGGCCAAATGGCCAATTTTGGGTTCTTTGTGTTGCCTTGGTGTTTTGATGTTTTGAACATTCTAAGTTCATCTTAGAAATTATTTAGAATCATTCAAAATTGATTTGATCAATTTCGGATTAAAATGAACAAAATACCAAGTGTAAGGGCAATTCGGTAAATTCACTTAAATATGATTTATTGAATTTTATTTTCATAATTTGATTATTGGAATATTAAATAAATATGTTTATTTAATTAATCCGAGAAAAAGTTTTGAAATCGGAAAATTTGATTTTCCACCGCTTCTGCTGCGTTACCGGATTTAGCCCCTAAAACCCCTACAGTAACTTCTCAGTTTCCAGGACTATCCTAAAGTTTTATTCACAATCTGAAAATTGAAGCCGTTTAATGACATTTTTACCCAGGTTTATGTTTTTAACGCTAATCTTTCAGTTATCTTGATTGCTATAGTCCAACTATCCAATCAACGATTTAAGGTACTATTTAGTATAATGATTATTATAGTCTAACTATATAATCAACTATAATTTAATTGGTTAAATTCAAATATATTGATTACTATAATCCAATTATATAATCAACTATAATTTGAAGTAGTTTGAATACAGTCCAACTGTTTAATTAAAACAACGATATTAGTCCAACTAATATTTATTTAAGTATTGACGAAAAATTGAAATGAGCGCGTATTGGCAAGTAACTAAACAAAATTGCAAATTTAATAATTGCCTCCCACTATTTTTCGTCGAGCCTCTAACCCTCTGTTGAGTATTCGGGAAACCTTGTTTCCTAGTGGGCTAGGATCCCGTTAAATAACACACAACTTTGACTTTGGCCAACAAGCTGTATGATATTTAACTAGGTAGATCTCTAAGATCAATTGGATCTCTTCCAATTCCTAGATCCAGTAGGTGGACATCCAAGTCCGAAACATATATCTTATATATGCCAATATATCCAATATATTTGCCTAACATTTTTCCTCTGAATCAACTAAGCCTTGGCTTTGGCACAACAAACTTAATGATTCCAGTTAAGCGGGACCCATTGACTTTGGAAAGCTTCGTAATCGATGTCGATGGACAAGAAGTGATCTTGACTTTGGCCAAAAAATCACAACTTGGACAAGACATGCAATATGGAACAAAGCCTTCATGATTCAAACACATCCGCGATGGACAAAGATCTTGAATTTGGCCAACAAACCAGTGCCAATCTTGGATCTTGAGTAAGAATCACTCAATGGAAGGAAAACGCTTAATATATGTTGAGGGTTTTTTCGCATAATTGGCAACCAATTAATTATCTTTATTAAGGTCTCATCATACACCCTTAAACATGCATTCTAAAAACATAATAATGCGGGTAAATAAATTAATAATGATATGCGGATGGATATTTAAAACACTTCGTTCCTAGAACAAATCTCTCCATTTCCTCTCTCCCGCTAGCACAAATCTTACTTCTACCCAATTACATAACACTTCTAAAGAAACCCCATTTACATTGAGGGGAATAGGTGAGAAGAGAAATACAAAGAGTTAAGAGGTAATAGGCTGGACACGCAGGTCCAATTTAATAAATTCTAAATTTATTACAATAATTTCCAAAATTGCCATCACCCATCTAATATCCATCCGATATACATTATTCATACATCGCATCCATGTATTCACACAAAGCATGTTATCAATCAATCTAATCCAATTAATTAATCTGAAATTAATGACCATCCAATGTTCAAACAACGATTTGATTTGCGCGAGTCAAACTCGTTTTAAAAATAAGTACTCAAAGTACGAATTCTCGAATTATATTAAACTACAACATTAAATCCAATTTAATTTGTATTTAATACTAATTCTATATTTAATTCCAAATTAAATAATTACACTTTATTAATGTGCCTTTAGCGACTTAGATTCTAAATCTAATCTTTTCGGGTCTCAAAGCCCAATTAACATCTAATGTCAATTTAATTAAAGTCCAATGGGCTTTCAATTAATTTCTTAAGGCATGGACTTTGGTAAATATGGGTCAAAACCAAATACCAAAGCCCATTTAAGGAATCACCCTTATTTTCCAAGAAACCAATTTAGGCCCATTAGGCTCAATTAAAATTTTAAAGGTCCATTATATTATATTTGGACTTTATGGATATGGTTTTGGGCCCAATTGGATCCAACTAATTAACCTAAACCATACTTGGCCCAACCAAGCCCATTAAGCCCAAATACAACTTTACAAGCCCAATTCAAAATTAGGCCCAATTAATTAAATTACAAAATTCCAAATTTCACAATTAAATTAATCTAAGTGTATAGCCATGATTAATTAACCAAATTAACACTTCCAAAATACCAATTTATATAATTAATCATGCTTATTATCATCAACACATGTCCAACACAATTGAATCAAAAAATCAAGTCATTTTTCATGCTTCTTGGTCACGGCATTTTAGGGTTTTTAGTCCAATTCCGATTTCAATCCAATTGAATCTCAAATTAACATTTCCCAAGTCTTTCAAACTCATCCAATGATTCAAAAACAAAAATACCATGACATTAGGGCACCTCCACATTCGGCCAAGCCTACTATTTTGGGGAAAATTCATCCAATTCAATTTTCATCAAATTGACCATGCATAACACTATGTTATCATCATTCAAGCATATTCAAACAATCAATTTCATCCAAACATGCTCAAATCAATTTTACCCATTTTTTTTACCCTAAATCCATTTTCATGCTTAAACAAGGCTCTGATACCATTGTTGGGTTTCTACTATAGTCCCAAGATCAATTTAAGCAATGAACGTGTGATTACAACAAAGTTAAAGTAGCGGAAATACTCATTTTGATCGGATTTGCGATGCGTCGAACACAAAAAAATTTCTTCAAGCTCCTTGAAGCTCTCGGCCATGGCTCCCTTTTGTGCTCCAAGTTGAATCTCCAAGCTCCAAGCTTTGTGTGTAGATTCCATGCTCATGAATGGGTTTCCCTATCACCTTTGTATGTCTCCTAATGTGTGCTAGCACTTGTGAAAATTTGCCACAAATCTTCACTAAAGCTTCTTGAATCTCTCGGCTTTGAAGGAGAAAGAGAGAATAAATTTTAGCCATTGGCCAAAAATGGGAGAGGAGAAGAGAGAGAGAATAATTGTATTGTGTAGTTTTTATTTTATTTTGGTTTCTAAAACCTAATAAAACATATACCAAAATCTCTACACATTTTGTATTTGTTTTTCCAAAAAATAAAAAGCAAAAATGAGGGACAAAATGGCATTAAATGCATTCAACAACCACCATCAACTATTCACATCAATCAATGATGACAAGCATCACTTCACTCAAAGTTATGTGACTTCCATCACTTGATTGACTAGTGATTTGACGCTTGATGTGACTTGTAGGCCGCACTTAAATTCGAAATGCGAGTGGGCCTGCAAACACTCCCGGGCTCGGGTTCGCTAATTCCGAATTAATGAATTTTCCGTTGCGACGTAATTAAATCAAATTTAATTAAATAATTATGTCTAGCAAAATTACTATTTACGTCGCTAGCGAATTAATTCTAAATTAACTCGTTCGCCCGAATTAAAATCTAATTTTAATTCCGCATCGAAATCTAATTTCGTATAATATTTCGAATATATTATTTTATCGATTAATTCCAAATTAATCGTTTTCTCTCTTTTAAATAATATTTTATCCCATATAAATTATCTCTGTAATTAATCCCATATTAATTTTCTCTCTCTATTTAATTAATCCTAGATTAATAATGTGTGAGTCATACGTCATCGGTGAATCTTCGGGAAGCGACCCATGAGATCCCCAGATATGTTGGCAGTAAACCCGATCGTCGGACTATCCGAACACGTACGTACCTAGTACTACATTTTTACCGATTTACAAGACATGGTTGGCTTCTAGCAAAGCACCGTGCCTACCCAATTCTCCAGAAATATTCTTAAAGGAATATGTGATCTGTATCAGGCGTAGTATACGTAGTATTGCGTATTGCGATCCAGTATCGGATGTCACGTGCTAGGCCTAGGGCTGGAATTGTGTCTGCCCCGTACGAAGCACATATCGGATCTCTGGTAACTAGTTTCTATAATCGGATAAACATGACCTAGTCATAATATCCCAATAGCTGCAGCATATAAGAGCACCAGTTTCGTATCCTACGTGATCATCATCTCCACTATGACTAGAGTGATACTTCTATCTTGACATCAAACCCAATACACTACGATTCTCAATATACCCAGAAGAGGCGTACACAGAACCGGTTAAAGCTCTAGACGACCAAAACCAAAGTATATTGATTGTCGCAAATATTAGCACTGCAAGTCTCAAGTTTAGACCAAATACACCTACCCTGATTCGGACTTCCATAGACACATAGTCATACTACCAATGGAATTCTGAGGGGTCTATCCAGAGCGAAGCTATTTCCGTACCATCAGTAAACACAACCTCCTATTACACTTACATAAGTATCCAATACTTAAATATATGAGAACTATGCCGTTATGCTCCCACAATGTGCACAAGTGTAATACTAGTCTATTCCGCATTATCGATGTCTAATCTCGATAATACTACGACTATGGATATTTTAATGATTAAAACTTCGTGGATTGATATTGTCTCATATCATCTCAATCTGGAACTAATCATAAGGACCTTTTATCATTTATGTATCTTGGTAATCTAATAACAAATGATAAAAGAGCAATTTCCTTTGTCACATAGTTAATTTGTACAACAACACCATGTTCTGTACAAATAATGATATTATGGGTCATAATTGTCCAACACTTTGGTCACCGTAGTGCGTTCATTTGGCCATTGAAAGTAGTTAATGGCCATTTCTTCTAACAGATTGTAGGCGTCATCAGCTGATTTCTTGAATAGAGCTCCCTCAGCTGCTGCATCAACCACAGACCTATTCGAACCATTCAGTCCATTATAGAACAAATGAATCTGGACCCAGTCTACATAATCATGTTGCGGGCATCTTCGGAGTAGATCCTTAAAGTGTTCTCATGCTTCATATAGAGTCTCAGTCTCCAACTGTTTAAATATACTAATTTATGCCCTCAGTTGATCGGATTTAGCCGGTGGAAAGAACCTCTCAAGAAATTTCGCGGCCATATCCTGCTATATCATGATACCCCCCATTTATATTGATTGAAGGCAATCTCATGCTTCATCTCGTAAAGAGAATGAGAACAAGCGTAGCCTAATGGTCTTTTTACTCACACCATTCATCTTTATGGTATCTGCGATCTCCAGGAACATCCTTAAGTGCATGTTAGGATCCTTTAAAGCTGAACCCCCAAACTGATTCCTTTGCACCATGTTGATCAATGCAAGTTTTAGCTCAAAATTATTGGCGTCGATTGGTTGATGGGAAATCCCAGAATATGTATCATCTATGACCGGCTTGAAGTGATCTCTGATTGCTACCTAGCGTGGGTTGTTCTCTCTATTTTCAGCCGACATTGCTTCTTTTTCAATTTTTCTTTCTTTCCTTAGTCTCCTCGCTCTTCTTTCTATTTCAGGATCAAACATGAGCGAGTCGAGACTTGTGGATCTGCGCATTCACTGAAGCACCAAAAGATAAAAAATCAATAAACAAAATAAAAACAAAAATAAAAACAAAACAAAAATAAAATAAAAAATCTAAATCTAAATTAAAGTTAAGATTACTTGGTAATATTTTTAATTTGAATTAAACAAACAATCCCCGGCAACGGCGCCAAAAATTTGTTGTGATATTTTATATCGTACCGCAAGTGTACGGTGTCAAGTTTTAGTATAAATCAGTGAAAGAGTGTCGAACCCACAAGGATTGTGTTAAACTCACAGTAAGTACTACAATTGATAATCCTAATTTTATTTAGAAAATAAAAAATAATATTTAGTTAAATAAATAAAATATAAAAATAATGAAATATGAGGAACTAATACGATAGAGATTCTAGAGTCTGACTTCACCTAACTGTCCCCTATGTATTTTTCATGTCAATTAACTTGTTCAGTTGTACTGTTTATAAGTCAAGAATCCTTACGTATTCACTCCATCTCCCGAGTATCAGTGAAAATATTATCAATTATAAACTTCGATATCCCTATAAAAATCTAGTAATTAACAACTCATTACGTCTTGTGATTCTATGTTAATGACTTCAAAGGAACCATATATTCTCCCGAACTCTATAGAATCATAGCTCATATTCTCTAGATCTATTCAAAATCCCCTCTCCCGAGTGATAGTATCTAAACATGCATCATCTCAAATTGTGGCCAGCAATCAAGAAGCATTAAACTCAAAAGAATATAAATAAACTGGAATATAACTTCATAACAATATTGACAATCAATACAAAGGTTCAAGCATCGATTACATCATTCTCCAGAATTAAAGAGTTAATTCATGACGAAATATAAAAACAATAAAAACAAGTCATGAATTTAATGGAAATAATTAGAGTTCTAAGAAAGAAACAAGAAGATAAAACCCGAATTGAATCCCTTCATCTTCGGACGTCACCGCCTTCGTCTCCTATTGTCGCTCTTCAATCCTCCTCCTCGGATCTCTCTAAAATTAAGTGTTTTGTGCAGTGTATTAGCCTCATCACTTTGCTTTGGACGAACTAATCTATTTATAATAAAGCATTGGGGTCCCTATTGTTGTTAAAACCCTAAAATTGGGCTTTTGGGAAGCTGCGGGGCGCCGCAGCGCCAATCTCTCTGGAACTATGTATGAGACGCTGGAGGCGCCGCAGCGCCAGTGAATTCTTTCTCTGGCTCTCGCGTCTTGCATCTCTTCTCTTCCCGCGCGAGTCTGATGCGTCCGTATGGTCCCAAAACAAGTATAAATACCCCAAGATCCATGTATTAATGCTTTCTACAAATAAGTCGTAAAAGAAACTACAAAAGACATTAAATGACACAGAACATAACAAAATAGTAAGCTAAGAGTGCAAGAATAGGTGGGTATAAACCACACTTATCATTTATATAATATAACATCTTTTTATATATGGTAAAGACATAATTGACCTTAGAATGATTAGTTATGATAAAGTTGCAAAAGCAAAGTGACATTGAGTTGTATCATAACAGTATCATTTTTTTATCAGTTCCTGGTCAAGGTTTACATTACTTGGTCAGTAAGTAAACCCGTTGAGACTGGTACATGTCATATATTGGAATCTTGGATTTCAATGGCAGATTCTCAATGAACCATGAGTCTCGGAGACTCGAATAGACATGTAGGTATTTATATCGGATAAACACTGAACGTCAATAAGAATCTTCTCGGGTTGAGTAGCATATTGATTCTTTGACTTGAGATACAAATATGGATTTATGAGATATCCTACCCACTTTGATGGTAGTTACGTCACCGATCTATTTAGGTCAGACCTCCGCCTGTTCGTTGGGTATGGACAGATCCTTAGGATATCCTATGTGTGTCAAGATAGAATCTGCCAGCTCTGTGTACAAAGCATATGTATTCATATGAGATTAGCAATCTGTTAAATCCATGGGCCCGTGGTACAATGTAGAAGTGATTTCTAAGTGTTATTAAGAGATTGATAATAGAAACGTCGACATGATTATATATATAGAAATTTGACGTTTATATCTATATCTCTGGAATAATCCAGATACTTATGTCGGAGAGATTATACATATGCAATGACCTCTGTCGGGGTTTTGGGCGATCGGGCGCATCGGAAGCGTGGGTTCGGGCGAAATCGTATTTTAAAATATTTTCAAAATGCCGAATAAATTATTCAATATCTAATATGAATAATTTATTCATATTTCACCTAAACATATTTATTCAATATCAAATATTGACATAAACAAGTTGAAAACTCACGAAACTTTTACGAAAACCGTTTTTTCGCAAAATTACCTAAAACGCGTTTTTGACCGAACCGACCACCCGAAACTTATGGAGACTATCCAGGTCAGCCCCAATAGTTTCGGGGCAGTTCATGGGCTGTCCAAACAGTGACGGACTCACGGTTTGGACAGCCGTCACTCGGTTGGCTCAAAATCCACCCGGTAACACTATTTTTGGCTGTTTTCGCTTATTTCAAGTCGGAAACACTTTCCGGCAATTGTGCCAACACCCAAATTACATCCAAAACATTCATAAGACAAACATTTCATCACAAAATCAGATTCATATGCAGGACTGATCCATTGAACAAATTTGCCAAAATTTCATGCTTAAATCCTGTATTTCAACAAGATTAATCTAATTAATCTAACACCAATTGAGTCCCACCACATATGAACAACCCAAGAAAAATTCTAGGCTATTTAGAGTGGATCAGTAACTCTAGAATGACAACAAAAATGTCCAACAATAATTTGAACAAATTGGAATGAAATTACACTAATTCCATCAAAATACTACTTCACACATGCATTCTAACTTCCAATCCATCCACCAAACAACAAAGCCCCAAATTCTCAGATTTGAAAGAAACCCTAGAACACTTTCTAAATCAACAAGAAGCAATAAATCATATTCCAAGCTTTGGGTTAAAAGATTACCTTTTAATCTCTTATTTCCTAAGCTTTTCCTTTGATCTTTTCCTTCAAATCTTCAAGACTTTGAAACAAATTTTCAAACCCATATTTTGGAGCTTGTTTTCGACAGTGGAGAGAAAGAAGATGATGAAAGAAAACATTTATTCTTTAATATATACAATGACCGAAATTGGCAATGATTAAGGGTATTTTTGTCCTTCAAAATTAATCAAATTAATATTCAAATAATCTTTATTTCATCCAATCAAAATTGGACACACAAAGACTAATTAAAATCATGCCAAGTGTTGCCGATTATAAATATAATCTACCATTTGTCATAACAATTATGACAAATGGATAAGGTTGGAAAAGTCAATCATTTAATCATTTAACTATTAAATAGTTAAATAATTAATTAACACAAATATATGTATTTTATTTACATTAAATAATAAACACATATATTTATGGCATGTGTCAAAATCTCTTTTGACGAATAATTAATGTGTATCTAATCGTATTATGTATCAAATACAAATACACAATAATTATTAGCGGACAAAATCCCCTAATTGCATATGTTATCGTTTAACGATTAAACTATCCGAATTAACTCATTTAATCCGGTGAAGTATTATGAATAATTCATATTATTTATATTGAGTTACTCAAGTGCTCAATGAGTACACTTCATATTGTGGGACTCTCTAAGTTTAGGTCTATCCGTCACGAAATCCAATTTCGTGTCCATAATCCACCCACTCATGGATTATGACGACTACGGATAATCTCGCTAAATTATGCAAATCGAGGTCATAGCATACGTATAATCCCTCCGTCACAGGTCATCCGTATTATACCTGGGATATATATGAAAACGTCAAAACAGTTCGGTATAATACAGTCGACTTTCAATTTACGATCTCTAAATAACACTCGGAACTGATTTCTGAAGTTATAACACGGCCATGGATTTACTAGATCGTAAACACGTGCTGGATGCCTATGCCCTGTACACATGACTGACAGATCCTTTCTTGATACGCACAGGATATCATGAGAATCAGTCACACCCAACGAACAGGTGGAGGTCTGATCATGACTAGATTGTTGACGTGACTAGACCCGGACGGCGGTTCGGTTCCGGTTCGGAACCGAACCGAACCGGCCGGTTCCCGGTTCCACAAGTGTGGAACCGAAACCGAACCGGTTAATTCCGGTTCGGTTCCGGTTCCACACTTAAGTGGAACCGGAATCGTAAACAGGAACCGAATCGGTCGGTTCCGGTTCGCCTTTTGGTTTTTTTTTTTTTTTTTAATAATAAATTTTTTTTTTTTAATTTTTTTTTCTATAATCGTAATGTTTTTTCAAACTATCACATCATTTTTATATAATTATTTTTTATAAAATTCTTTTAACATATAATCCTTTTTATAACCAACTCTTGGCTATTGTTTCTTCATATAAGCGATGTGGGATATTTGTTACTTGGCTATTGTGTCCCACATCGCTTATATAAAGAAGTCAATAACCAAGAGTTGGTTATAAAAAGAAGATTTTTAAACCTCCTTAAAAATTGACTATTGTGCTCAAGGTTGCAATTTTAAACCTCATTATTATTAAAAAAATTGAGATTTACTTGTGGAACCTTACGGTTCCAAGTAAATAATTTTTTTTTTTTACTTTCGGTTCCAACCGGAACCGTTGGAACCGTTCGGTTCCAACCGGTTCGGTCAGGATGAGAACCCTAACCGAACCGGTTAGGTTCCGATTCGATTCCAGAACCGGAACCGGAACCGTCGGTTCCAACCGGTTCGGTTCCGGTTCCGAACCGGAACCTTGGCCGGGTCTAGACGTGACTGCCATCAAAGTGTGGATGATAGTTTTATATATCCACAGTGGTATCTCAAGTGGAAGGAACACTATGCTCGCTCAACTCGAGAAGGTTCATATTGACGTTGGTGTATCATCTATTAGGAAACCTTCAGTGAGTCGTTCAGTGTATTATCAAATAAACACCTACATGTCTATACGAGTCTCTGGAGACTCATGGTTCACTGGGATAAACCATCAGACCAAGTCACGATATACGACATGTACTGGTCTCAGTGGATTTTACTAACCGACCCGTGTCAGTAAATCTTGACCAAGAACTTTATTTAAGGATATACAACTAATAGTGCGTTTCTCAATGTCAATTACAAACTATGTTGTAACTGCGCACTATACTGTGAATCCTAGGGTATTTGTCTAATATACACGTATCACTGAACCAGATTCAGTTTCGATCTAATCGTAATCAGATATCTAATCGTGATTAGATCGAATAAGTGTATAAAAGACAAGGGTGCTACCATTAAAATTAATAATATTATGGAAAATACAATTGCTCGTATTTATGAATCGGACATAAATACGATCCGGATTGGCACTCTGAGCACAAACCCTAACAATTTATCCCACTTGCTCTAGTGCCAATCCATGGTATCCTATACACATCTTAATATGTATCGCATACTCATGGCCCTCAAGAGCTCACCAGCACTCAAGAGGTAGGCAAGAACAAGTAAGCCTGCTTTCACAAATCGAGTTTCTCAAACAAACCCAACCATTTTCCTAAGCCAGCATCATTCATATTTTGTAGAATCCAAATTCCACATCAATATGACTCAGATGTTGTATCAGTATTGTGCTACAGCTTCTGAGTTGTCTATGTATTTAGAAATCAAATCCAAATAATTTAAGACAACCGCAAACACTACACTAATATGAAAACTTCTAATCTATAGAGTCACTTTGCAAACTCATAAGTCAATACTTCATAAGTCGCAACTGATTCCACTAATTTAGTAGAATCAACGGTTACACTCACACTGCATTTTTTCTGACTTTATATGACATAGACCATCTAATGTCATAATTAAAATCAAAACTAATCTGACCTTATGGTTGCTGACTAAATTCTCCATGTATGAGAAACTCGTTCTTAATATCTCAAAGATCATAAAGAACACGTTTCAAGATCCATCATATGGTCTGCAGCATATCAAAATAACTCGTAACAGTTACGATTAAATTGATATCTCTAATCGCACATAATATAGTATTGATTACGCCATCATCTTATGATGCATAAGATTGACTAGACATTCTAATCAATTTCACTTTCGACAAAGGAATTATCCTTTACGAAAGATTAATACTATATATATAAAAGACACGTTAACTGTCAAACAGTTGTACTAAACTGTCATACAAATAGTATTATTGTGTCATTTATTAGATCATATCTAATACGCGACTAATGAGAGTTTTTCACAAGTCTCTCAGTTTTATATCTTATATAAAACTTTATATCAAATATAACAGAGACTACTCCTACTGCATACACGGAGAAAGGAAGACTTAGGATATGTAATACTAGAAAGAAATTTATACGCTCTCACTAACCCTACTAACAAATACGTATTCTCTATACTTCGATAAAATCAGAAAATCTGACTGATATCAAAATCAGAGAACACGAATTTCCGGAAAACTTATCTGAGTCTACAATAGGCTCCATAAGCTAGTATATCAAACTGTGATCTTAGCAGAATACAAACTCTAGGGCCATTATAGAATGAACTCTTCAAACAAAGAAATCACAACGGATATCTCATTCGAAGAAATCACTCAAGAACGCCATTTTGCATTCTTTAGCCAAATTCACTGATTAATATCGACATTAACCAACAGATCCTTAATTGTCCAATTAGTGCAACAAGAGACAAGCTTCCTCAGAATCTACAATAGACTACTGAGTATAACATTTCTCACTGTCATACTATAAAGGTCAAACCTTTATCAAGCTCACTATGCTTTTGCTGCGCAAATAGTTTACACATTTTATGAACTATTCATAACGAAAGCTTAATCAAGTTCAAAACTTAATCGTAGTAAGCCATGAACAATCTTAGATCTATGGTTCAACGGTGACTTCCGAAATCGATATCAAATATTGCTCCCACTATAAGTTATAGGATAATTTTCTTTGATAAGAAAACATCAAAATCATTAAGTATCAAATACTTTATAAACGATTCCGACATCCTATTGACTTATACGGAAGTTTCCTAAGGTTCTTTTCATCTAATTAATTATGCAGTTCCACTATAGTTTATCATTCTCACATTTGACTTCACAAAGTCAAATCTTTTCTGCAATCGTCAACATCCAATGTTATCTACCAAGTAACAAAATAATTTTATTACTCGGGATCGTAGAAAAAATATTCTATCAAATAGAATACAATATTCCATTGAATAGAATAAATGATAAACCTATCACTCGTACCTCCGAGGCACAAATACTTTCAATTATATAACAATTATACAAAATAAAGTCTGAAATCTTAAACTTTTCAAGATTCGAATTTTCTACTATACGTATCATATATGTAACTTTAGAAACAAATGGAACCTAAATTAAATAGACGAAATAGTGTTACTGAAGCATAACCCTAAAAACATTGAAAATTAATTCGGTAACTCTCAATATCAATGAATCAAATCATATAAGATTCGATAACTCCCACTGACCAATTCCATCAAAATGGAATCGCAGAAGTTTATTATTGAGTAAGAATCATATTCATTAAATAACTATAGAACTAATTGCCTTAAATTCATGTTTTTGATCAAATCAAACATCTTCGAACAATTCAAAGACGCGCAATGAATTTCCAAAGATACAGTTTTCAACACTACATATAAAAAATCTTTAAACTATTCAAAATATTCTATTCGAGTTTCATTAGAAACATATTGACAGTTCTTGAATAATTCAAGAAGTTCAACACGTTCTCTATTAGAAACACGTAACTAAGTTATGACAATTCATCAACTGAGTTACGAAGCAAAGAAAACTCTACAAGGCAATTTCCTATTCATTAAACTACACACATCCAATGATTAGTTTAATAAATCTGTGATCCAATGACGATCATTGGTTAAATGAGATTAATTACAACCTGAATACAATATTCATTAAATGGATAAGGATATGTGGTGTGAACTCGTATCATGCCATCCTTTACCATATGGAATAAGCATCTAATGCTTATGCGATAAAATCTCATAAAACACAGTTCTCAGTTATTTACTTTACCGAATATTTTCTTAATGCTTATCTTTTATTAATGACACTACTAGTCATATTAAAATATGTAACAACTGTTTATATAGAACAAGTAATTATCCAATAGTCACAAGTTTTGATATCAAATATCAAAACAATTATTAAACATTATTTTAAATAACTAGACGGGAGATCCGGTATCCAATACCTACAGTTGTTGTATAGCGAGAATCGATATTCTCTATACATAACTATACGCATCTTCTTTCTTAAGCTTTATAATTTGCGTTCAATTATTCACAACAATTTTAAACAATTGATTAGCAAATTGTGTCAGACACGTAACTTCTAAAAGTCACTAAAAGCGAAGAAACGTCATTAAAAGATAAACAAATACTAAATGGGTTTTCTTAATGCCAGTCAAGAATCTCGAGACATGAACTATTCAAGTCGATTCTTACTGCATAAGAAACAATTCTTACTAGATAACTATATCCATAAAGCAGATATCTATTTATATTACCTATCGTGACTTAGTAACTAAGTCACAAACCATCTTGATTTTCAAAAGAAATTCGGAACAACAGTTCCCGATGGTTTCAACTAATCTAACAATATCTAAGTCTACTGTCTTTCTAGAACCTATTTTAGAACTACGCAACCATAAGTAAAGTAAGAAAACCTATATATTCAAGTAATATATTATGCAGTGGATTGAAAGCATAAATTTTTAAATGTAGGACACAGAAATCGGCGACGCTGTCCCGGTCGAGAGTATGGGGTAGCCCGCGGGGGACTAAACCGGAGAAATAAAATGGAGTTGCCACCCAGTGTGAACTGGGAAATGATTTAAGGCCGCACTCACCCCTCGCAAGGGAAGAGCTCAAACCATTGGGTTCGCAATGGTCCCTTACTTATGTCACTTGTAATGAACGGATTCATGCAATAATATAACCAAGTCTACGCAACATACACACGCAAGAATAACTTATATCTAAGTTTGCATATAACCTATATCTAGTTTTGCATGCATAGAAGTAAGTGAAATAAAGGCAAGCACACAATCTCATGAACACATTAAGTAGATAAATGCAGAAATACAAATAACTAATAACGGTAAAAACGTCAATAATGAAATGACATGATTAATTATGTAATGCAAAAGAAATGAGCAAAGAAGAAAATGTGCATGAAATGTGATGAAAAGAAATATGTTCACTGTATGTGCGTTCGTGTAGCGTTCGGACACGCGTTCGAACGGGATAAGACCTGATGCATGATAAAACAAAATACATGCGCATTCGAGTAGCGTTCGTAAACGCGTTCGAACGGTCTGAGACAGAATGCATACGTTCGTGTAGCGTTCGGAAACACTTTCGAACGAGATTACCAAAATGGTATCTGAAACGATGCAAACCCATATGTGAATGAACAAATACATAATATAGGACCTCGTATGCCCCAATTAAACACATTTCCCATTTAATCGAGTGTACTTCATCTGGCGCGACAAAACATCGTGGTAAAGGTAGCCTTTAGGCATTTCCCTCGAATAGAGGACCTTTAATCCACCCTAGTTAGCCCATACGCATTAAATTATCAATTCACGAATAAAAAATAAATAATATGGGACCTTGTATGCCCGATTAAACACATTTCCCATTCAATCGAGTGTACTTCGTCCAGCGCGGTAAAACATCGTAGTAAATGTAGCCTTTAAGCATTTCCCTCTAATAGAGGACCTTTAATCCACCCCAGTTAGCCCATGCACACTAGAATGCAATGCATGCGTAAATAAAGTAATGATATGCAAATGGACAATGACATAAAAAAGGCGCAGCAAAACATCATGGTAAAGGTAGCCTTTAGGCATTTCCCTCGAATAGAGGACTGACCGGTGCGTAATCACACGCGTATAACGCAAGCGCATGTATCGTTCAAGTAGTATAAAAAGTATCGATCCCACGAGGACTTAATACCTAATCTATTAATTTTATGAGATCAAATGATTACTAGTATCTAACAGGTTGATTGATTGATTTGAAATTGTGATGATTTTGAATTTAAAAACATGTAAATAAAATTGCGCGAAAGTAGGTTTAAGAAAATTCAATATTAGGCTACTATCTAGGGTTGTGAATCTTTCTAATATCTTTTAAAAGATGAAATGGTTATTTCATGTTTGTGTAATAAATCGGTTTACTAACCTGGAACACTAAATTATGCGAAAGCCTCTGTCTAAGTTCCAATTATGGCTACCCCCGCACGACAGGTATATGTCTATCATGTAAGGAAATCTATTAAAGGGTTATCTATCCTCAAGGAAGATCGTGGGCTATTAAGTCTAAGGCTAAAACCTAAAATTCCTTTGTCAAGTTTATTTTAGATTTACCACATCAATCTTATTGGTGATCAGACAACAAGAAACATTAAGCTTAAGACTTAAGACTTAATAAGTAAACTTTTAAATTACCCAAACTATAAAATAACCCCTTATAAACCGGTGATATTAGAATTCATCACAACCCCAGATAACTAACTTAGTTACGACACATAACTAGGGTTAGTAAAAACTTAAATAAAATAAAAGACATAAAGTAAAATGCTAAAAAGTAAATTGCTGAAAAGTAAATGACAGAAAGTAAATGCTGAAATTAAATAAAGAAAATTAAATGATGAAAAGTAAGTGTTGAAAGTAAATACTGAAAGTAAATTACTGAAAAGTAAATGCTGAAAGTAAATTGCTGAAAAGTAAATTGCTGAAAAGTAAATTGCTGAAAAGTAAATACTGAAAGTAAATTACTGAAAAGTAAATAAAGTAAAAGTACAATAAAATAAAATGCTGAGGTAAAATGATCCACTTTTATTACTTCTATTTTAGAAATCTCCCTTAATATAATATATTAACTTTACATGATAATTACCAACCAGCCATATAGGCGGTATCCAGATTAAGTCAAATTAATAATTAATTACCGACCGACCAATCACGTGATATCCAGTTTAGTTAGGTTAAAACCAATTTAAATAATTACCAACCGACCAATATGGCGGTATCCTCGTTAAGTCAGGTTTTAACTAGTTTATATATTATAATTAAGGGAGATTAATCTAAATATTAGTAATAAAAGTTTTACCTTTTACCCCAAGAAAGGGGAGTTACCTCCTCATTACTGAAAAGTAAAACTGAAAATTAAAGAAAGAAAAGTATTGTGCGTAAAAGTAAATTGCGGAAAGTAAAAACTGAAAAGTAAAGAAAAGAAAGTGCGAATGTGGAATATAATTACTGAAATCTATAAATAAACAAACAAGATACAATCTTCTTAGTATTTGATGAGTGGTAAATCTATCACTATTTCCTACTCATTTAACCTAATATTTTGTATAGTTACTTGAGTTTTGTGAATATTTTGATGTGTTTTGTGTTATTTTGCAGATAAACAAAGTTTCAGGACATTCTGGAGGTGAATTGGAGCAAAACAGGAAAAACTGGACAAAAAGGCAAAATCATCATTTCAGCGTCGCGATGCTGAAGCCTTTCGCGTCGCGACGCCTAGCATGCGCCGGATTTGCTAAAGTACGCCGTGGACACGTGGACCAATCCGAAAATTTGCTAACGTGCGCCGCCTGCTAAAATGCGCCGATCAGACTATCTTGCGCCGTGCCACGTATCGCCATCTCAACGGACTTGCTAATGTTCGACGGTGCCACGTGTCGAGATCTCACATTGCCGAAAATCGCCATCCACACATCAGCGTGATGTCACCAATGATGTCATGAACAGTGCCGCGTCATCGGATAAGGATCTGAGCTCTTAGCCGCCTCGCCACGTGTCAAGCCGTCATTGTGACACGCATCACTGTTCCAGCGTAGCGACGCCAAAGGCCTTGGCGTCGCGACGCTGGACCCTTATCCGCGCCTATAAATAGAGCTCGAAATTTCAGATTTCAGTGTACCTCTCCCTCCCACTTCTTTGAACTAATTAGGGAGTTCTTCTCTCTCTAAGTTTCTTTTAATTTAGTTTTGTAATTTTTAATTACGTTCTGTAATAATAATAATTTACTTTCTTTATTTTACAGTTTTTACTATTCAATCATGAGGAGGTAACTTCCCTATGCTAGGGTGAAAGGTAATTCTTTTACTATTGCTATTTAGATTAATCTCCCTTAAAAATAATATATTTACTATTTAAAATTTGACTTAATCAGGATACCGCCAGATTGGTCGGTTGGTAATAAAATTCCTTTTCCGCCTTTATGGCTGGTTTATTTTGGTTCCGCCTTTATGGCTGGTTCACTTTGGTTCCGCCTTTATGGCTGGTTTACTTTGGTTCCGCCTTTATGGCTGGTTGGACTTAAATTGACTTAATCAGGTTACCGCCTATATGGCTGGTTGGTAATAATCACAAGTTTATGTATTATTTTACTGGGAGATATCTAAATAAGTAGTGGTAGAAATAATTCCTTTTACCTTAGCATTTTATTTTATTTTACTTTTAAGCTTTTACTTTACTGCAATTACTTTTCAGCACTGTTACTTTATGGTTTTTACTAGCCCTAGTTATGTGTCATAACTAAGTTAGTTATCTAGGGTTGTGATGAAATCCAATATCACGGGTTTATAAAGGGTTAGATTATAGTTTGAGTAAAATAAAGATTTGTTTATTGAGTCTTAATTTTAATGATCTTTAATTAACTGGCCATTAATTAAATTGATTAGGTAAACTTAAAATGAACTAGACATAAGGATTTTAAGTTTAAGACCTTAGACTCAATTGCCCACGATCTTCCTTGAGGATAGATAACCCTTTAATAGATTTCCTTACAGGATAGGAATATACCTGTCGGGCGGGGGTAGCCATAATTGGAACTTAATCTTAATGAATCTAGGTAATTTGGTTGACATAGACATATGGTTCAATTGGATTATACTAGGTATTTGTAATTGACCATCGGAAGAGGCTTTTACATAATTTAGTGTTCCAGGTTAATAAATCAATATTTTACCCAACTATAAGATAACCACTTCATCTTTAATTAACATTGGAATAAATCACAACCCTAGATAGTTTTTAATATTGAATTTTCTTAAAATCTACTTTCGAACAATTTTATTTACTTGTCTTTAAATTTAGAATCGTCGTCATTTCAAATTAATTAAACAACTTGTTAGACACTAGTAATCATTTGACCTCATAAAATTAATAGTTTAGGTATTAAGTCCTCGTGGGATCGATACTTTTTATACTACTTGAACGATACGTACGCTTGCGTTATACGTGTGTGTTTACGCCGGTCAGTATTCTTAAGGAATTCCTTAGAATAAAGTATGAATTTACAAATGAAATGGCTTGGTATTTATAGGCAAAATTTTTCCTCCATCAAATCCATTATTAATTGCTCCACTAATTACTCCACCAAATCCATTATTAATTGCTCCACTAATTGCTTATCATGTTTGGTGGTGATTTGATAATTTTTATTATTTATTCATTAATTTATTGTTTTTGCTTTGAAAATGACTTTAATAATTACACACAACACCCTTTTAGATGGTTCATCAATTTCGGGCATGAAATATTTAGAATTAGAAATTATTTTGTTTGGTGGTGATTTGATAATTTTTATTTTGTCTTTCAAAGTTGTAGATCGTTGAGTCTTCTTTAATCTGGAACTTGAATCAGCTCAATCCGATATCGGAGTAAATAGTTATGCCCAAAATACGCCAGATGCACAAAATTGGAATTTCCAAAACTGCACTTCGTTAAAACGCCCTTTCAAGTTTCCAATCTCCAAAATTAATATGTCAAGTCCAATTTTTACTCTTATTTGACCCAAATTTCATCCTAAATAATTTCATTGTGTCCCAATATTATTTTATCTGCAAAATAAACTAAAACACATCAAAACGTTCATCAAACCCGAGAAACTAAATAAAATATTAAGTAAAATGAGCGGTAAATATTGATATATTTTCCGCTCATCACACCCCCAAACCTAAAATTTTGCTAGTCCTCGAGCAAAACAACAAAATAAAATACAAGAAATAATTAAAATTAAACTAAGCCACTTTCGTAGGGATCACGGTTGCATTTAGCGTATGCAACAAGCCTTTAAACCACTTGGTGTCCCTAGTGGACGAGTTATAGTCTCGTGAGGGCTTACAGCAACGATACCCACAAACGTTTTACAAAAGTAAAAAGGTAGTGAAACTAATGCACACAAAAGTAAAAAAAAAAACAAGAGAAAAGAGAATAAAGAGGTTAGTGACTAATCAGGTGAAACTTCTACTCCAAGTTACTAGTTATTTTCTTTCTTTCTAAATTATTGAATAAGTAAATTCTCCGATTATATTTACCATTCTCCATATGCACAGCCGATAAAATATTAATCAACTCATTTTTGCCCACAACAGTTACAAGTGCAGTTGATAATAGAGTAATATTTTTTTCCTAAAGTTTTATCAGAATTCACACCTTTTTGCAGCAATTGAATAATTTTTCTGATTTTTTTCTTTGATTTTTGATTTTTTTTATTTATATACAATATCTTCCATCTATGTAGCGAGTGTTGGGTCGGTGGCTCCCAAACCAGTTGGCTTTAGAGCATCAGGTGTTAAGACACCCCTACGGACTTAATTACTCAGACTTCAGATATATATAATTTTGCAGCATCTTTGATCCATGTAGCGAGCTTTGGGCCAGTGACTCCAAACCAGTTGGCTTTAGGGTACTAGGTGTTAAAACACCCTTACAGACTTAATAACTCGGATCTCATACTTTTTTTTTACTCCATCACTTTTTGAGATGCTGCCTCCAATTAAACTAGAGTACTGAATATTACAAACTTTTCAATTATAGCTCATGTCCGTATGTTACTATGCATGTTGATAATACCTGCTAACTGAGCATATAAAGATCCATTTTAGTCAGTATTATGGAGAATTCACAAATTAAATAATTCAAAAGGAAATAAACAAAAATTAACTTGTTCCGAATTAGGTTTGAGATGCGTCTCAGTAGTGGAAACTCCTTACTCAGCTATCTCTTACCAATTTCACCTTTTTAGTCAAAATAAAAACACAAAAAAGCAAAATATTTTTGTAATTTTTGAAAATATTTCAATTTTTTTTTTGTATTTTTCGAAAAATTTTGGCCTAAAAATAAAAACAACACACAACTAAAAACAAGATATTAATCAACTAATTTCCTCCCCCAAACCTAAATGAGACATTGTCCCCAATGTCTTAAACAATAGAATAAGAGTTTAGAAGATAGTACCTGGTTAACTGAAATTCTACACGAAAAGTTAAAGGTTAAGATCCAGATTAATCCGACGCCTCTTACCACGATCGTCCTCGGACCAATTTATCTTTGAAAGGATAGGGTCAATTTGTGGTTCATAGGCTAAGATTTGGTTAATTAGATCCAGAGCAGTTCTGGCAGTAAAGAGGAGTTCTTTCATAGGTTTTTTCACGAACCCATTTCTCCGGGCATCATCAAGAAACACACAAAGAAAATCATAAAATCATTCAACGTTGTACAGTCCAAGTGGTTTATGGTGTATGTTCAAGTTTGCCCAAGATAATACAGTAAAAATTTCCTCCAATGTACCCAAGCCACATGGCAAAGCAATAAAAGCATCAGCACGGTTAATCATTTCCACCAGTCGTTCAGACATACCTGGCACAATTAGCTCTTCTCCGTTTGATGGTCCAATAAGATTTGCCTCCGCCAAGTGTTTTGGGATCATTCCCAAAACGTGACTGCCTCCCTCATGTACAGCTTTTGAAACGATCCCCATAAGTCAAAGATTGCCTCCGACATATACTATGTGCATATTCCTTGCAGCTAAGACTCGACCCAATTCTTGTGCTGCTTCTACGTATTGTGGCTTAACACCAACACTAGTACCGCAAAACACACAGATGTTTTCAACCCGTCTTCTTGAAGTGGCTTCCATGTTTTACTCTGGATGTCTTCAAAAGTGCAATGATGAGTTGAATTTATAACACCTGAAAAGGGTGAGTAAATTAATAGCACTAGTACCTGCCAAATGACAATTATTAGTTAACAGTAAAATAAATTGTGATAGTCAAAAAGGTCTGGATCTTGTTGGAGAAAATAAAAGAAAACAACAAAACAAATCACAATTATTAGGAAAAGACAAAAAGATATAATATGTACAAGAAAAGTAGCTACTTGATTGACTTCTATGTGTCACAGACAAGCTTCCCATCCAATTTTCTTATAAATTGGCAAACAGGGTCTTTTTGAGTCAGATTCCCAAGACTTAACTGTTGTCTTTCTTTTTGAAATTGTGTATGTAATTTGCGAATAGTTATATAAACATATGCACTGGGATGCGTCTCAAGAGTCGAAGATATATTATCTACAGACTCCTTACTCAAGCCATCTCTAATGAATTTAATTTTATCTTCGCGATTATCAGACACAATTCCTAAAGAACGACAACGAGTATTACAATTCCAGCGTGCAAATTTGTAACAAACACCCATTTGCTTAGCTCTACATTTCTTTGCATAGGTACTTTTTCCAAAACCAGGCAGATGTGAAATAAAAGATTCAGAAGACTCACCTGCTATTCGGACCCGTGCTTCAATTACCCAACGAATATCATTAGGAACACCATGGATCGTTAGTAATCTCATCCGTTCTAAGCGATCTTTGTAGACTTTCATCAGATATTTTTGAGGGAGAGAAGGAAATTACTTGCGAAGATTTGCGAGAGCTTCTTCCATCGTGAAATGACTTTACCTGCAAAAATTAAACACACAAAAATAAAACACACCAGATCACAATATATACATAAATTGCAAAGGTTGACTCCCTGCGAGCGCTAAGTTTAACGTCGACAGCTAGACGTGACTTCTCGAACGTTAGGCTGGATCTGAAAGTGTGACACTTTCTTTTTATCGCTCAAACAATTCTCCCCAGTAGTGCTTGACACGCTGACTGTTAACCTTGAATATTTCGTTGGGATCCAGTAACTCAACAGCTCCATATGCTAAAACCTGAGTGATCACAAATGGACCTGACCACCTTGATTTCAACTTTCCAGGGAAAAGTTTCAACCGTGAATTGTACAACAACATTTGCTGCCTTGGTTCCAACTGTCTGTGCACTATTTTTCGATAATGCCATTTCTTGGTCTTTTCTTTGTACAATCTGGCATTCTCATAAGCCTGTAAGCGAAATTCCTCCAATTCGTTGAGTTGGTGAAGTCGTTTCTCTCCTGCAACTTGTGAATCAAGATTCAACTTTTTCATTGCCCAGTACGCCTTGTGTTCAAGCTCAACTGGCAGATGGCACGCTTTTCCAAACACCAATCGATATGGGAACATACCAATGGGTGTCTTGTAAGCTGTTCAGTAGGCCCATAATGCATCATCTAGTTTTGTAGACCAATATTTCCTTGTTGATCCAACAGTTCTCCAAGATTCTTTTGATTTCCCTGTTTGAAACTTCAACCTATCTGTTTGATTGTGGATGTTAAGCAGTGGCAACCTTGTGAGTAACTCCGTATTTAGATAAGAGTGCATCAAAGTATCTGTTACAAAAATGTGTGCCACCATCACTGATAATTGCCCGAGGTGTTCCGAACCGAGTGAAAATATTCTTTTTCAGGAATTTGATCACCACTTTTGAATCATTGGATGGTAGTGCAATTGCTTCAACCCATTTGGAGACGTAGTCTACAGCAACCAAGATGTACAAGTTTCCGAATGATGGAACAAATAGTCCCATGAAATCTATACCCCACACATCGAATATCTCCACTTCCAGAATATTTTGCAACGGTCATACATTTCTCTTCGAAATATTCCCCATTCTCTGGCACCTGTCACATTGAAGAGCAAAAAGATAAGCATCTTTAAAAAGAGTGGGCCAGAACAAACCTGATTGTAGGACTTTGGCTGCAGTTTTGTTTCCGCTGAAGTGTCTACCATATGGTGATGAATGACAGTGCTGCAAAACACTGTTGACCTCCTCTTGTGGAACACACCATCTCAATAATTGATCAGCATACCGTTTGAACAGGTACGGCTCATCCCAAACATAGTGCTTGACTTTTTTGAAGAATTTCTTATGTTGGTGAGTTGTCCATTCCAACGGTCATTTTCCTGACACAATGTAGTTGACATAGTCAGCATACCAAGAGGCATCTTGCTGTTTCATGGCAAACAGCTGTTCATCTGGAAAAATTTCTTTGATTAACAGATCTTTGCCAGCTGTTTCTCCATTCTCGAGCCTCGATATATGATCTGCCACTTGGTTTTCTGTCTTTTTCCTGTCTTTGATCTCCACATCAAATTCTTGCAGAAGAAGTATCCAACGGATCAATATGGGTTTGGCATCTTTCTTCGTGATAAGATATTTGATTGCTGAATGATCTGTGTAGACCACCACTTTGGGACACAGCAGATAGGAGCAGAATTTATCAAAAGCGTACACAACTGCGAGAAACTCCTTTTCAGTGGTTGTGTAGTTGAGTTGAGCTTCATTCAAAGTTCTGCTGGAGTAGTAAATGGTGTGAAAAATCTTTGTTTTGCGTTGTCCCAAAACTGCACCTACAGCAAAATCACTAGCATCACACATTACTTCAAATGGAAGGGTCCAGTCTGGTGCTACAATGATGGGGGCAGAAATCAGCTTTTGTTTTAAGATCTCAAAAGCTTCCTGGCATTCTTTGGTGAAGTTGAAAGACACATCCTTCTCTAGAAGATTGCAAAGAGGTTTAGCAATCTTGGAAAAGTCTTTGATAAATCTCCTGTAAAAACCTGCATGTCCAAGAAAACTCTGAATCCCTTTTACATATGTCGGCGGAGGTAGTTTTTCAATTGTTTCAATCTTTGCTTTGTCTACCTCGATTCCTTTTTGTGAGATCTGGTGTCTAAGAAAAATGCCCTAATGTACCATGAAATGGTATTTCTCCCAATTGAGCACCAGGTTTGTATCTTCACACCTTTGTAACACATGTTCCAAATTTTGCAAGCAGTGGTCAAAAGAATCTCCAAACACAGAAAAGTCATCAATAAAAACCTCCATACTCTGCTCCAGCATATCTGAGAAGATGGTCATCATGCAACGCTGAAATGTAGCGGGGGCATTACATAATATAAATGGCATTCTGCGGAAAGCAAAAGTATCATAGGGACATGTAAAGGTAGTTTTCTCTTGGTCTTCTAGTGCGATGGTAATCTGATTGTACCCTGAATATCCGTCCAGAAAATAATAGAACTCATGTCCCACCAGTATGTCTAACATTTGGTTAATGAATGGTAGCGGAAAATGGTCATTTCATGTTGCTTTGTTCAGCTTTCGATAGTCCATGCATACTCTCCATCCAGTCACCGTTCTGGTTGGGATTAGCTCGTTCTTTTAATTGGTAACCATAGTGATTCCTCCTTTCTTCAGCACACACTGCATAAGACTCACCCAAGTACTATCTGAGATGGGGTAAATGATGCCAGAATCCAACCATTTGATGATTTCTTTTTTTACGACCTCCTTCATGATTGGATTGAGTCTCCGTTGATGTTCCACTGTGGGCTTGTACTCATCATTCATCATAATCTTGTGCATGTAAAATGATGGACTAATGTCTCGAATGTCTGCTATAGTCCAGCCAATAGCTCTTTTGCGCTCTCATAATACTCTCAGTAACTTTTCTTCCTGCTCCAATGTTAGTGAAGAAGAAATAATAACAGGTAATTCAGAAGAGTTTCCAAGAAATGCGTACCTGAGATGGCTCGGAAGTAACTTCAGCTCCAGCTGTGGTGGTTCTTCAATCGAAGGCTTGATTCGATCTTTTTTAGGTAGTTCCAAGCTTTCAATGTTGGACAATTATGACCCATAGCGTCACTATTTGTACAGATCATGGTGTTGTTGTACAAATTAACTATGTGACAAAGGAGATTGTACTCTCATCATTTGTGATTAGATCACCTTAGATGTATAAATGAAGAGAGGTCCATATGATTAGTTCCTGGATTGAGAATGATATGAGACAGTATCAGTCCACGAAGGATTAATCATTAAATATCCCTAGTCGTAGTATTATCGAGACAGGACATCGATAATGCGGATAGGCTAGTATTTCACTTGTGCGCGTTGTGAGGGCACAATGGCATAGTTCTCATATATTTAAGTATAGGATACTTATGCAAGTGCAATAGGAGGTTGTGTTTCACCGATGGTACGGGAAACAGCTTCGCTCTGGATAGACCCCTCGGAATCCCATTGGTATTATGACTATGTGTCTATGGGAGGCCGAAATCAAGGTAGGTGTGTATAGTCTTAACCTGAGACTTACATCGCTAATACTTGCGATAATCGGTAGACTTTGGTCTTGGTGGTACATGGCTTTAACCGGTTCTGAGTACACCACTTCTGGGTTTATCAGAGAGTCGTAGTGTATTGGGTGTGATGTCAAGACGGAAGTATCACTTCAGTCATAGTGGAGATGATGTCACGCAGGATACGGTATTAGTGCTCTTAAGTGCTGGCCGGCCATCGGGATATTATGACAAGGTCATGTATATCCGATTATAGAGACTAGTTACCAGACATCTGACATGTGCTTCGGACGGGGTAGACACTTATCCAGCCCCAGCCCTAGCACGTGCTATCCGATACTGGGCCGATATACACAATACTACGGTATACTACGCTTGATACAGATCTATATATTCCTGTAAGAATATTTCTGGAGAATTGGGTAGGCATGTCGCTTTGCTAGAAGCCAACCTTGTCTTGTAAATCGGTATAAACGTAGTACGAGGTACTTATGTGTTCGGATAGTCCGACGACCGTATTTACTGCCAACATATCCGGAGATCTCATGGGTCGCTTCCCAAAGATTCACCGATGATGTATGACTCGCACTATGATTAATCTGGGATTAATTAGTAAAGAGAGAAGATTAATTTCTAGAGAGAGAAAATTAATCTGGGATTAATTACAGAGATATTTTATCTCGGATAAAATATCGTTAAAGAGAGAGAACAATTAATTTGGAATTAATCGATAAAATAATATATTTGATATATTATTAGAAATTGGATTTCGACGCGGAATTAAAATTGGATTTTAATTCGGGCGAACGAATTAATTTAGAATTAATTCGTTAGCGACGTGAATAGTGATTTCGCTAGGCGTAATCATTTAATTACGACGCGACGGAAAATTTGTTAATTTGGAATTAGCGAACCCGAGCCCGGGATTATTTGCGAGCGCATTCGCATTTCGAATTCGAGTGCGGCACGCAAGTTAATTCGAGCGTCAAATCGCTAGTCACATCAAGCGTCAAATCAAATGTCACTTTGAGTGATGTGACAAGTTGTCATTTGATTTGAGTGATTGATGTGGTAGTTGAAAGGCATTTATTGTTTTGCTTTTTGACTTTTTGGTTTTTGGGAAATGAAAAGTGGTAAATGGTTTATTTATTTTTGGAAAATATATAAACCAAAATACTTTTTATTTCTCTCTACACTCTCTCCATTTTACGCATCTCATCTCCCTCTCTTTTCCCTCATTCTTCTTCACGGTTTGGAACCGTTTCTTCTCCAAAATTTCTGGTTGTGACCGAATTAATGAGAAGCAAGGAAGAAGATGTGGTGCTAGCACACACCTTGGGTTATATTATGGTGATAGGGAAACGAATTTATGAGCTTGGAATTCCTTTTGAACCTTGAAGCTTTGAGCTTCCATGGTGTTCATCAATGGCCGAATCATGGAGGAACCAAACCAGCCCAAAACCGAGCATGATAGCAGTCCAAGGAGGCCAAAACCGAGCTTGAACAAGGAGGAAAATGGGTTTTGTTCTTCCTAGCATCAAACCAATCAATGTGAGTATGTATTCCGCCTTATTCCTTTGATGTATTCATGCATTTTTATGCTTGATTTTCATGATTCTTGGGACCTATATTAGACACATACATTCAACTGGTGGTGTTGATTTGAATCGGAATGGTTTGTCAAGGTAGTTGATACATTCCAGGATTTAAGCATCTAGCTCGCTGTCAGTCATGTTGGTGATGCAAGCTTCAAGTGTATCCGTGGGATTTAGCTCAGTATCCTGAACGATACTATCAACAACATCAACTCTGAAGCATTCTTCTTCATTTTCATCGCTCAGGAATTTCATGGCTTTGAAAACATTGAAAGCAACTTCTTGGTCCTGAACTTTCATGGTTAGTTCTCCTTTTTGTACATCAATCACAGTTCGTCCTCTCGCCAAGAATGGTCTTCCAATGATGATAGGCATATATTTTTCTTCTTCCATGTCAAGGATAATGAAATCTGCTGGAAGAATGAGTTTGTCGACATTGACCAGCACATCTTCAACAACACCTCTTGGAAATGCGAGTGTTCGATCAACAAGTTGTAATGAGACTGAGGTAGGCATTGCTTCTCCAATTTGCAGTTTCCTGTAAATAGAAAAATGCATCAAATTAACCCTTGCACCTAAGTCACATAAAGCCTTACCGATATAGTGTTCTCCAATGGTACATGGGACAGTGAAACTGCCAGGATCTTTCAGCTTTGGGGGAAGTTTCCTCTGAATAATGGCACTACATTCTTTCGTCAATGTTATTGTCTTGTAGTCTCCCAATCTCCATTTTCGTGAAAGAATATCTTTCATAAATTTAACATAGCTGGGCATTTCTTCCAACGCTTCTGCGAATGGGATGTTGATATGCAGCTTTTTGAACACCTTCAAGAATCGAGCAAACTGCTTGTGCAGTTTGTTTTTCTGAAGTCGCTGTGGAAAAGGTGGAGGTGAAGTGATTCTTTCTGATTCTTTTTCCTTTGCTTCTTTTTCCTCCATCTGTTGCTCTGCTTCTTTTGGAACTTCTTCTTTGGATACCTTGATTCCAACATCTTTGTTGATTTCAGTACCGCTTTTCAAAGTAATGGCTTGACATTGCTCTTTCCCTCGGTTCATTGGATTTGGTTCTGTGTTGCTTGGAAGACTACCTGGCGGTCTGTAACTTTGAGCATTGGCCAGTTGTCCGATTTGATTCTCCAGTGCTTTGATGGAAGTAGATTGGCTCTGAAAGATAGCATCATATGCTGCTTGTTGTTTTTTGAACATCTCTGCAATCCATTCTTTCATTTCTGGTTCTTTTTCATGTTCCTGGCCTTTGTTCTGTTGTTGAAATCCTGGTGGTGGATAGTTCTGTTGTTGGAATCCAGGTGGTGGATTGTTCTTTTGTCCTGAATTGTTGCTCCATGAAAAATTATGATGATTCATCCACCCTGGGTTGTAGGTGTTGGAATATGGATTGTTCCACTGTCTGTTGAAATTGTTGACATAATTCACCGTCTCTTCAAGTTGGTTTGGTTCTGGTGCTCCTCCATATGGTGAACTTGTGGATCCAGTGCTGAGAGTCTCCGTGAATTTTCATATATGATCCAGCTTGGCGTTGACTGCTTTATTGGCTCCACTTTCATAAATTCCTACAATTCTTTGGATCATGCTCATTTCTGTTGGCCACAAGGAATTGTTGTTGGTCATTTCTTCGATTAGGTCACAAGTTTGATTTTCTCCTTTTGCCATTAAAGCTCCTCCAGCAGCAGCATCGATTGTGGTTCTCATCAGTCCAAAAAGTCCATTATAGAAGGTTTGGACTTGAAGCCATTTTGGAATCTCATGGTGAGGACATTTCCGGAGCAAATCTTTGTACCTTTCCCAAGCTTCGTAGAGATTTTCTGAGTCTTGTTGCACAAAGGATGTGATGTCATTCCTCAGCTTTCCAGTTCTGGCTGGTGGAAAGTACTTTGCAAGAAATTTGGTGGCTAAAGTGTTCCAAGTTGTGATGGAACCTGCTGGTAGTGAATGTAGCCAAGCTTCAGCTCTGTCCCTCAAGGAGTATGGGAAAATACGCAGTCTCATTGCTTCTTCAGCTTCTCGGTTGTAATTGAAAGTGCCGAAAACTTCCAGGAAGTTGCTGATGTGGGCATTAGGATCTTCAGTTGCATTCCCCCCAAACTGAACTGACTGCTGAATCATTTAAATGCATGTTTTGATGTCACCCGCATTTGCTAGTAAGGGAGGAAGTATAATACAAGAAATGAGTCTGTCAACCACCGGAATGGTTCTGTCTCGAATGGGAATTGGTGGTGCAACCTCCAAAGGTTCAGGTTCCATGTTGACTAAAGCTTCTTGGCCTTCTCACCTTTCCTTTCTCAACTTTCTGATGGTTCTTTCAATTTATGGGTCAAGCGGTCGGAGTTCAAAGCTTCTGATTTGTCTCATAAAGAATCTGAGAACCTGAAACACAAGAAAACAAAAACAATAAGTAAAAAGAAATTAGATATAAGTAAAGGTATCCAACCTCTAAACTAATAGTGAAAGATAAATAAGTCCCCGGCAATGGTGCCAAAAACTTGACCGATGCGTAATCACATGCGTATAACGCAAGCGCACGTATCGTTCAAGTAGTATAAAAAAGTATCGATTCCACGAGGACTTAATACCTAATCTATTAATTTTATGAGGTCAAATGATTACTAGTATCTAATAGGTTGATTGATTGATTTGAAATGGTGATGATTTTGAATTTAAAAACATGTAAATAAAATTGCGTGAAAGTATGTTTAAGAAAATTCAATATTAGGAAACTATCTAGGGTTGTGAATCTTTCTAATATCTTTTAAAAGATGAAGTGGTTATTTCATGTTTGTATAATAAATCGGTTTACTAACCTGGAACACTAAATTATGCGAAAGCCTCTGTCGATGGTCAGACGCAAATACCCAGTATAACCCAATTAAACCATATGTCTATGTAAACCAAATTATCTGGATTCATTAAGTTTAAGTTCTAAATATGGCTACCCCCACCCGACAGGTATATGTCTATCCTGTAAGGAAATCTATTAAAGGGTTATCTATCCTCAAGGAAGATCGTGGGCTATTAAGTCTAAGGCTGAAACCTAAAATTCCTTTGTCAAGTTTATTTTAGATTTACCACATCAATCTTATTGGTGATCAGACAACAAGAAGCATTAAGCTTAAGACTTAAGACTTAATAAGTAAACCTTTAAATTACCCAAACTATAAAATAACCCTTTATAAACCGGTGATATTAGAATTCATCACAACCCCAGATAACTAACTTAGTTACGACACATAACTAGAGTTAGTAAAAACTTAAATAAAATAAAAGAAATAAAGTAAAATGTTGAAAAGTAAATTGCTGAAAAGTAAAATTCTGAAAAGTAAATTGCTGAAAAGTAAATGACAGAAAGTAAATGCTGAAATTAAATACTGAAAATTAAATGCTGAAAAGTAAATGCTGAAAGTAAATTACTGAAAAGTAAATGCTGAAAGTAAATTGCTAAAAAGTAAATAAAGTAAAAGTACAATAAAATAAAATGCTGAGGTAAAATGATCCACTTTTATTACTTTTATTTTAGATATCTCCTTTAATATAATATATTAACTTTGCATGATAATTATCAACCAGTCATATAGGCGGTATCCAGATTAATCAAATTAATAATTAATTACCAACCGACCAATCAGGCGATATCCAGTTTAGTCAGGTTAAAACCAATTTAAATAATTATCAACCGACCAATATGGCGGTATCCTCGTTAAGTCAGGTTTTAACTAGTTTATATATTATAATTAAGGGAGATTAATCTAAATATTAGTAATAAAAGTTTTACCTTTTACCCCAGCAAATGGGAGTTACCTCCTCATTACTGAAAAGTAAAACTGAAAATTAAAGAAAGAAAAATACTGTGCGTAAAAGTAAATTGCGGAAAGTAAAAAACTGAAAAGTAAAGAAAAGAAAGTGCGAAAGCGGAAATTAATTTCTGAAAGCTGTAAATAAACAAACAAGATACAATCTTCTTAGTATTCTTAAGGAATTCCTTAAAATAAAGTATGAATTTACAAATGAAATGGCTTGGTATTTATAGGCAAAATTTTACCTCCATCAAATCATCCACCAAATCCATTATTAATTGCTTCACTAATTGCTCCACTAATTGCTCCACCAAATCCATTATTAATTGCTCCACTAATTGTTTATCATGTTTGGTGGTGATTTGATAATTTTTATTTTGTCTTTCAAAGTTGTAGATCTTTGAGTCTTCTTTAATCTGGAACTTGAATCAGCTCAATCCGATATCGGAGTAAATAGTTATGCCCAAAATACGCCAGATGCGTAAAATTGGAATTTCCAAAACTGCACTTCGTTAAAACGCCATTTCAAGTTTCCAATCTCCAAAATTAATATGTCAAGTCCAATTTTTTCTCTTATTTGACCCACAATTCGTCCTAAATGATTTCATTGTGTCCCAGTATTATTTTATCTGCAAAATAAGCTAAAACACATCAAAACGTTCATCAAACCCGAGAAACTAAACAAAATATTAAGTAAAAGATGCGATAAATATTGATATATTTTCCGCTCATCAAGGACCTTTAATCCACCCTAGTTAGCCCATGCGCACTAGAATTCAATGCATGCGTAAATAAAGCAATGATATGCAAAGGGTAAATGGCATAATAAAAGGCGCGGCAAAACATCGTGGTAAAGGTAGCCTTCAGGCATTTCCCTCGAATAGAGGACCTTTAATCCACCCTAGTTAGCCCATGCGCATTAAATTATCAATGCATGACTAAAGAAACAACACATCAAAAATATATAGCAGAACAAAATTAAATATCAAAATGTAACACGTGCTTGAAAGTTTCTCAAGCGGTACGTGGAGTTGTATCCCAAGTACAGACCACACTACTGTCTATTCGGATTCGACTACGAAATTTACGCCTGGTGTAGGACACAGAAACTGGACGACGCATGCTGTTCCAGGCTCGGGGGCCTAGTTGGGAGTACGGAGTAGCCAACGGAGGACTAAACCGGAGAATAAGGGAGTCGCCACCCGGTGTGAACCGGGACAAATATTTAAGGCCGCACTCACCCCTCGCAAGGGAAGACCTCAAACCATTGGGTTCGGAATGGTCCCTTACTTATGCAACTTATAATGTAAAGATTTATGCAATAATCCAACCAAGCCTATGACATATATTTCCAAGTGCACCACAATCCTAGATTCACATGCTTAAAAGTATAGTTTACATCTAACATACATGAAACCAAATCTTATTGCCAAATTCACATGCTCAAAGGTAGGCCTTTGCAACAACAAGCACATAACGTCATAACAATTCAATCATTCATGTAAATATAAACACAAACAGTCATGGTAACATTTGCGTGTAATGTAAAGGAAATCAAAATGACGACAAATAATATTGTAGGCGCATAACAGAAATAGACAACTATAGAGGTAATACAAATGCATAGCGTAAAAAAGGGGGTAACCATATGCTAAGATGGACATGTCGTAATGTGATGCGAGAGATCTGTTTACCGTATGCGTTCGTGCAGCATTCGTATACGAGTTCGAACGGTAAACAGAAGGTTCTCGTTCGAGTAGCATTTGTAAACGCGTTCGAACGGGAATGAAACAGAATGCACACGTTCGTATGGCGTTTGTGAACGCATTCGAACAGAAATAAGACCTGATGCATGATAAGGCAAAATACATGCGCGTTCGAGTTGCGTTCGTAAACGCGTTCGAATGGGAACAGACCTGATGCATGAAATGGGACGCAACACATAAATGACAAATAGTACAATGCGAGGCGCGGCGAAGCATCGTGGTAAAGGATTTTAACCTCTTCAATTAGAGGACCTCTCATCGCACTTACTAAGCCCATGCGCTCGATCACATCATGCATACAAACATAAAGACAATCATATGAAACTAAGTATGCCCGATTGAACACATCTTACATCCAACCGAACACACATCAATCGGCGCGGCAAAGCATCGTGGTAAAGGGCTTTTAACCCCTCCCCATAGGGGGTCTTTCATTCCACTTACTAAGCCCATGTGTTCGATTGAACTATGCATAAAAACATAAAGACAATCATATCAAACTAAGTATGCCCGATTGAACACATCTTACATCCAACCGAACACACATCAACCGGCACGGCAAAGCATCGTGGTAAAGGGCTTTTAACCCCTCCCCATAGGGGATCTTTCATTCCACTTACTAAGCCCATGCGCTCGATTGAACTATGCATAAATAAGTAACATACAGAATTCAAGTGACAAGAAATAAATAACCCGAAGCAACACAAAACAAGAGAGGGTGCTGTTTACTCAAGTGGTACGTGGAGTTGTATCCCAAGTACAGACCGCACTACCGTCCATTCGGATTCGGCTACGGAATTTACGTCTGGGTTTCCATCCGATATACCTCAAGAGGCGACACGCCTTTCATTTTATCCAATGCCCACAACACACATCACATTCATAACACATACATATTTATCTACTCAAGGGCCGCAACATGCATTTGAACATCATAATCATGCGAATAAAGCTCAATGAATCGTAAAAAAAAACGAAACTGAAAACAAGTGTAAAAAATACCCTCAGGTCTAACCTTTTTTGCCAACTTTCGGGCTTGCGTTTCGCGGAGATCGGAAGGGTGAAGCTCCTCAACTTCTCCGGTTCACTGGTTTAGCGTCTTAGCTCACTGTTTTACTGTTTTTCTCACTGTCTGGTCTCCGTTTTGCTGCTGTTTTCACTGTATTTCTGCTCACTGTTTCAGCTCACAGTTTCAGGTCCTATTCTTCTATTTTAGTGGACTGTTTTGGGTGTTTTTTAAAGACTGTTTGTGCAGGTTTGTCTGTGATTTTTTAAGGGTTAGATATGCAGTTTTTGCTCACTGGTTTGGGGTATTTTGGGGGCTGTTTGATGGACAAAACTTGGGCAGATGGCTGCTATCTTTACGAGTCAGTTTTGGATGTGTAAGGGCGCTGTTCTGGTTGTTTTTTATGCGTTGATGTTGCTTCTGTTCTGGTTGAGATTTGTGTGAGTTGTGATGATGTTTTAGATGTTATTTTGGTGATGGTGATGGATGTTGAAACTCGGCAATGGAGGGGAGGCTAGGGGTTGTGTTCACGGCCAAAAGAATGAGAGATGAAGAGAAGATTTTGCTTTGGCCGAGAGGTTGATATCTCTAGGGTTAAGGTCTTGTGATTTGCGTGTGAATGAGGGAATATGTTGATGTCTTGGGCGTGTATTCGAGAGAGTGGAGAGAGGAGGTGGCTAGGTTAGTGCATGTTATATAGAAGAGAGTTAGGTTTGCCCTTGTCTCACAAGGAAGAGATTTAGTTTCCAAATTAGGAGTGATAGGAATGGTATATACAAGATTGAGGGGGGACAAAATATTTTAAATTAGGAAGTCAACTAATCTAAATTGGTGGATATCTTATTGAATTAGGAAGTCAACTAATTTAAATTGGTAGATGTCTTATTAGATTAGGAAGTCAAATATTTGATTAGCTTTGATTGGTTAGGATTGATTTTAATTAGGCATATCTTATTTTAATTTTAGTATATGATTTATTTAAATTAGGCATGATTTTAGTTTAAGTTGGTAATTGTTTATTTTATGTTTGGTATATGTTTTATTTAATTATTAATTAATTAATTATTTAGTTAATATTTATTTATTTAAATTGGGATGTGTTTTATGGGCTTTGGGGGGCTAATTGGGCTGGGGTACGAGGCTAGCAGCAAAACCAGAAATACCGACTCCGTTCGAACGCCAATTCGAACGTGGCACGAACGTCCGCAATCTGCCCGACGTTCGAACGAAGTAACGAACGCAGCACCAACGAAGACAGTGAACTTGTGAAATGAACTTGATGACGCACTTATTCTGAATTTCCCCTTCCGACCTCCGTTTCCCGCAATATCCTTAGCTAAAAAGGTAGTGCCTCCAACTGAGACTCATCATCGGGTTTCACATGCGAAAATGCAATGCCTACAGTCGCCCCCACTTTGATGGGGCTCGTGCAGTGTGTGACAGTGACAGTCATATCAAAGTCTATGCAATGCATTTTTTTTTTACTTACCTGGCTAGCTAGCTGTCTCGAGCTGAGCTGATACTGCAGTGGACCTCGATCCTGAGACACATCCTGATACTGCTGATGATGTGGGCCTCGCCCGCAAACTGATGTGATGTGGAGCCTCGCTCCTCAGCCGATATGGGCCTCGCCCCCAAGCTGACACAATGTGGAGCCTCGCTCCCCAGCCGATATGGGCCTCGCCCCCAAGCTGGTACAATAAGGAGCCTCGCTCCTCAGCCGATATGGGCCTCGCCCCCAAGCTGATATAATGTGATGTGGAGCCTCGCTCCTCAGCCGATATGGGCCTCGCCCCCAAGCTGACATGATGTGATGTGGAGCCTCGCTCCTCAGCCGATATGGGCCTCGCCCCCAAGCTGACATGATGTGATGTGGAGCCTCGCTCCTCAGCCGATATGGGCCTCGCCCCCAAGCTGATATAATGTGGAGCCTCGCTCCTCAGCCGATATGGGCCTCGCCCCCAAGCTGATATAATGTGGAGCCTCGCTCCTCAGCCGATATGGGCCTCGCTTTTTTTCGTCTTCAACACCTGTTTACACAAAACAGAACAAACAAAAAAAGAGGCAATATAGGTTACGTGTATGCATGTATGCAGGAGTTTTCTTATTCCGTTGGGTTAGGTCTTCCACTGGCGACCAAGTCTTCTCAAGCAAAGTACAGCTTCAACCTGTCAACATTGATTGGTTCTGTGAATTCATTTCCCTCGAGGTCTGACAACTTCACTGCTCCATTTCCCATGACTTTCTGAACGATGTAGGGTCCTTCCCAGTTCGGCCTGAATTTCCCTCTCGGATCTGTCGTCGACGGCCTCGACTGCTTAAGTACTAAATCACCCTTTCTGATCTTTGTGGGACGTACTTTCTTGTTGAAGGCCCGGGCTAGTCTCTTCTGATATAACTGCATGTGATGTAAGGCTCTTATCCTTTTCTCGTCCAACAGTGCTAACTGATCAAATCTCTGTGCGGCCCATTCTGACTCAGGTAACTCTGTCTCTGCTAATACCCTCATAGACTGTATTTCCATTTCCACCGGTAGTACCGCTTCCATCCCGTACACTAAAGAGTAAGGTGTTGCACCCGTTGCTGTTCTGACTGACGTTCTGTACCCCCACAAGGCATACGGTAGTCTCTCAGCCCAATCCCTGCAGTTCTCTGTCATCTTAGCCAGAATTGTCTTTACAGTCTTGTTGGCTGCCTCAACTGCCCCATTCGCTTGTGGCCTATAAGGTGATGACTTATGATGGCCTATCCCGTACCTTTGTAGCATTGCCTTTGTCTCTCCTTGAAACTGTACCCCATTGTCCGTGACCACGTGGTGCGGCATACCATACCGACAAATGAGGTTCCGTGCTATGAACTTGGCCATCTGTTTTGCTGTAACGTTCCGGAACGACTCAGCTTCTACCCACTTTGAGAAGTAATCCACTGCTACTACTATGAAGCGATGCCCATTAGATGCATTCGGTCGAATTTCCCCGATCATGTCAATCCCCCATGCTGAGAACGGCCATGGCTCTGACAGCCCGTGCAACTCTGTATGTGGCAGATGACTCAGATTGCCATGTATCTGACAGTCGTGACAGTGCTTTACCATCCTTGCGCAGTCTGTCTCCATAGTCGACCAATAAAACCCCTGTCTCACTATCTTGCGGGACAAGTTCAACCCATTCATGTGCGGACCACATACCCCGGCATGTACCTCTTCCATCACTTTCTGAGCTTCTTCTTTTCCCAAACATTTCAACTGAATGCCGTTTGCTTGTCTTTTGTACAGTTCTCCTTTCAAGATCACATACTGAGAGGCCAATTTCTGAATGGCCAATCTGTCTTTTCTGCCGGCCCCTTTTGGGAATTCCCCGTGCTCTAGATACCTCTGAATGTCATGGTACCAAGGCTTACCGTCGTCAATTTCCACTTCCAGAACTTTCTCTGTCTCATAAATCGGCCTGTTTGCTGTAGTCAATACCAATGGTCTCATCACTAACTTCTCTGGATTTTCCCAAGTAGCTGCAAGTGTGGCCAGTGCATCTGCCATCTGATTCTCTTCTCGCGGCAAGTGCTGAAACTTACAATTGGGGATGGCCTGGGCCAACTCTCTGAGGTGGAAAAGATAGGGCTTCAATCGTTCTCTTTCAATTCCCATTCTCCTTGCAACTGACGGATTACCAGCATCGAATCTCCGTAGACCTCAACACTTTCGGCTTTCAAGGCTATTAATGCAGTCAACCCAAAAGCACAGGCTTCATATTCGGCCATGTTGTTTGTTACTCTGAATGTTAACCTCTTGGCCATGGGCAAAGTATCTCCCTCGGGGGTCACTATCACAACTCCAATTCCGGCTCCTTTGTAATTAACTGCTCTCGTCGAAATACATTTTCCATCCCTGAACTGCTATAGCACTGATTTCTTCATCTGGGAACTCGAACTTATACTGATCCCCCTCAATAGGCTGTAGTGCTAGGAACTCCGCCACTGCTCGCCCTTTGATTACCTTGGATGTGAGGTACTCAATGTCAAACTCTGTCAACAATACTAACCATCTGCCCAACTTTCCCACTAGCGACGGCACTGAATGCAGATACTTCAAAGGGTTCTCTTTTGCCACTACCTGGATCTTGTAGGACTGGAAGTAATGCCGCAACTTTCTGGAAGCCCACACTACTGCCAAACAGATCTTCTCTACCTCTTGATAACGAGCCTCATACGGGAGCATCTTCTTACTCAGATAGTAAACTGCATGTTCTACCCCTGTCTCATCTGCCTGTACCATCATTGCTCCCAATGCTTCTGACTCTATAGCCAAATACAGTACCAAAGGCTTTCCCGGTCTCGGAGGTTTCAAAACAGGTGGCTTTACCAAATACTCTCTGATTCTGTCGAAGGCTGTCTGACACTGTTCATTCCATTTTACTGGCTGGTCTTTTCTCAACAGCTTAAAGATAGGCTCACACACTGAAGTCAACTTGGCAATGAACCGACTGATATACTGAATCTTCCCAAGGAACGCCCTGACCTCTCTTTCTGTCTTCTTCGCTGGCATCATCGGTGATCGCTTTGATCTTCTCAGAGTCTACTTCTATTCCTCCCATTCCAACTGTATGTCCCAGCAGTTTCCCTGACGTTACCCCAAACACACATTTCTTGGGGTTCAATCTCAAATTGTACTTGTCAACCCTCTGAAGGAACTTCTCAAGTGCCTCAATATGCCCGTCCCTTGTCTCGGATTTCACCATCATGTCATCCACATATACTTCGATCTCTTTGTGCATCAAGTCATGGAACAAGGTAGTAGCCATTCTCTGATAAGTAGCTCCTGCATTCTTGAGCCCAAACGGCATCACTTTGTAACAATAAGTACCCCACTCGGTGACAAAGGCAGTCTTGTGCTTATCTTCTTCTGCCATGAGAACTTGATTGTACCCAGAAAACCCGTCTACAAATGAATACATGGCCGACAAAGCTGCACTATCAACCAATACATCTATATGCGGTAGAGGAAAGTCGTCTTTCGGACAAGCCTTATTGAGGTCTCTGTAGTCCACACACATTCTGACCTTTCCATCTTCTTCTTCGGTACCGGCACAATGTTCGCTAACCATTCAGGATATTTTACCACTTCCAGGAAACCCACGTCAATTTGTTTCTTGACTTCTTCTCTAACCTTCTCAGCCCATTCTGGTCTCATTCGTCGAAGTTTCTGTTTCACCGGCCTCATGTTCGGATAAGTCGGAATAGAATGTTGAGCAATGCTTCTATCTACCCCGGGCATGTCTTCATAGGACCAAGCAAAAACTCTAGCATACCTGATCAATACTTCTTCTATTTTCTCCCTTTCCTCAGAAGTAACCTCACTTGCAATCAAAATTTCCTTAGGATCCTCAGGTGTCCCAAGGTTAAAGGCATTTGTCTTAGTGGAGTTGATATCAAATATGCTTAGATCATGTAATGGGAAAAGAGAAGACTCAGCCAAGTAAGCAGAAATACTGTCTTTATTGCTAGCAAAAGAAGGAGTACACTCAAATAAATCTGGGAGGTAAACATCCTCATCATCTACGGATATTTCCTCCTCTACAACAATGTCTTTCTCAGGTTCCTTCTTCTCATTGAGGGTCAATGTCTCCAGCTTCATGAGTTCCTCCTCCCATTTCTCACCCTCTTGCTTCTTCTCTTCAACCAACAGCTTCTCTCCCAACAGGTCCTGGAAGATCTCAAATCCGGGCACCACTACCCCATTCACCTCTACTGGTTCAGGCTCACCTTGGTACCCCGAAGCCTTCACAAAGTACTCCATCAGTTTCATGCCCTTCTTCTTGATCTTTGGCTTCTCATCCTCAGACTTGTACCCCAAACCTCTTCTGGTTGTCTGGCCTCTGAAATCTGGCAGTTTCGAGCCCTCACATGGCTCATACTTCATCTTCTCCATGATCCGGGCTACCTTGGGATCCACCCACTCCTCAAAAGTTGCTGATACTTGGAACCTTGTGAAAGGCAGTATTTCCAAGGCGGCGACTGCATTGTCTATTTCAGCTTTGATGGTGACAATCTCTCCCCCGAATGGGAACTTAATCATCTGGTGCAAAGTGGAGGGCACGCCCCCAAGCTTGTGAAACCATGGCCTCCCCAACAATAAAGCAAATGTAGCTGGAATATCAAGCACAATAAACTCAACCTCATCTTCAATCGGCCCTACCTTGACCATTGCCACAAAGGTACCCTCAACACCGCGCTTACTATCATCATAAGCTTTGATGGTCATGTTGGAAGGGTCCAAATCTGTAGCCTTCAAACCCAACCTTGTCAGAATTTTCAAAGGGCATACATTGATAGATGAACCGTCATCTACCATTACACATGAAGTCCTTTTGCCTCTTACTTCAGCCCTGATGAACAATGGCCTGTTGTGATTCCTCCCCTCTGCCGGAAGTTCATCCTCGGAAAATGAAATCTGTAATGCCTCTTTCTGAACAGCCCCAACAAACATTGTAGGGTTGGCATCCTCCGGCACAACAATTTTACTCAAGGCCTCAACCATGGCCCGTCTATGCTCTTTAGATGCACACAATAACTCCCATATGCTGACTTGAGCTCTTGTCTTCCTCAATTGTCTCAGCACTACATCTCCTTCAATATTCTCTGAATTCTCAAGCATTTCTCTCCCATCAGTCAAGGTTTCTTTGCCCTTATCTGCCACATCACTATAAAAACGCCCACTGCGTGTCATTTCCTTTACTTCTTCTTCATCACTGCTAGAGAAGTCAAGCCAGAAATTCTTCCCCAACTCAGGTTCACCCTCACTGCTGCTGTCCCAAATTCCAAGGCAAAAGGCTTCAGGGTAGAAGGTTTTTAGGACATAGTCTTCTGGAAGGCCAGAACTAATCATGTAGGTTGGTGGGGGTACAGCTCGGTAATTGGGTAAGGGGTTTCTGTTTGTGTCTGGTTGTTCGGTTTCGGGGTCAGGTATCTTTTTGGAGTCAATGAGGTCTTGGATCTCGTGGCGCAGTCGGGCACAGTTGTCAGTGTCGTGGCCCTTCTGCTGATGGAAATAACAGTAAAGGTTGAGATTGAAATGTGGTGGTGGTGGGTTTGGGATAGGTTTGGCTTCTAAAGGCTTTAGGAGTCCATGCCTCTTCAATTTCTCAAATACCTTAGACAAAGGTCTCCCAAGGTTAGAGAATCTCCGGTTCCGGACAGCAGCCACCTCCGCTAACACGGGCTTGGTACCTGACATACCTCCAACAGGCCTCATATTCAGGCCAAAGAACTTCCTGTTTTCTACTTCCTCCTCTTCAATGTCCATGACAGTCTCCCTCAACTGCCGGAAGTCTACAATCATTGAGGTCATCCTCCTCAACTTACTGTAAATAGAGGGTTTTGTGCCCTTGATGATCATCTTGATTTGGTCCTTCTCAGAGGGCCTAGTCTGCATCTTCAGTAACTGGCTTCTCCAGCGATCCACATACTCATTGAAGCTCTCATCCGGCTTCTGCTTGATATTTTCCAAGTCACGGAGTGACAAGTCAATCTCCAGGTCCGTGACATATTGCTTTAAGAAAGCATCAGATAGCTCCCTCCAGTCCTCCTTAATCTGCTTGTCAAGGCTATGGTACCATACTACTGGTGCCCCTTCGAGCGACATCCCGAACATCTTTTGTACTTGGCGCTGAGACAGGCCAACTGAACTCATAACAGATACATACTGACGGAGATGCACCCTCAGATCCCCGTTCCCATTGAACTTAGCCAAATCCTGGCATCTTAAACTGCGCCGGAAACTACTCCTCAAACGTCATTGTCTCATAATCTAGCAAATCTTCATTCTTACCCCTCATCTTGCGGGTAACGGATTCAACCTGATCCCTGAGTTTCTGTATCTCTGCCTGAGACCCCAATATATTCTGCCCGCTGCATACTCTGCCATATCATCCTCAAAAGTGGGGACATCATCCCCCGATCTGACCGGAGGCACTTCCTGCCTTGTATTTTCTGAACTTCCCCCAGTACGAGACCCAGCTATACCAGCCACAGCAGTAGTCAATGCCTGTAACTATTCAGTGATCTTTGCAAGATTGTTCTCTAATTGATCCATTCGGGACAACTCATTATCTGATTCACTCATGCTTCCAACTATTCTCTTAGTGAGTCTGGTTCCTTCCCTAACCCAAACGGTATCTATGGTGTCTTTTTGAGACACGGATGGTGTTAACAAGGTATATGTATGCATGATGTGCATAAGAAGTATATAACATATACTAAATCAAATAAAACTCTCAAACAAATCGGCCTGTTATCATTTTAGAAGCTTTTGGGACAACTGTCATAAGAGTGAACCCGTCCCAGTTTAAACGGCCCAACGAGTTCATGTCTTATGGCAAAGAGCCCAACTAAATCCAAATGATAATATCCCGAACACAATCATAAAATGGCCCATTGTTATTTAGAAACCTTTTGGCCCAATCGTCATAAGATATGTTCTTGTCCCAGTTTAAATGGCCCAACAAGCCCATATCTCATGACAAAAGACCCAGATGGATTCAAGTAGCAATGTTCCCAAACATAAGCATACAAGGAAGATATTATAAACATAAAATAATAACTTCTACCGTGTGGCCCACCATCATTTCAGAAGCTTTGGGCCTAATTGTCATAAGATACGAACCTGCCCCAGTTTAAATGGCCCAGCAAGTTCGCATTTTTGACAAAGAGTTCAATTCATCCAAATGATAATGGTCCTAAAGCACAAGGAAATATTTGTTATATGTGTTGATGTTGTTTCTGTTCTGGTTGAGATTTGCGTGAGTTGTGATGATGTTTTAGATGTTATTTTGGTGATGGTGATGGATGTTGAAACTCGGCAATGGAGGGGAGGCTAGGGGTTGTGTTCACGGCCAAAAGAATGAAAGATGAAGAGAAGATTTTGCTTTGGCCGAGAGGTTGATATCCTCTAGGGTTAAGGTCTTGTGATTTGCGTGTGAATGAGGGAATATGTTGATGTCTTGGGCGTGTATTCGAGAGAGTGGAGAGAGGAGGTGGCTAGGTTAGTGCATGTTTATATAGAAGAGAGTAAAGGTTTGCCATTGTCTCACAAGGAAGAGATTTGTTTCCAAATTAGGAGTGATAGGAATGGTATATACAAGATTGAGGGGGGACAAAATATTTTAAATTAGGAAGTCAACTAATCTAAATTGGTGGATATCTTATTGAATTAGGAAGTCAACTAATTTAAATTGGTAGATGTCTTATTAGATTAGGAAGTCAAATATTTGATTAGCTTTGATTGGTTAGGATTGATTTTAATTAGGCATATCTTATTTTAATTTTAGTATATGAATTATTTAAATTAGGCATGATTTTAGTTTAAGTTGGTAATTGTTTATTTTATGTTTGGTATATGTTTTATTTAATTATTTAATTAATTTAATTATTTAGTTAATATTTATTTATTTAAATTGGGATGTGTTTTATGGGCTTTGGGGGGCTAATTGGGCTGGGGTGTGAGGCTAGCAGCAAAACCAGAAATACCGACTCCGTTCGAACGCCAATTCGAACGTGGCACGAACGTCCGCAATCTGCCCGACGTTCGAACGAAGTAACGAACGCAGCACCAACGAAGACAGTGAACTTGTGAAATGAACTTGATGACGCACTTATTCTGAATTTCCCCTTCCGACCTCTGTTTCCCGCAATATCCTTAGCTAAAAAGGTAGTGCCTCCAACTGAGACTCATCATCGGGTTTCACATGCGAAAATGCAATGCCTACACCTGGGTTTCCATCCGATATACCGCAATAGATAGCACACAATCATCAACTCAATGTATGCATGAAATATGATAATGCATGTGATGAAACAACAATAAATAATAAGAGCGGTAAATAGTAAGCTAAGTGCGAAATATTAAAGGAAGATAAATGACTGAAAATAAATACGGAATAGTAAATAGATGTGACCAATGGTTTGGCCATTTTTTATGTAGGACTTCGCATGCCCGGTTGGACGTATTTCACGTCCATCCAAGCATGCCGTGACCGGGATAAAGAAATAAAATACAACAAAGAGGGCCCTCGGGTCTTACCTTTTAAGTCACTTTTCAGGAGTGCGTTGGGACGTCGCCGGAAGGGTTAATACTCCGTAACTTTTCTGGTTTTTTCCCCGTTTTCACTTCCATTTTCTCTGTTTTCTCGCTGTTTTGGACTGCAGTTTTCTTCATTGTTTTGGACTGTTTCTGGATGGTTCGGGGGGCTGATGAATTGGTCAATGGGGCTGCTGTTTTAGGTTAGTCGGTGAGTGTGGGCTGAGTGTCTTTGTTGTGATGGTGGTTCACGGCTAAGGGTCTGTGTCGATGGGTTTACTTGTCTTCACGTGGGGAGCAGTTCGTGGATTCTTAGGGTTTGGGTGAGAGACGTGAGGTGGCTGTGTGGTTTTGGTATTGGTCGTGTGTGATTTTAAAAGTGGCTGCGTGGTTTTGTTTACACGGTGAGGGCTTGTGTTTAGGGTTGTTTGTTTCACGGTGAAGGGGGCTCAGGGTGAAGCTTGTTGTTGCCGTCTAAGAGTCTAAGAGAGAAAGCTGAAGCTAGGGTTATCGTTCACGTGAATCAGGTCTGAAGCCGAGTGTGAGGCAAGGGACGTGTGGCCTGTTTTTTTTTTTATTCCGTCTGTGAGTGAGATGAAAGGGAAAAACCTGAGAGTTAACTAGGGTTTTGTGGTCTAAGGGTCTGTGTTTCACGTTGAAGCTGATGAGTGCGTCTTGCTGAATGAAGAGGGAAGGGACTGTCTAGGGTTTATTCATTGTTTATGATTGAGAGAGGCGATGGAGAGAGTGATGGAGAGAAGAGGCCGAGAGCCTTAGGGTTTTATTCTTTGTATTATCGTGAGTGAGAGCCGTGGATCACCAAGGAAGGGGGGTTTTGGTTTTGTGTCATTTTTATAGTGGTGCATGCGTGGGTTAGGGTTGCATGGGTTTTCAAAAGGAAATAAAATCATGCAATTAAGGAGTGCATTTAATTAATTTATAAAGGGAAACAAATTTGTGTAATTTTGGTGGGGGAATATCTTTAAATTGGTAGGTGATTTATTTAGATTGGTTTTAAATTGATTTGTTTTATTTAATTTGGAATGTGATTTATTTAATTTAGGAAGAGGGATTTGATTTGATTAGGAAATGGATTATTTTGATTTTAATTGGATTTGATTTAATTTAATTGGATTTAATTTAATTTGTGACATGTGTTTTAAATGTTTTAATTATTTGGATTGGGCTTTGGTGGGCCTTGTGTGAATTTTGGGTTAAGGCTAACAGTGAAACAGAAATATCGATGGTCGTTCGAACGCGTTTCCAGACGCTACACGAACGCCCGCAATCTGTTCGCCGTTCGAACGTGTTTCCGAACGCAGCACGAACGCACATGCAGTGAACATGCGAATTAAATCTGACGACGTACTTATTTTTGAATATCCCCTTCCGACGTCTGTTTTCCGCGACTTCCGCAACTTATCAGGTAGTGCCTCCATACGAGGCTCATCATTGGGCTTTCATGCAAAAATACAAGTGTCTACAATAAGCAATATAGAATGAAAGAAAAATAAAGCAGAATTTTCCAAAATATTACACATTGCTTTAGTTATGGATTTTAAACTTAGCAGTGTCTCCCACTACTTTACGTAATACTGTAATCCCCAACGGACAATGGGAATTTGATAATTAAATCGAATTCCATAGTGAGAGTAGGATCCCATGAATATATTTCGACTCACAGCTTTGGCACGTTCTCGTCTACGTATATTCATTAGGTAGACAACTCGTTGTCAATCACTCACCAATGACTCCTGGTTTTGGTCCTGACTGTTTCTCGCTGTGACAGCTTTGGCACGTTCACAGGGAGACGTATCAAGGCTACACTTGTCAATGACATACTCAATCTACCGGTGTAGTCCTGACAGCTTTGGCACGTTCAGGATTTTCACTTTCACTTGAATTTGTCCAGTATCAATATACAACCGGTATGGATAACAATCTTATAACTACACCCTCACAGCTTTGGCACGATCTCGAATGCAGTTATAGAAAAATACCCATAAACCGTACTGACAAGACGGACCAAGAAACATGTATCCAATACACGTTACTTTACAGCCATATTTAAAAGCGGGGATTTTCCTATGGAAGATACACTCTACATCAAATGCAGAATTTTAATCTAAATCATTTTCTAAATAATTCAATTCAACCCATAGAAAATATAACTTAATTTAACAATTAAATTTCCGTTACATTTTCGTTAGCGAAGAACCGAAAAGTAAAGAAACACATATAGATTCCTAGCATGTACGAACATTAAAATTGGATAAAATATCAAATATCAAGCATGAATAATGTAATGGATGAAGCATCAGACCCGCTATGATACCATTTTTGTTGGGGTTTTGGGCGATGAGGCGCATCGGAAGCGCGGGTTCAGGCGAAATCGTATTTTAAAACTTTTTCAAAATGTCGAATAAATTATTCAATATCTAATATGAATAATTTATTCATATTTCACCTAAACATATTTATTCAATATCAAATATTGACATAAACAAGTTGAAAACTCGCGAAACTTTTACGAAAACCGATTTTCCGTAAAATTGCCTAAAACACGTTTTTGACCGAACCGACCACCCGACACTTATGGGGACCATCCAGGTCAGCCCCAATAGTGTCGGGGCAGTTCATGGGCTGCCCAAACAGTGACGGACTCACGGTTTGGACAGCCGTCACCCGGTTGGCTCAAAATCCACCCAGTAACACTGTTTTTGGCCGTTTTCGCTTATTTCAAGTCGGAAACACTTTCCGGAAATTGTGCCAACACCCAAATTACATCCAAAACATTCATAAGATAAAAATTTCATCACAAAATCAGATTCATGTGCAGGACTGATCTAGTGAACAAATTTTCCAAAATTTCATGCTTAAATCATATTTTCAACAAGATTAATCTAATTAATCTAACACCAATTGAGTCCCACCACATATGAACAACCCAAGAATAATTCTAGGCTATTTAGAGTGGATCAATAACTCTAGAATGACAACAAAAATATCCAACAACAATTTGAACAAATTGGAATGAAATTACACTAATTCCATCAAAATACTACTTCACACATGCATCCTAACTTCCAATCCATCCACCAAACAACAAAACCCCAAATTTTCAGATTTGAAAGAAACCCTAGAACACTTTCTAAATCAACAAGAAACGAGAAATCATATTCCAAGCTTTGGGTTAAAAGATTACCTTTTAATCTCTTATTTCCTAAGCTTTTCCTTTGATATTTTCCTTCAAATCTTCAAGACTTTGAAACAAATTTTCAAACCCATATTTTGGAGCTTGTTTTCGACAGTGGAGAGAAAGAAGATGATGAAAGAAAATAATTTTTCTTTAATATATACAATGACCGAAATTGGTAATGATTAAGGGCATTTTTGTCCTTCAAAATTAATCAAATAATATTCAAATAATCTTGATTTTATCCAATCAAAATTGGACACACAAAGACCAATTAAAATCATGCCAAGTGTTGCCAATTATAATCCACCATTTGTCATAACAATTATGACAAATGGATAAGGTTGGAAAAGTCAATCATTTAATCATTTAACTATTAAATAATTAAACAATTAATTAACACAAATATATGTATTTTATTTACATTAAATAATAAATACATATGTTTATGGCATGTGTCAAAATCTATTTTGAAGAATAATTAATGTGTATCTAATCGAATTATGTATCAAATACAAATACACAATAATTATTAGGGGACAAAATCCCCTAATTGCATGTGTTATCGTTTAACGATTAAACTATCCGAATTAACTCATTTAATCCGGTGAAGTATTATGAATAATTCATATTATTCATATTGAGTTGCCCAAGTGCTCAACGAGTACACTTCATATTGTGGGACTCTATAAGTTTAGGTCTATCCATCACGAAATCCAATTTCGTGACCATAATCCACCCACTCATGGATTATGACGACCAAGGATAATCTCGCTAAACTATGGAAGTCGAGGTCATAGTATACGTATAATCCATTCGTCACAGGCCATCCGTATTATACCTGGGATATATATGAAAATGTCAAATTTGTTTGGTATAATACAGTCGACTTTCAATTTATGATCTCTAAATAACACTCGGAACTTATTTCCGAAGTTATACCACAGCCATGGATTTACTAGATCGTAAACACGTGCTGGATGCATATGCCCTGTACACAGGACAAACGAATACGTTCTTGATACGCACAAGATATCATGAGCATCAGTACACACCCAACGAATGGGTGGAGGTTTGATCATGACTAGATCGTTGACGTGACTACCATCAAAGTGTGGAGGATAGCTCATATATCCACAGTGGTATCTCAAGTCGAATGACCACTATGCTCGCTCAACTCGATAAGGTTCCTATTGACGTTGGTGTACCATTGTAGGCACTGCATTTTTACACATAAGTCCCTATGATGAGTCTCATTTTGGAGACACTACCTTTTAAGTCACGGAGGTCACGGAAAACGGACATCGGAAGGGGGAATTCAGAATAAACAAGTTCACTGTCTTCGTTGGTGTTGCGTTCGTTACTTCGTTCGAACGTCAGGCAGATTGCGGACGTTCGTGCCATGTTCGAGGAGGCATTCGAACAGTGTCGGTAATTCTGGTTTTGCTGCTAGCCTCACATCAAGCCCAATTCGCCCAAGCCTTGGCCCACACGCCCAAGCCCACTTAAAACACATATTTAACACATGGTGAAATCAAAACAAATCTAAAAATCACATACCAAATTAAAAAGATATCATACCTAATCTAAACCAATCAAATATAATCATACCAAGTTAAAATCAATCAACCAATATATTATTCCCAAACTTAAAATATTGTATGCCTAATCAACATAAACTAAATATTCAACCTTCCCCATCTAGCCAAGATTTGTCCCCCCTCAATCTTTGACTTCCCTTATCCAACACCAAATCAAATCCCTTTCCTTGTCAAGCCTAACCCTTTGCCTATAAAAAGAACCATTCACCAACCTTCTCAACCCTAGCTAGCTCATACAGATAAGATACACACAACTCACGGCAATAACAAGAAGAAAAACAGAAATAATCCCCTTCATCTCCCCCACTCCACAACCGAAAACAGCATCCCCTACACCTCCTAAAACAGCCTATACAGCAGCCCTAAACACACACATAAAACAGCCCCCGAACCACACCATAACATCACCGAAAATCACACCCAAAACAGTAGCCAAAACATCCCAAAAATAGTAACTAAAATACAGCAGCAGAACAGTAGCAGCGGCAGCGAATCGGAGTCAAAACAGCAGCAAAAGACGGAGGACGACAACCCAAAACAGTAAGACAACGAACGAGAGTAGTGAACCAGTGAACCGGAAGAGTTGCGGAGCTTTACCCCTTCCGATCTTCGTGAAACGCGAGTCCGAGAGACGACTTAAAAGGTTAGACCTTAGGGCACTTTTTCATTAGTTTATATTCGTTTCTTTTATTATTGAATTTTATTCGCATGAGAGTCGTTTATGGACGCATGTTGTGGCTTGAATGAAATGGAAGAGTGTCGTCTCTTGTGGTATATAGGATGGAAACCCAGACGTAAATTTCGTAGCCGAATCCGAATGGACGGTAGTGCGGTCTGTACTTGGGATACAACTCCACGTACCACTTGAGTAAACGGCACCTTCTCTTGTTTTGTGTTGCTTTGGTTTATCTATTTCTTGTTACTTAAATTCTGTATGTCGCTTATTTGTGTATGATATAATCGAGTGCATGGGCTCAGTAAGTGCGATGAAAGGTCCCCTAATCGGAAGGGTTAAAATCCTTCACCACGATGCTTTGCCGCACCGATTTATGTGTGTTTGGTTGAATGCGAGATACGTTCAATCGGACACATTACGTTTAATATTGTTGCTTATTTATGCATGGTTCAATCGAGCGCATAGGCTTAGTAAGTGGAATGAAAGATCCCCTATGGGGAGGGGTTAAAGCCCTTTACCACGATGCTTTGCCGCGCCGGTTGATGTGTGTTCGGTTGGATGCAAGACACGTTCAATCGGACATACTTAGTTGAATATGATTGTCTTTATGTTTGTATGCATGATGTGATATGACGCGCATGGGCTTAGTATGTTAGTCTAAAGGTCCTCTCTTTGAGAGATCAAGAGCCCCCAAAAGGCCACCTTTACGGCAGTACTTCGCCGCGCCCCTCTTTATTTTGTTGTTTATGTATTGCGTCCCATTTCATGCATCAGGTATGTTCCCCTTCGAACGCGTTTACGAACGCAACTCGAACGCGCATGCATTTTGCCTTATCATGCATCAGGTCTCATTTCCGTTCAAACGCGTTCACGAACGCCATACGAACGTGAGCATTCTGTTTCATTTCCGTTCGAACGCGTTATCAAATGCCATATGAATGCGAGCATTCTGTTACATTTCCGTTCGAACGCGTTATCAAACGCCATACGAACGCGAGCATTCTGTTTCATTTCCATTCGAACGCGTTATCAAACGCCATACGAACGCGAGCATTCTTTTTCATTTCCGTTCGAACGCGTTATCAAACGCCATACGATCGCGAACCTTCTGTTTACCGTTCGAACGCGTTTACGAACGCTACACGAACGTGCACACACTGAACTGAGTCTGTCTTATCATATTCATGCATAATTGCCTCTTGGTTGATCTTTCTTGTGTTATATAGCCAACCGTACTATTTGTTTTCCTGCATTTATCCATTCTATGTGTTCTTGGGATTGTATTCAAGCATGATTAGGCTGTTAGCATGTTATTTGGTTAATAGGTTCATGAGATAGTACTCAAGCATGATTAGGTTGTTCTTAGTTTTCCATATCATAGGATTGAAATATGTTCATGTGATGTTGCATGTTGTGAGGAACTTGTTGATGTATGCATATGAATTTAGAAGCATGATATTTTTGGAAAAAAATGTTATTTAAGCCTGGTTAAATTATTACATAAATCCTTTTATTACAAGTGACATAAGTAAGGGACCATTCCGAACCCAACGGTTTGAGGTTTTCCCTTGCGAGGGGTGAGTGCGGCCTTAAATCTCATTTTCCCGGTTCACACCGGGTGGCGACTCCATTACTCTCCGGTTTAGTCCCCCGTGGCTACTCCGTACTCCCAACTAGGCCGCGAGCCTAGGACAAAAAAGCGTCGCCCAGGTAGTTCTGTGTTCCCACAACCATCTATTAGGAAACCTTCAATGAGTCGTTCAGTGTCTTATCAAATAAACACCTACATGTCTATATGATTCTCCCGAGACTCATGGTTCACTGGGATAAACCATCGGACCAAGTCACGATATATGACATGTACTGGTGTGGGAACACAGGAACTGGGCGACGCACGCTGTCCCGGGCTCGCGGCCCGGTCGGGAGTACGGACTAGCCACGGGGACTAAACCGGAGAATAATGGAGTCGCCACCCGGTGTGAACCGGGAAAAATGAGATTTAAGGCCGCACTCACCCCTCGCAATGGAAGACCTCAAACTGTTGGGTTCAGAATGGTCCCTTACTTATGTCACTTGTAATGAAAGGATTTATGTAATAATTTAATCAAGTTTAAGTAACACTTATTTCCAAGAGTATCATGCTTCTAAATTCACATGCATACATCAACAAGTTCATCACAACATGCAACATCACATGGAAATCTCATGAACATTTCTCAATCATATGATAGGGAAAACTAAGAACAACCTAATCATGCTTGGGTACTATCTCATGAACATATTGACCAAATAACATGCTAACAACCTAATCATGCTTGAATATCATCCCAAGAACACATCGAATGGGTGAATGCAGGAATACAAATAATATGATTGGCTACATAATGCAAGGGAGATCACCCAAAAGGCAGTCGTGCATGAAATATGATGAGACAGACTTAGTTCAGTGTGTGCGCGTTCGTGTAGCGTTCGTAAACGCGTTCGAATGGTAAACAGAAGGTTCGCGTTCGTGTAGCGTTTGATAACGCGTTCGAACGGATCCAGACCTGATGAAACAAAATGCATGCGCGTTCGAGTAGCGTTTGTAAAACGCTTTCGAACGGGAAATAGAAGGTTCGCGTTCGTATAGCGTTCGAAAACGCGTTCGAACGGGAACAGACCTGATGCACAAAATGTGACGCAATACATACATAATAAAGCAAATAGCGAAATACGAAGCGCGGCGAAACATCGTGGCGAAGGATTTTAACCTCTCCAATTAGAGGACCTTTCATCTCACTTACGAAGCCCATGCGCTTATCTCAATGCATATAAAAATAAAGGCAATAACTTTAGACTTCATGTACCCGATTGAACACATCTTACATTCAACCGAATATACGTTAATCGGCGCGGCAAAGCATCATGGTAAAGGATTTTAACCTCTTCAATTAGAGGACCTTTCATCGCACTTACTAAGCCCATGCGCTCGATCACATCATGCATACAAGAATAAAGACAATCATATCAAACTTAGTATGTCCGATTGAACATATCTTGCATTCAACCGAACACACATCAACCGGCGCGGCAAAGCATCGTGGTAAAGGGCTTTAACCCCTCCCCATAGGGGATCTTTCATTACACTTACTAAGCCCATGCGCTCGATTGAATCATGCATACAAAGAATTAAGAACAATAATATCAAACTTAGTATGCCCGATTGAATGTATCTTGCATTCAACCGAACACACATCAACCGGCGCGGCAAAGCATCGTGGTAAAGGGTTTTAACTCCTCCAAATAGGGGACCTTTAATCCGACTTACTAAGCCCATGCGCTCGATTGTATCATACATACAAAAGTAACATGCAGAATTCAAATAACGAAAATAAATAAATCCAAGCAACATAAAACAAAATAATGTGCTGTTTACTCAAGTGGTACGTGGAGTTGTATCCCGAGTACAGATCATACTACCGTCCATTCGGAATCGGCTATAAAATTTATGTCCGGGTTTCCATCCTATATACCACAAGAGGTGACACATTTTCCATTTCATTCAAGCCACAACATGCATCCACAAACGACTCTCATGCGAATAGAATTCAATAAACAATCAAAAAAATGAATATAAACTAATGAGAAAAGTGCCATCAGGTCTAACCTTTTAAATCACATCTCGGATGTACGGTACACGATCGTCGGAAGGGTGGATGCTCTGCAACTCTTCCGGTTCACTGGTTCACTGCTCTTGTTCGTTGTCTTACTATTTTGAGTCGTCGTTCTCCGTCTTTTGCTGCTGCTTTTGACTCCGATTCGCTGCCATTTTGCTACTGTCCTGCTGCTGTATTTTAGTTACTGTTCTTGGGATGTTTTGGCTACTGTTTTGGGTGTGATTTTCGGTGGTGTTATGGTGTGGTTCGGGGGCTGTTTTGATGAGGTAAAGGGGTTGTTCGGGATGTGTTTTGGTCAAGGAAATGAGGGTTCTTTGGTTTGTGATCTTCGGTTATTGAGAGTGAGGGAGAGTTGTGTCAATAAGCTTGGGTGTTTCTTGTGTTGTGATTTTCGTGTGAGTTGTTTGTATGTGCTAGAGGAGTCATGTCTTGGTTAGGGGTTGTTTATATAGAGAATGGCTAGGGCTTCACCTTGTCTCACAAGGAAGGGATATTGGCATTAAAGAGATATATGATTTGGTGTTAGACAAAGAAAGCAAGGGATTTGATGGGGGACAAAATTTGGCTAGATTAGGAATGCAAAATATTTAATTTGTTATGATTGATTTTAATTAGGCATGACATCTTTTTAATTTAGTATGTGATTTTTAGATTTGTTTTGATTTCTCCATGTGTTAAATATGTGTTTTAAGTGGGCTTGGGCGTGTGGGCCAAGGCTTGGGCGAATTGGGCTTGATGTGAGGCTAGCAGCAAAACCAGAATTATCGACACTGTTCGAACGCTTCCTCGAACGCGGCACGAACGCCCGCAATCTGTTTGGAGTTCGAACATATACACGAACGCAGCACGAACGAAAACAGTGAACCTTGTTTATTCTGAATTCCCCCTTTCGATGTCCGTTTTCCGTGACCTCTGTGACTTAGAAGGTAGTGTCTCCAAATGAGACTCATCATAGGGACTTATATGCAAAAATGTAGTGCCTACAACTGGTCTCAGCGGATTTTACTAGCCGACCCGTGTCAGTAAATCTTAACCAGAAACTTTATTTAAGGATATACAACTAATAGTGTGCTTCCCAATGTCAATTACAAACTATGTTGTAACTATTGGGATTTTAGGCCGATTGGGCGCAGCGGAAGCGCGAGTCGGGCGAAATCATATTTTAAAATTTTTTCAAAATACCAAATAAATTATTCAATATCTAATATGAATAATTTATTCATATTTCACCTAAACATATTTATTCAATATCAAATATTAACATAAATAATGTTAAAACGTTGCGAAACTTTTACAAAAACAGTTTTTTTCACAAAATGGCCTAAAACGCGTTTTTGACTGAACCGACTACCCGACACTTATGGAAACTGCCCAGGTCAGCTCCAATAGTGTCGGGGCAGTTCATGGGCTACCTGAACAGTGATGGATTCATTGTTTGGACAGTCGTCACCCGGTTGGCTCAAAATCCACCCGGTAATGTCGTTTTTGGTCGTTTTCGCTTATTTCAAGTCGGAAACACTTTCCGGAAATTTTGCCAACTCCCAAAACACATCCATTACATTCGTATGATATCAAAAACATCACATAATTTCTAGTTTGGGCAGATCTGATCTGCAAACCAAAATTATCCAAAAACATGTTTTAATTCCAATTTTCACCAAGATTAATCTAATTAATCCAACACCAAATAAGTCTCACCATATATAAACAACTCTAGAAAATTCTAGGATATCTAAGAGTGGATCAACTACTCTAAAATGGCAACACTTCAACAATTGAATAAATTGAACAAAATTACACTAATTTCTATCCAATACTACTCCACACATGCATATACACTTCCAATAAATCATCCACAACCAAAAGCCCCAATTTTTCAGAAATGAAAGAACCCTAGGACCATTCTAAATGATCAAGAAACAAGAAACAAAATTTCTAAGTTTAGGGTTATGAAAGATTACCTTTAATCCTTGTTTTTCCTAAACTTTTTTTCTTGATTTTTGCTTCATTTCTTCATGGATCCTTCAAACTATTTTGAAACCCATTTTTTTTTAGACAATCGGCCATGGCTGCAGCAAAAGTGAAGAAGAAAACAACTTTCTTCTTTTTATATAGCTTTGACCGAAAATTAGACTAAATAGGGGTATTTTGGTCTTTTGAAAATTAAATCAAATTTAATTATAATATGCTTTATATATTGACCAATCAAATTAGCACACACATAAAGTATATTTAATACATGCCATGTAATCCAATTACATCTCACAATATGCCATTCAAATAATGATAAATGGATAAGGATAAAAAAAATTAATTATTTAACTATTAAATAATTAAACAATTAATTTACACACATATATATATTTTTATTTACATTAAATAACAAATACATATATTAATGGCATGTGTCAAAATCTCATTTGAAAAATAATTAATGTGTATCTAATCATATTATGTATCAAATACAAATACACAATAATTATTAGCGGACAAAATCCCCTAATTGCATGTGTCATCGTTTAACCGATTAAACAATTCGGATTAACTCATTTAATCCGATGAAGTATTATGAATAATCTGTATTATTCATATCGCGTTGCCCAAGTGCCCAACGAGTACACTTCATATTGTGGGACTCTCTAAGTTTAGGTTTATCCGCACGAAATCCAATTTCGTGTCCATAATCCACCCACTCATGGATTATGACGACCACGGATAATCTCGCTAAACTATGCAAGTCGAGGTCATAACATATGTATAATCCCTCTGTCACAGGTCATCTGTATTATACCTGGGATATATATGAGAACGTCAAATCCGTTAGGTATAACACAGTCGACTTTCAATTTACCATCTCTAAATAACACTCGAAACTGAATTCTGAAGTTATACCACGGCCATGGATTTAAAAAATCGCAAACACGTGCTGGATGTCTATGCCCTGTACACAGGGCTGACGGATTTTATCTTGATACGCACAGGATATCATGAGCATCAGTCCACACCCAACGAACAGGCGGAGGTCTGATCATGGTTAGATTGTTGACGTGACTGCCATCAAAGTGTGGAGGATAGCTCATATACCTACAGTGGTATCTCAAGTTGAATGACCACTATACTCGCTCAACTCGAGAAGGTTCCTATTGACGTTGGTGTACCATCTATTAGGAATTCTTCAGTGAGTCGTTCAGTGTCTTATCAAATAAACACCTACATGTCTATACGAGTCTCCCGAGACTCATGGTTCACTGGGATAAACCATCGGACCAAGTCACGATATACGACATGTACTGGTCTCAGTGGATTTTACTAACCGACGCGTGTTAGTAAATATTGACCATAAACTTTATTTAAGGATATACAACTAATAGTGCACTTCCCAATGTCAATTACAAACTACGTTGCAACTGCGTACTATACTGTAAATCTTAGGGTCTTTGTCTAATATACACGTATCACTGAACCATATTCAGTTTCGATCTAATCGTAATCAGATATCTAATCGTAATTAGATCGGATAAGTGTATAAAAGACAAGGGTGCTACCATTAAAATTAGTAATATTATGGAAAATTGAACCGCTCGTATTTATGAATCGGACATAAATACGATCCGGATTGGCACTCGGAGCACCAACCCTAACAGTAACTGCGCACTATACTGTGAATCCTAGGGTCTTTGTCTAATATACATGTATCACTGAACCAGATTCAGTTTCGATCTAATCGTAATCAGATATCTAATCGCGATTAGATCGAATAAGTGTATAAAAGACAAGGGTGCTACCATTAAAATTAGTAATATTATGGAAAATACAATTGCTCGTATTTATGAATCGGACATAAATACGATCCGGATTGGCACTCCGAGCACCAACCCTAACAACCTCAACCTGTATGGTACAACGAGTTTATTTGTGGTCATCATAATTTACGGGTGGGTAGATTATGGACACGAAATTGGATTTCGTGATGGGTATGTCTGAACCTAGAGAGTCTCACTAATGAAATATACTTGTAGAGCACTATGGCAACTTTTATGAATAATATTGATTATTTCTAAATTGTTTAACCGTTAGACGAAAAATACATGCATATGGGCTTTTCGGTCATTTCCTAATTAATGTGTATTTGTATTTAATATATGATTTTATTAAATACACATTAATTAATTGTCAAATTATGATATTTGACATATATCATTAATATATGTATTTGGATTATTTAAAGTAAATGTAATACATATATTTAAATATTTATATTTAAGTAATTATTTAATTATTTAATTGTTAAATAATTAAAGTAATTGAAATACAAAATATCTAAAGTGATATTTATTAAAGGAAATGATTAAATGTAAAATGTTGACTTTTACATTAAAGATAAAGGTTATCAAATTGATTTTGATTTCTTTATTTTGTTTGAAAATTGAAAATATTTTTTTTCTTTTTTCTTACAAGGTTCGGCCAAGCCCTAGCATAAATAAGGTTTCATTTTTTCATTTGCTTCACTTTTTGCTAAGCTTCCAAATATCACAAAAATAAGTGTTGAGAAAAAAAGTGAATGGTTAAGAAATAAATTGAAGAAAACTTCAAGTAAAGTAAGTTTTTTCAATTTTTCTTAAACTAGAAAAATATTTCTATGGTTATTAGCTTCAACATGTGATGCTTGGATGTTTTTCTACTCTCTTTGTTTTGTAATATGAAGGTTGGAAGCATGAATGAAAGATGTATGCATGTATGTTTATTAAAGTATGCTTGTAAATGGTGTATACGCACACTTTTAATTATTTGATGATCTTGTTGCCATTCTAGAGTTGTTAGGCCACTCATTGATGACCTAGAATTGTTCTTGAGTTGTTTCAAAGTGGTGAGACTTGTTTGGTGTTGTAGAGATTAGATTAAAGTGTTGGATTTGGTTAATTTTGGTTAATTTTGTTAATTGGATTAATTTGAACAATTAGGGTTGATACCACAACCAAAATTAGGGCTTTTCATATATCTGTTGTATTATGATGTATATAAGATATACAAATCATTTTGTGTTGATTGGAAATCATTTAGACTTGTTTTTAACATATTTGGACCAAAATGCACAAAGTTCAAACTTGTTGGGCTTCTCGACAATTTGGAGGATTTTGGGGATTTTTATTGTGAGTTGTATTTTGATATATATGATATGTATAAATCATTTTGGTAGTGATTTGAAATCACTTAAATTTATATTTGACAAATTATGACTAAAATGGTCAAAATACAAACCTTTGGGGGTCTCACGGCAATTAAGGGAAAATTCTGGATTTTGAGTATTGAGTAATTAGAATAAATTAGTTTATTTTAATTACCCAAGAAAAATTATGGAAATCAGAAAATTTTGATTTTTCGCGTTTCGCTACGTTACCCGGTTATACCCCCTAAAAACTCCTACAGATGCATGGTTGGTTGATTCGGTAGCAACATGGTACATGACCTCTAGGAGAGAATGGTTTTGCCATTATGAACCTGTCTCTGGAGGATCGATATTTCTAGACAATGATCATGCATTGAAAATTACTGGGATTGAAGCCATTGAAATAAAGATATACGATGGTACCAACCGTACTGTACAAGATGTTTGATATATTATGGGAATGAAGAAAAATATGTTGTCATTTGAACAGTAGATGACCTTGGATATAAGATCGTTTTTGAAAACGGGGTATTAAAGATTGTGAAATGAGCACATACAGTCTCGAAAGCTGAAAAGATCTCAGCAAACTTGTATGTGCTATTGGGAGACTCAATTCATGAAGTAACTGCATCTAGGGATGTCAAAAAGATCTGGATCCGGCCGGATCCGGATGACCCGGATGGACCCGGGTTCGGATAGACTCGGATCCGTAATTTTTTTGGCGGATCCGGGTCTTTAATATTAAGACCAGAATTTAACCGGGTCCGGGTGGTTCCGGACCCGGGTACTCGGGACCCGGTTAAAATTAAATATATATATATATATATAAGCACAACTGCACAAATCATCATCAAGTAAGCTTTCAGTTTTCTCCCTCAACCTACTGATTGTGCTTCTCACCGTCACAGCACTAGCAGTGCTGCAATATAAACAAAATCAACCACAAATGCCACCAGCTTTCCTCTTCAACCACAAATGCCACCAGCTTTCCTCTTCAACCACAAATGTCATCATCAAAGTAGGCACCACCTGCCTTGACCTTTCCGCAGTCCTTGCAGCCCCAAATGCCAACAGCCTTCCTCTTCACTGCATACTGCAGCAGAAAGAATTGGTTTGAAACCAAGATTATGTATAACACCACACAAAAAAAACAGTGGAGGAAATGCTGGTTGCGGATCCCGGGTGCGGACCCGGATGCATTTTCCTGAGTCCACTTTCAGACCCGGGCCGCCTTCAGTGCTTGCGGATCCGAACCCGGGTCCGGATCCGGATTTTACCATCCCTAACTGCATCAGTGGCATAACTGGATTCTGGAGAGGAAGCTTATATATTGTGGCATCAGAAACAATGTCACATGTCAGAACAAGGAATAAAGATTCTTGTCAATCAAAAGCTGTTGAAGGGGGAGCAGAATCATGTTATTCCATCCCCTCTGTTTAGCGTTACTGACTTTGTTGTATATTGTAACGCTCGACATGTTCAGCTGGACGTATAATTTGAAATGTAAGTCCGACCGGACGTTTATCAATTTGTGACTTCAGCTATGGGCAATTTGCACGTGCGTTGGCCAATTAATATATGTCTGACATGAAGTTTTGACTTCGAATCCTTGGAGTCCACACTGACTTTGGTGTATACTTTGGAAAATCGTGATTCTCTGAATTATATTTCAGAGAAATTAATCAGATTCGCAAATGGAAAACGTTGTGGTTTTGTTATTCAAATTGAATTGTCGGGACTATTGCATAAAAGCAGGGCCGGCCCTAGGCAGGAGCCACAAGGGCGACTGTCCAGGGCCCAAAAATTAAGGGGGCACTAAATTGAAATTTTTTTTACAATTTATAAATTGAAATTATTAAAATCTTACTAGCGGACCACTATGACTCAAGATAGGCTAAATGGATTAGCAATCTTATGCATTGAAAATGATGAGATTGAAGACTTAGAGTATGATGATATAATTGATGATTTTGTTTCAAAAAATGCTAGAAGACAATTTCTTAACTATTGAAATTTTAAGGAGCTTTGTTAGGAATAGTTGTATATGATTATATTTTTTATTGTCGGGGTTTAGGTACTATGTCCCTCCTTTATATATTTTCTCAAGTAATATAATTTGGGCGTGAGGGCCTAGCCCCCAGCTTCGCTTGGGTTCCAGCCCTCGTTAAATATTATTATTTTTTTAAACATATGTTTTCGTAATGAAAAAATGGCACATTTTGAGCTTTCGCACCGGGCACACAAAAATTCAGGACCGGCCTGTATAAAAGAGACTCAACAAACTGAACTGGTTGTTTAATAGTCTTTTTTGCAAAAAAAAACATAATTATTTATAGTTTCATATAAAATTTAATTAAATATGGATATAATTTATTTAATGTAATAATTTTGACACAATTAATAAACGTATTGTGGCATAATTAATAAACGGATTAATTTCATATTTGAAACAATTAATAAGTGAGTCGTATGTTAACGAATAATAATATTGTAAATGGTATTTGTATCATGTTGATCCGATTACACCAATATTATTTATATCACATGTGGATAAAAAGAAAATTGTACCTCAAATCAATAATTGTGTCATGTTAATATGATTACACGAATATTAAAACTGTGTTATTGTGTCTTGCCCCATAATTGCAAACCACCTAAATAGTAAAAAATCTTGTGGTATCCGAGTCATAGTGTCGTGACACGTAATAGCATGGGTCTATGATGGATCTTAAAAATGGGTCACAAATCCAGTGTCACCGAATATGCTGGCCCAATACTTGATAATGGGTTTGACTCAAATGAACTCCCTTCACCCCATTTCTAAGACCATGAAACCCATTTTCTTGCATGGCAAAAAAATCATTGTTTTATTTATTTATGTTATTAGAGATTTCTGGGCATGGCAAAAGCTACACTCTCAAGATCTAATAAACTTTTAATACATTTTCTTGCTCTGCACATTTTACGCTCCTAGCTATACTTTTTTTTTTTGAAACATTAGAAATCACATGATCCGGACTTAAGCGGAATAGGTAAAACCTCTGACTGCTCCAGATTCTTATAAAAAATATATCATCTGAACCCGAACTCAGGACCTGATAATCAAATACTAAGGTTTTTGCCACCAAGTCACATATAGAAATGATAAAACCAGAAATTTTCATTTTTCATCTTTATAAATGAATAACCAATCATTATAATATTACTGATACGGATAGCAACGAGTGAATTTTGATACGAATTTACCATCTCTAATTATTGACTCCAATTGTTTATCCCTTTGCTTTATTCGATTCCCCACATACCAACTAAAATCCTTGTGTATCCCTAAAAAATAGAGCTCTTCAGTACCCAATTTAGTGCCCCACTTACTTTAATTAACAAGATTTTACAAATATAAGTATATTTTTATGATTTTAATCCATATCAACTTAATTAAGGATGAAGATTTTATTTTAATCGTTTTATTTAAGGGATACTCAAATGAATTCATATTGCTTGTATTCCAATCTTTCCTTAACATTTCTTATAAATATTATACCATTTAATATATTTTTTTAAAGCTCAAATGAATGATGAATTATTTCAAGTACCTAATGTGGGTTAACTAAATACACCTTTCTAATAAAATATTAATCATGAAATTATATCATTAAAATAAATTCAAACTAGATAAAGTATTTTTCATTAAGTGGTATAAATCATTTGATGTGATTTTGCTATATTTAAAATCATTATTTTATTAATCTCCTTAAATTATATACTTTTTCTTATATCATTAGAATGATTTTTTTTTCAATCACTTGGTATCTTATGGCGTCAGCAAGCCAATGAAATTGGATACGTACCCACCAGATCTCCTTTGATAGATTTTATACAGTAATTATAATACTACTTTTTGAGACATAAGGTACCCACTTAATAAAATGACAATTATAATTTTTCAATCACTTTGGTATCTAATATTTTAAAGTAAAATATTATTAGAATGAGGTTGAGTATAATGGTAAAATTATTATATTAGGTAAAAAAAAAAAAAACAAAATATAAAACTGTTTATATTAAATTTTTAAGTGTAGTATGAAAAAATTCATTCGCCGAGTCATCTTTTTATAATATCTAATATAGGGCCCGACACTTTGTGCAGGTTGAGCACATCTTTGATTATAATTTCATATAATAATAAAAATCTTAATAAATGATCTGAATCTAGTTGGTTTTATAGTTTAAATGAGACAATTGGTTTACTTATACTTAATATTTATGTCTCATTTGTTTATCTATCAATTCTTAAACAGTGTTTCTAATTCACATTAGAATTTCTCTCTCGTCTTACTCTCTCATTTGAAAATATATTTCTAATTATAAATACTTTTAAAAATATTTAATTTTCTTTTGACTTAATTCTAATGAAATTTAATGTAATTTATTCAATTTAAACTTAAATTTTTTTTATCGAACATAAAATCTTGACCGTCATTGTGTAAAAGTTAATAATCAAAATTTACATCATGAAAAACAAAAAATAATAAAAAATTCATGAAAAAACTTCTAGAAATAATTCAAAGTAAAATAATAAATAACAATTGACCGGAAAATTACAAAAATTGACAGTTTTTTTTAACGAATGTTATTTACGTCTCTTATTTTAGTAGAAGATTATGTTTTAATATTGTAATAGGTTTTTTATTTTAATTTTATAAGCTACTAATAAAAAATTAATGGTAGAGATTATGTGTCGCATATGTTTTTAATTTTAATAGGATATTACAATATATCTTTTTATTGTTATGGGTAATAAAAAATTAATTATAAAGATTAGGTACCCCACACACACACACACATATATATATTTATATATATATATATATATAATGGAACTTATTTTTATAATTTAATAATAATAAATTTAATTAATTAAAATCAAATGTTTCTTTTAAGAGATTATGTTTTTATATTGTAATCGATTTCTTATTTTAATTTTATAATTTAATAATAAAACAATTATAGAGATATTTTAATTTTATAATTTAATAATAATATGAGATTTTATTTTTATATTGTAATAGGTTTCTTATTTTAATTATTATTATTTTAGTTTTATAATTTTAAAATAAAAAATTAATTTTAGAGATATTTTAATTTTATTATTTAATAATAAAAAATTAGTTATAGAGCTTATGTGTCACGTATTAAAGTAATATGTTTCTTATTTTAATAAAAGATTATGTTTTTATTTTATAATAGATTTCTTATTTATTATTAATTAATTAATTAAATTAATAGGTTTCTATTATATTTTTTATATTGTAATATATTTCTTATTTTAATTATATAATTTAATAAAAAAAATTATAACTATATTTTAATATTATAATTTAATAATAAATTGGATACTCTATTTTTATTTCGCAATAAGTTTATTATTTTAATTTTATAATTTTAAAATAAAAAATAATTTTAGAGATATTTTAATTTAATAAATTAATAATATAAAATTATTGTAGAGATTAGGTGGCACATATTAAATTAATAGATTTCTTATTTTAATAGGAGATTATATTTTTAATTTGTTATAGGTTTCTTATATTAATAATAAAACTAATTTTAGAGATATTTTAATTTTATAATTTAATGTATTCTTATTGTAATAGGTTTATTATTTCATAAAATTTAATCGTGAGCCATCACGTGTCGCGACATATACGGTTAAAAATATTTAGCATATATATATATATATATATATATTATATATATATATATATATATATATATATATATATATATATATATATATATATATATATATATATATATATATATATATTGATGGGGTTTTGGGCAAAGGGCGCGGCGGAAGCCCGGTTTGGGTGAAATCGTAATTTTAAAATTTTTTAAATTACCGAATGAATTATTCAATATCCAATATGAATAATTCATTCATATTTCACCAAAACATATTTAGTCGATATCAAATAATGACATAAATAGTTAAGAAACATCGCGAAACTTTTACGAAAAACGTTTTTCCGCAAAATGACATAAAACACGTTTTTGACCGAACCGACCACCTAATACACATGAGGACTGGCCAGGTCAGCCCCAATAGTATTAGGGTAGTTCATGGCCCGAACAGTGACAAATTCACTGTTTGGCCAGCCGTCATCCGGTTGGCTCAAAAGTCACCCGGTACCGTCGTTTTTCGCCGTTTTCACTTATTTCAACTCCGAAACAATTTCCGGCAATTGTTCCAATGCCCAAAACACATCCAATACATTCAAATGACATCATTTTCATCACAATAAACCCAGTTTTTCCAGGTCTGATTTTGCAACAAAAATAACCAATTTTTATGCTTTAATCCAACTTTTTCAACATTAATCATATTAATCAAAACACCAATTCAAGTCACCACAAATGAACCACCCAAGAACAATTCTAGGCATTACAAGAGTGGTCACAACATTCTAGAATGGCAACATATAATCAAATGATCAAATTGAATAAATATTATAATAATATCATCCAATTCTACTTCACACATGCTTAACACTTCCAAATCCATCTTCCAACACCAAAAGCCTCAATTTTAACAAGTAAAGAAAACCATATAACTATTATAGGAACACAAGAACAATAAACTAAATTTCTAAACTTAAGAATATTAAAGATTACATTTTTAATCTCCAATTTTCCTAAGGTTTTTCTTGTTTTTCCTTCACTTTTAATCTTGAATCATCAAGCAACTTTGGAACCCTTTTCTTTTTTAAACTCACGGCCAAGGAAGATGATTAGAGAGAAAAGAAAAAAATTTCCCTTTTTAAAATCATCACAACCGACTTTATAGGGGCTTTATGGTCATTTTCAAAAATTTAATCAAATTAAATTAAATCAAACTTTATATTAACAAATCAAATTTGCATACCTAAAGTTTAATTAAAACATGCCACATGTCACCAATAATAATTAAACATTTATCATAACAATTATGAAAAATGGATATTATTTAATTATTCAAATATTTAACATTTAAATATCTAAATAATTAATATAATAATTATTATTATATATGTATTTTTATTTACATTAAATAACAAATACATATATTAATGACATATGTCAAAGTCTCATTTGACAAATAATTAATATGTATCAAATCAAATTTTGTATCAAATACAAATACACATTAATTATAAATTGACCAAAAACCTCTAAAGCATGTGTTTTCGTTTAACTAATTAAACGATCCGAATTAACTCATTTAATCCGGTGAAGTATTATGAATAATCTATATTATTCATAACGCGTTGCCCAAGTCTTCATATTGTGGGACTCTCTAAGTTTAGGTTTATCCTTCACAGAATCCAATTTCGTGTCCATAATTCACCCACTCGTAAATTATGACGACCACTGATAATCTTGCTAAATTATGCAAGTCGAGGTCATTACATACGTATAATCCTTCTGTCACAAGTTGTCCATATTATACCTGTGATATAGATAAGAGCGTCAAATCCTTATGGTATAATATAGTCGACTTTCAAATTTACGATCTCTAAATAACACTCGGAACTTGCTTCCGAAGTTATACCACAGCCATGGATTTACTATATCGCAAACACGTATAGGATACATATGCCTTGTACACAGGACTGACGGATTCTATCTTGATACGCACTGGATATCATTAGCATTAGTCCACACCCAACGAACAGACGGAGGTCTGATCTAAATAGATCGGTGACGTGACTGCCGTCAAAGTGTGGAGGATAACTCATATATCCACTGTGGTATCTCAAGTCGAATGACCACTATGCTCGCTCAACTCGAGAAGATTCCTATTGACGTTGGTCTATCATCTATTAGGAAATCTTCATTGAGTCATTCAGTGTTTATCAAATAAACACATACATGTCAATATGAGTCTCCCCAGACTCATGGTTCATTGAGATAAACCATCAGACCAAGTCACGATATACGACATGTACCGGTCTCAGCGGATTTTACTAACCGACCCGTGTTAGCAAATCTTGACCATGAACTTTATTTAAGGATATAAAACTTATAGTGACGCTTCCTAATGTCAATTACAAACCTCGTTGTAACTGCGCACTACATTGTAAATCCTAGGGTCTTTGTGTAATATACATGTATCACTAAATCATATTTAGTTTCAATCTAATCATAATTAGATATCTAATCGTAATTAGATCAAATATATATATAAAAGACAAGAGGTGCTACCATTAAATAAGTAATATTATGGAAAAAAGAATTGATCGTATTTATGAATCGGACATAAATACAATCCGGATTGGCACCAACCCTAACATATATATAGGTTTCTTATTTTAATTATTATTATTTTAGTTTTATAATTTTAAAATAAAAAATAGTTTTAGAGATATTTTAATTTTATTATTTAATAATAAAAAATTAGTTAAAGAGATTAAGTGTCACGTATTAAATTAATAGATTTTTATTTTCATAAGAGATTATGTTTTTATTTTATAATAGGTTTCTTATTTATTTTTAATTAATTAATAAGTTTCTTTTTTTAATTGGAGATTATATTTTTATATTGCAATAGGTTTCTTATTTTTATTATACAATTTAATAATAAAAAATTATAAAGATATTTTAATATTATAAATAATAATAAATAGAAGATTCTATTTTTATATCGCAATACATTTATTAATTTAATTTTATAATTTTTAAATAATAATTAATTTTAGAGATATTTTAATTTTATAATTTAATAATAAAAATTATTGTAGAGATTATGTGACACGTATTAAATTAATATGTTTTTTTTTATTTGAATAGGAGATTATGTTTTTATTTTATTATAGATTTCTTATTTTAATTTTTAAAAATAAAACTAACTTAAGAGAAATTTTAAATTTACAATTTATTGTATCCTTACTGTAATATGTTTTTTTTATTAAATATAATTTAATAGTGAGTCGCCACGTGGTGCGATAGGGAGACTTAAAAATGTTTAACTTATATATATATAATAATAATAATAAATAATTATAGAGATATTTTAATTTTATAATTTAATAATAAAAAATTAATTGTAGAGATTAAGTTAATTATAGATAATTTAATAGTATTATTTTTATTTTAATATGATACTATAATATGTTTTCTTGTTAAAATAAAATTCTTATAAAATTATAATATGTATTTTTATTGTAATATGTATTTTTATTTTATTAATTTAATTTTATAATTTTAATATAAAATCTTCACGTTGTGTAATGAGAATGTTGATGGTGTTTTCAGGACCTATGTTATTTAAGGAGTACGGCAGGGGTAAAAAAGTAACTCACTTCTTGATCGAGACCACTAATGCCGACCCGACCATTCGATGTTGCATACGCCAACGGTAAGGGGCCGAGCACTTGGTGATCAGTGACCGACCACTTAAGATCGGATGACTGGGCATTATCAGATCGACAACAGCATTCTCAGCTCAAATGACCATCATGACCGACCTCGTGAAGACCGACCAGATAGCGAGATACGCTCCAGAGATAAGTTATCATATTCTTATGGGGTAAGGGGATAAGTTATCTTATTCTTATGGGGTAAGGAGATAAGTTATCCTATTATAATAGGGTATGAGAAGTAAAGGTAGTTTTGATTAGGAATCCTTATGGGAAAATGAAATTGTTTCAACTAGGAAATTCTTGTAGGAGAAGGAATCTGATTTATACACTATTATAAATAGGAGGGTAGAACATAAGTAAATGGGAGCTGGGATCAGAGTCAAGATCAGAATCATTGCCATCAGACTTGTAAAAAACAAGACACATAAGAGAAGCGTGTTTGAGTAATAAAAACTTCATCCTTTTTGTGCCCGTGGACGTAGGTCGGACCAAGATCCGCCGAACCACGTTAAATCTCCTTGTTGATTGGTGCATTTATCTGTCTTTTGCTAAATTTGCTTTTGGTCCCTCATAACCAAAACAAATTCATTATTGAGGGAGGATTGTCTCGGGAGTAATATTCCTATATTTCCCTGTGACCAAAATCAGCCGTCAACAGTTGGCGCCGTCTGTGGGGAACTTAACAAAAAGCAGCTCGCGTAGTAAGACGATGGCAGAAGATGGAAATCACCGATCGTCAGGGATTTCACCAGATAGTTCGGGAAATCCAGGATAAAGGTCTGTTGGCCGAGCCTAATTTGAGGAGGTTCCCGATTGAAGAGGGAAATAGTAGGGCATACTGTATCTACCATAATGTAAGGGGACATGCCACAAATGGGTGCAGAGACCTGCGGGAGCAGGTAGAAGACTTGGTGAAAGAAGGCTATCTCAGTGTGTACATAGACCATTCGGTTTTTTGAGGTCGACCAAGTTGATAGCGGAAGTCATCCGGTCGGATGCGTGGAATGCTGAGATGCAGAGAGGATGTATTAAGAAGAGTCTTGCTTGTAGTGACCCTTGTAGAGTTGCAAGAAAGAAAACGGATCCCAAAAAGGTGAGTAAGACCTCTTTTGTCTTAGGTTGACATTTGATTATGCTTGTTTGTTATGGCCCACACAATGGTTTTGATATTTGTTTTACGGCTCGGGTCTGCTCTTGTACCGCCGAGACCGATGTCTCTTTCCGGCTCGGGTCTGCTCTTGTACCGCCGAGACCGATGTCTCTTTCCGGCTCGGGTCTGCTCTTGTACCGCCGAGACCGATGTTTCTTTCCGGATCGGGTCTGCTCTTGTACCGCCGAGATCGATGTTTGTTTCGGCTCGGGGCTGGATTTCGTTCCGCCGAGGCCACTTGTTTATTCGGCTCAAGGCTGGATTTCGTTCCGCCGAGGCCACTTGTTTATTCGGCTAGGGCTTGGACTTCGTTCCGCCGAGGCCACTTATTTATCCGGCTCGGGGCTGGATTTCGTTCCGCCGAGGCCGCTTGGTTATTCGGCTCGGAGCTGGATTTTGTTCCGTCGAGGCCTTATGGTTTATTCAGCTTGGGGTCGGGTTACGTCCCACCGAGTCGGCTTCTTTGGACTGGGGATGTAACATTCCCCTAGGGCCAAGTCTTTCTTTTAGCTCGGGGTCGGGTTACGTCCCACCGAGTCGTCTTCTTTGGACTGAGGATGTAACATTCCCCTAGGGCCAAGTCTTTCTTTTAGCTCGGGGTCGGGTTACGTCCCACCGAGTCGTCTTCTTTGGACTGAGGATGTAATATTCCCCAGAGCCAAGTCTTTCTTTTAGCTCGGGGTCGGGTTACGTCCCACCGAGTCAGCTTCTTTGGACTGGGGATGTAATATTCCCCAGAGCCAAGTCTTTCTTTTAGCTCGGGGTCGGGTTACGTCCCATCGAGTCGGCTTCTTTGGACTGTGGATGTAACATTCCCCCAGGGTCAAGTCTTTATTTTAGCTTGGGGTAGGGTTACGTCCCACCGAGTCGTCTTCTTTGGACTGGGGATGTAATATTCCCCAGAGCCAAGTCTTTCTTTTAGCTCGAGGTCGGGTTACGTCCCATCGAGTCAACTTCTTTGGACTGGGGATGTAATATTCCCCAGAGCCAAGTCTTTCTTTTAGCTCGGGGTCGGGTTACGTCCCACCGAGTCGTCTTCTTTGGACTGGGGATGTAATATTCCCCAGAGCCAAGTCTTTCTTTTAGCTTGGGGTCGGGTTACGTCCCACCGAGTCAGCTTCTTTGGACTGGGGATGTAATATTCCCCATAGCCAAGTCTTTTTTTTAGCTCGGGGTCGGGTTACGTCCCACCGAGTCGGCTTCTTTGGACTGGGGATGTAATATTCCCCCAGAGCCAAGTCTTTCTTCAGCTCGGGGTCGGGATACGTCCCACCGAGAGACTTATCATCGGCATGGGATCGGAGCATCTCCCCCATGGTCGGCCCTCTATTGGTCTGGGAGGGGACTTTCCCCCAAAGCCAAATATTCTTCTCAGCTCGGGGACGGGTTACGTCCCACCGAGTCGATCGTCATCAGCATAAGGGCAAAGCATTTTCTCCACAGGTAGATATCGGGATCCTCGTTGACTGAGCACATGAAGCTGGCAGGAAGGACCAGATTTGCAGCCAATGCATATTTCTCTGCGGTTCCTGGAGTGACCACCGACGGATTCATCGGCACACCATTTTTTTTTTTTATAGTTCCCGGCATCAACTCGCAAACTCGTTGTTACCGAGAACTATGGGACAGATGTTGATGGTGTTTTCAGGACCTATGTTATTTAAGGAGTACGGCAGGGGTAAAAAGGTAACTCACTTCTTGATCGAGACCACTAATGCCGACCCGACCATTCGATGTTGCATACGCTAACGGTAAGGGGCCGAGCACTTGGTGATCAGTGACCGACCACTTAAGATCGGATAACTGGGCATTATCAGATCGACAACAGCATTCTCAGCTCAAATGACCATCATGACCGACCTCATGAAGACCGACCAGATAGCGAGATACGCTCCAGAGATAAGTTATCATATTCTTATGAGGTAAGGGGATAAGTTATCTTATTCTTATGGGGTAAGGAGATAAGTTATCTTATTCTAATAGGGTATGAGAAGTAAAGGTAGTTTTGATTAGGAATCCTTATGGGAAAATGAAATTGTTTCAACTAGGAAATTCTTGTAGGAGAATGAATCTGATTTATACACTATTATAAATATGAGGGTAGAGCATAAGTAAAGGGGAGCTGGGATCAGAGTCAAGATCAGAATCATTGTCATCAGACTTGTAAAAAACAAGACACAGAGCTGAGAAGCGTGTTTGAGTAGTAAAAACATCATCCTTGTTGTGCCCGTGGACGTAGGTCGGACCAAGATCCACAGAACCATGTTAAATCTCCTTGTTGATTGGTGCATTTATCTGTCTTTTGCTAAATTTGCTTTTGGTCCCCCATAACCAAACAAATTCACTATTGAGGGAGGATTGTCTCGGGAGTAATATTCCCATATATTCACTGACACCAAAATCAGCCGTCAACAGAGAACATTTAAAAATATTTACTGAGGGCACCTAAGCAACAATACAAATAATCTTATACTAATAAAAGAACAAATCAAAAGCACTATTTGCTAAATCACAACATGTTATATAATTGGAGAACTAAATTTTCCAGAAAAAGTAGACCCACCACAATTTTCAAACATAAGCCCATTATTAAATAAACTCTACTTTTTATAATTGAATCTTTGTGGACCGATATTAACATTCAAATTCATGAAAATGTAAATAATTGGTCCTAATTTTTGTTTATTATAAATAAATGTTGTAAGATTACGTAATTATGGACCACGAGCAGGAGATTAAGAATTAATTATGGCAGAAACAGTGACTAATCAATCAGATTAAATAAGTGGAGAAGATGGTAGCAAGCAATGATTCCATTTGTTGTTTGCGACTGCTCAGTTTCAACTGAAACCTTAAACCATAATTAAAACTTAAAAAAGAGCATAAAATGGGCATGCCTTATAACAGACTAACCATCATTTTATTACTATTTCTATCATGGAATTGTGGAATGTTATTCACTATTTCACAAGTTAGGAAAAATTAAATAAATAAATAAATAAAATATTATTGTTTAATATTTTATTATTATATTTTTATAAAACCTTAAAATATATATTCTTATCATTTCACTATATTAGACATTAGGAAATAACAAATGGATATTGATTGCGATTTTATTATCGCACGCAAGCGTAAGTATCGCTCAAGTAATACAGTGACAATAAGTGCGATATCGTACCCACAATGACTTATTATTTCTCCTATTAATACTAAAACTAATGTTTGGGAAATTTTATGCAAGAGAAGAATTTAGGGATGTAACTTCACTTAAGTGCACTTTTCATTCAATTGAGTTATTGTTATGAATTATTAATCTAGAACGCTACATTACATTATCTACCAGCCTATTTTGATGGTCAGACATAAATATTCTGAATAAGTCAATTGACTATATGTCTATGTTAACTAACTAAAATAGATATGATTGTGTTTTACTATTTTTTTTAAAAACGAAAATTTCTTTTTTTAGTAGTGTTGATTAATGTTCAAATGAAATTAAATAGACCATTTGTAATTTTTTTCAAGACATGATTGTGTTAATGATGGTTTATGTAGTTATAAAGTGTTTTTAACATCATTTTTTAGAGTTATGTAGGCTTATAGGTAAAATATTGAAGTTCGGGGGGCTAATGGGATGTATTATAAAAATTCAGGGGGCTAATGAGATGTATTATAAAAGTTCAGGGGGCTAATGAGATGTATTATAAAAGTCTACGTGGCACTGAAAAAAATCTGAACAATCTCACTTAACAGTCCGTTCGTTACACGCGTGAAACGGCGTTACGTAAATGGGCTGGATACACGATTTTTAAAAGTTCAGTGGGCTAATGGGTGAAAATAAAAGTTTGATGGGCTAATGAGATGTTGGATAAGAGTTTAAGGGGCTACTTATGGGTTCTGCCGTGTTCTATCTATTACTATCATTGCAGTATATCCGAGCTGCTTCATGGTCTAATCTAGGCACGTGTCGGGTCTGTTCATGGACGTGAGTTTTAATGGAACCATGGTGATAATAAAGTGACATGATGATTGTGGTTCAAATAGTGTCATTAAACAGGAAATAACATGCGAACAAACTGATCAAACCAGAAAATTCCAATCAAACTATCATAAACCCTAAAACATGAAAACTGTAGAAAACCTGGAAAATGTAATGACGAATCTAAGTCGAGATCTCTCTGTCCTTAAGAACTTATTAGCCTCCGTCACTGGTGCTTTACGGATTCGAAATGGCCAATGTTCTCACAGGATTACTTGGATGCTTTTTGTCCAATGAGCACTCATTGACAAGTATTTGAACTAGGAAATTGATGGAACTCTCTCTCAAAATAAAGGAAAATTGTGACTCAAATTCAGATTGCTTGTCTCTGCCTTGTGTTTGGATATGATGCCTCTTTTATAAAGCATAGAAGGGTGCCAATAGGGCACCCTTTGAGGTGGGGTGCAACCCTCCAAAGGGTTGTACCCCTCTCATACACTCATTGTATCTAAAAAGACATATACACCATTTTCATGAATATTGGAAGAATTTCCAACAATGATGTGCGGACATTAACTAATAAAATTACATCTCATGAATGAAGGACTCATTACACTGTTAAGCAAGTGACCAGTCGCCTGCCACGTGACGGGGCTGGAACATTTGTACTCTGCTCAAGGCCAAATAGGGAACGAAGGCAAAATGACTTAAAAAACGGTGTCGTCTTCTTCACTATATTGTTGCACCTATTATTTTATATGATGCTATGCCAATAGAAAAATTTCAAAATCGAGTCACACGTGAAATAATTGAATAATACATTATCACACGTCCTAAGCCTCAAGTTTAAGGTTTTGGGTGGGTTTAAGTCGAGACCTTAATAGTGAAACTCTAAGTTAAATAAAAGAGATATTTTATAACCAAATTATTAATTTTATAGCTGTAAAATATCATATTCATAATTAATTTTTAATATCTCCAATTATTATTTTTTAGGTATAAAATGTCAATTTTTCATAATTTTAGGTTGACATATGAAAATTTTCAAAAACTATGTGTATTTTTATAATTTAATTATTTTTACCAAGAAGTGAACCATAAAGAGTATCCTAGGCTGACTATTTTTTTTAGTTTAATTGATAGTACTATATCATCGGAAGTAGTTTCCGGAGAGTCGAGATAAGCAGCCAATTTTTACCTAAAATTAAGGTTTCAAACTCATAAAAATTTCAATTTTAAAAATATATAATATAACTTATATTTTTTATTCTTTATCAGTAAAAATCTTGTAGCGGTCGGTTTGAATCTTTGGATCATAGGAGTATGATGAATAAAAATTTCAAAAAATAATGTAATTATTGTATTTGCTAAGATGGGCCTACCGTACGTCGGAATCACATTAAGGACCATGAGTGTGACACGTGCCTCCATTATTTGTGGTAATATAATTGTACGATACCAATTATCGTCCGATGGTCCGTCAAGCACATGCTCGCTACTTTTGATTTTCTGTAATCATTTTACATTTTAGCAATGTAATTAGTAAAATTTATTTTCAAAATGAGGGTTACTATTCTTTTTTTTTTTGGAAACTATGGAAACCCCACCACCAAACCACCCATTTTGGGCCGCAGCGCAGGTAAAACCACCGGCTGTCCCAGGCTCTTACAAGAAGTGCACCCCCTGCAATCGAACCCAGAACCTCAAGATGAGATCCTGGACCCTACACCACCAAGCCCCACCCCCAAAACTCACACATTCTCCATCTCCTATTTAAAATGTCGAAAGTCCATATCTCTTATAAAAATTCACTCCCCCAATATATATACACTTATTTAACATTATATATATATATATATATATTAATTTAACACTACTTTCATTTTTTTTATTAATTAATTTTTTAATTTTTTAAAATTTATATTTTTTTTTGTTCTTTATATATCTAATCTTTTTTATTTGTTGAATAAATATTACAAATTTCATATTTATTATTAATTATTTTGTGTTCATTTATTCATTTAATTTTTGTGATTCTTTTTTAATTTATTCAACACTACCTATGTATTATAAAAATATTCTCATGTATATTAGAGAAATATATATTTAAAAAAGAGTACAAATAACAACATAAAAAATTACACTTAAAAATATAAAAACACAAATTCTAATCTATGTTGCCTCCAAAGTCTCCTCCTAGCGCACTTGGTGAGATACACAATACTTCGTAGCATAATTGATTACAAATCCTATAACGAGTTGCCCATTCTTTGAAATACTTTTAACTAAATTTATAACATAATGCAGGTTAAAAATTGTCATAAATTCAGTTTTTTTTTAAAAAATAATTTTCGGATTTGACCGAGCAAATTTTTTTACTTTGAAGTTATGCTAGGTCGTGGTGGGCGCGGTTCGGTTTGGTTCTGTTTTTGCTAAAAATCAAACCAAACCATATTTTACGGTTCAGATTTTTTACCTCTCAAACCAAACCATTAAATAACGGTTTGGTTCGGATTGAAATTTTTTTAAACCAGCGGTTTACGGATTGGTTCGGTTCGGTTTACGGATTATTATATTTAAAACAAATTTTCAACCATTTAAGTGAAGACAAAAAAAAAAAAAAAAAAAAAAAAAAAAAAAAAAACTAGTCTATCCAACAAATAGTATGAAGTTCTAGGGTGTAAGATGTGACTCCAGGGAACACATACACTCCATTAAGGATTGAAAAATGAGGCACAATTAATTATTGTATTTTTTAAAAAATTACCTTGAATAATGATGCTACCATCATTCTAATTAAGAGGCAAATCCAACATCTTACTTTCAAGAATAATGATGCTACCATAAAACAAAAAATTTAAGAATAAAAGTATTAACATACTAATAAAAAGAAAATATAGAATAAAATTAAAAGAAAAATACAATATTTTTTATAAAAATATATAATTATAATGGTTCGGTTCGGTTTAACAGGTGCGGTTCGGATTAGCTCCTGAACCGAACCGTAAACCGTTTGGGGTGGGCCAATCCGAACCGTTTAAAAAAAAACCGTAAATTCGGTCTGGTTCGGTTCGGTTGGTTTTTTTTTGCCCACCCTTAATGCTAGGGCGCATAACTAGCAAAAAATAAAGATATGCTAGGGCGCATATATATATGTCAGAGGGGAAAATTTGAAGTAAGGAAATTTTTGACTCACATTGGGGCAAATTTGGAATTTCCGGGGAGACAAGAGGGGGGGGCGCATGTCGGGGGTGGGAGTAGTAGTTTTCTTTCAAAAGATGAAATTAATACGTTATTTGGACACTAAATTTTTAGCATAATGAAAAATTCTATTATATAACGGTGATATCACATCATTTACGAAATAATCTAATTATATTTTATCACATGCGTTAATAATAAAAAATAATTAAATAAATAATATTTTTTATTTAACTCGACTCTTATATATTATATAATTATTAATGATTGATATATCATGCACGTCATCATACAATAATGGTACTAAAAAATTATTCATATATGCCTAAGGCTTCAAAATTGCTAAATCTTCTAGTAGCTTTTAAGAACGTGTAAAAAAAAAAAAAAAAAACAAACAAACAACAAAACGTAATAAGAAAGCGATATAACATATAACTTTTTAAATAGAATTTCTATTACTAAAGATTTTTAAAGTAAAGCTTTAAAAAAATGTGTAGATTTATTTGACTGTCGACGAGAGTTTTTATTAAAAATTATAATATATAAGTTTTTTAAAATTATGTTATAAAAGAAATGAAATCAATGCTAAATAAAAATAAATGTATTATAGATAATTTAATTATTTAAAATTTTTTTACAACATCTACTCACAACACCCTAAATTTTGAATTTTTGCTAATAAAAATATTTGTCAATTTTTTTTATCCAAAAATTATACTCGAAATACAACTAAACAACACCAAAAATTTTGAAAATGATTTTTGAAATTAAAAAACACTTTTGACCCAAAAAGAGAAGTCATACCAAACATTTGTAGGAAATTCTTCAATAAGGGTAATTCTGTCTTTTGGATTGGATTGGGTGCTTGTGAGGGGTACAACCCTTTGGGGGGTTGCACCCCATCCCAAAGGGTGCCCTATTGGCACCCTTCCATGCCTTATATAAGAAGGCTTGATGTCCAAAAGATAGATATATAAAGATATCCGATTTTTGATAAACAAGAGACATTGTTTTCCTTTGTTTTGAGAGAGTTTCACCATATTCCTAGTTCATACACTTGTTAAGGAGTGCTCCTTGAACAAGAAGATTCCAAGTAATCCTGGGAGAACGTTGGCAAAACGAATCCGTAAAGCACCTGTGACGGAGCCAATAAGTTCTTAAGGACAGAGGTCATCTCGACTTGGACAATTCTGTGATCTCCATTTTCTGGTTTGTTTTAATGGTTTTCTGGTTTTAGGGTTTCATGCATCTAGATCTACTTTTGTTGTTTTGATCTATTTGATTGCAAGTTATATTACTGTTTGATGACATTAATTTAACAACAATCTTAAGAACTTATTGATATCGTGTTATTAGATAGTAATTTGCATGTTAGGGTTTGAATATTTTCTGGAAAATACGAACTGTGCATGAAAAACCCGTAGGGCGTTCGAACGCCCGACGCACGCGAAGGCATAAATCTGAAAATTTGTAAGAACGTTCGAACGCGTCTTCAAACGCACCTCGAACGCAAGCCTTCTGCCTTATAACGTTCGAACGCGTCCTAAACGCAACTAGAACGCAAACTCTCTGGAATCATTCCGTTCGAACGCGTTATCAAACGCTACTCGAACGTGAACTCTCTGGAAACACATCGTTCGAACGCGTTATCAAACGCAACACGAACGCACACACACTGGACAGTCTCGTTCGAACGTAGATACGAACGCGACACTAACGAAATAGTCCTGTAATTCTTAGAAACTGCAATCTTAAATAATATTAACTTGGTTAGTCATATACTGTTACACATTAATCTTGGTAGTATAGATTTAAGTTATTATTAGGTTGTTCAATTATCACAAGCATACACATAGTGATAAAGTTGAAATTTGTTTGGTTGTTGCATAATTGGTTGAGAATTTAAAGTGTAATAATACACAAGTAATTCCATCCAATCTTGATTGACATATATATATATCTACATTTATCGTATATCACTCTGAACAAGATCATTCGTTGATCGCTGTGCAATTTGTCTTTCGTAGACTAATTGACCCTAATGATTTCCAGTTACATATGGCTAGCGGAAATATCACGGTACCGGTCTCTCATGGAGAAAAACCAGAGAAATTTGGTGGGGCAAATTTCAAACAATGGCAGAGCAAGATATGCTGTCTACCTGACAACTCTCCAGTTGGAAAAATTCCTCAAAGATCCTCCGGGTCCTGTGGAGGGTGAATCCGAATTGGCCAAGGAAGAGCGAGAACAGACTTGGATGTCTGGAGACTTCTTATGCAAGAACTACCTTTTGGGTGGTCTTGACAATACCCTGTACAATGTGTACCAAGGCATGACTTCTGCGAAGATTCTCTGGGAATCTCTCGAGAAGAAGTATAAAACTGAAGATGCCGGACAAAAGAAATTTGTCGTGGGTAGGTTCTTGGACTACAAAATGGTAGATTCAAGGACGGTGATGTCTCAGTTGGGTGAACTGCAATTAATCATTCATGAAATACTGGATGAAGGAATGAAACTTTGTGAGACGTTTCAAGTTGCCGCCATAATTGAAAAGTTGCCTCCATCATGGAAGGACTTCAGGAGCTATCTGAAACACAAAAAGAAGCAGATGAGTCTTGAAGACCTCAGTGTTCGATTAAGAATCGATGAGGACAACAGGATGTCCGAGAAGGCCAGCTACAAGACTCTGGAGTCTAAGGCCAACATCATTGAAGGTGTAAAGGGTAGCAAAAAGAGAAAGAACAGTGGAGCTGACTCTGGGAACAAGAAGTTCAAGGAAAATGCTACAATTGTGGAAAGAGCGGTCATATGTCAAAGGACTGCAGAAACAAGAAGTCTCAGGACAAGGGCAAGAAAAAGAAAAATGAGGCCCATGTCACTGAAGGCGAGCAGCTGACTGATGATATCTCAGAGATGGAACTATCAGCAGTGGTAACTGAAGCCAATATAGTTGGGAATCCAAGAGAATGGTGGGTAGACACTGGGGCTACTCGTCATATCTGTGCAGACAGTAAGATGTTTTCCATGTACCAGAAGGTCGATGGCGGCGATCATCTGAAAATGGGAAACTCGTCTATCTCTCAGGTGGTTGGACAAGGCACAGTGGTTCTGAAGATGACATCCGGAAAGGAGCTAACATTGAAGAATGTACTGCACGTTCCAGATATTCGGAAGAACTTGGTCTCGGGCTCTCTTCTTAGTAAGGCTGGTTTTAAGCTTGTATTTGTTTCTGATAAGTTTGTAATGACAAAGAATGATATGTATGTAGGAAAAGGTTACCTGACTGAGGGCCTTTTTAAGCTAAATGTAATGACTGTTAACCGTGCTATTAATAAAGCTAGTTCGTCTGCTTATATTATTGTGTCACAAAATGTATGGCATGGGAGGTTAGGACATGTTAATTATAATACTATGCGTAAATTAATTAACATGGACCTTATACCTAAATTTGCAATTGATGGCCAACATAAGTGTGAAGCATGTGTTGAAGCAAAAATGCATCGAACATCATTTCATTCTATAGAACGTAGTTCTGAACCGCTGGAACTTGTACATACCGATGTATGTGACATGAATATTGTGCAAACAAGAGGCGGTAAAAAGTACTTTGTCACTTTTATCGATGACAGCACAAGATTCTGTTATGTGTACTTGCTGAGAAGCAAAGCTGAAGCAATTGAGAGCTTCGTACACTATAAGAACGAAGTTGAAAACCAACTTGGCAAGAAAATCAAAAGAATCAGGAGTGATAGAGGCGGTGAATACGTTTCACCATTCGGTGAATATTGTTCTGTGCACGGAATTATTCACGAAACCACTGCTCCTTATTCTCCTCAACAGAACGGAATTGCAGAACGCAAAAACCGAACGTTGAAGGAAATGATGAACGCCATGTTGACAAGTTCGGGACTACCCCAGAACTTGTGGGGGGAAGCTTTGCTTTCCGCGAACTACGTTCTTAACAAACTTCCTCACAGAAGGTTGGACAAGACACCATATGAGTTGTGGAAAGGTTTCGTACCTTCCTACAAATACCTCAAAGTGTGGGGGTGTCTTGCCAAAGTAATGGTTCCTAAACCTAAGAAGGTTAAAATAGGACCAAAAACTGTTGACTGTATATTCATTGGATATGCTCGCAACAGTAGTGCGTATCGATTCTTGGTACACAAGTCGGAGATTCCTGACATCAATCCGGAAATGATAATTGAGTCAAGGAATGCGACATTTTTTGAAGAGACGTTTCCTTGTAAGGAAAGACAGCGCACAGTGTCTCTCAAAAGAACGACTGACGCTGTCAAGGACAGTGATCAGGTTGACCTAGAATCAGATAAACGTGTTAATACTGAGACAATCGAGCCTAGACGTAGCAAAAGAGCTAGAACGTCTAAGTCGTTTGGTCCCGATTTTCTGACATACCTGTTAGAAAATGAGCCTCAAAGCTATAAAGAAGCTATGTCTTCTCCTGAGGCACCTCTTTGGAAAGAGGCGATAAATAGTGAGATTGATTCAATCCTACAGAACCATACTTGGGAGTTGGTTGATCTTCCACCAGGTTGTAAGCCATTGGGCTACAAATGGATATTCAAAAGGAAGATGAAAACGGATGGATCAATAGATAAGTACAAGGCAAGACTTGTCATAAAAGGTTATAGACAAAAGGAAGGCCTTGATTACTTTGACACCTATTCACCAGTGACTCGTATCACATCGATAAGAATGCTCATAGCCATAGCAGCTATATTTGGTCTTAAAATACCAAATGGATGTAAAGACGGCATTCTTAAATGGTGAATTGGATGAAGAATTTACATGGAACAACCAGAAGGGTTTTGTGTTCCTGGACAAGAACAGAAGGTGTGCAAACTTGTAAAATCCTTGTATGGATTAAAACAAGCACCGAAACAATGGCATGAGAAATTTGACAAAGAAATGTTGTCAAATGGGTTCAAAACCAATGAGTGTGATAAGTGTGTGTACACTAAATCAACTCAAAAAGGATATGTCATTGTGTGTCTCTATGTAGACGATATGCTGATAATTGGTAGTAATCATGAAATGATTCAGTCTACCAAAAACGTGTTATCCAGCAGATTTGATATGAAAGATATGGGGATAGCTGATGTAATCCTAGGGATTAAGATTTCTAGGACATCAGACGGATATATATTATCACAAACTCATTATATTGAGAAGATTCTCGATAAATATATCAGAGGGGATCTTAATGTAGCTAGAACCCCAGTAGACCTAACTCTTCATTTATCAAAGAATACTGGTTCAAGCATATCGCAATTAGAGTATTCGAGAATCATCGGAAGTCTGATGTATCTCACGAATTGCACGCGACCTGATATCGCTCAAGCTGTGAATCGGCTTAGCAGATATACGAGCAATCCAGGACACAACCATGGAAAGCCATAGTAAGAGTTTTGAGGTATCTGCGAGAAACTTCAAAATATGGGCTACATTACGAGAGATATCCTGCTGTACTAGAGGGTTACAGCGATGCTAACTGGATATCTGATACGGTGGATTCCAAATCCACGAGTGGATTTGTTTTCAAACTTGGTAATGCAGCCGTGTCATGGAAATCCTCGAGGCAAACGTGTATTGCCCGGTCTACTATGGAATCAGAATTCATAGCGTTAGACAAAACAGCGGAAGAAGCAGAATGGCTTAGAAACTTCCTGGAGGATATTCCTAGTTGGCCCAAACCGGTGCCAGCGATTAGCATATATTGTGATAGCCAATCGGCAATTGGGAGAGCCCAAAATACAATGTATAATGGTAAGTCTCGACACATACGTCGGAGACATAATACCATACGTCAACTGCTCTCAAGTGGCATAATAACGATCGATTATGTCCGGTCGAAGGAAAACCTAGCGGATCCACTAACTAAAGGTTTACCTCGAGAGCAAGTTGAGAAGTCATCGAGGGGAATGGGCTTGAAGCCTATAATCTAAGAATTGTCACTGTGGAAACCCAACCTAGTTGACTGGAGATCCCAAGATCTAGGTTCAAAAGGGACAACAGAAACTTTGTGCAATTCAAAACAAGCACTGAAGAGTTTCGTACTCTTTCCCATTCCGATAATGACACTGAGTGCTGTCTGTCATTGGTTAGGATAAGCTAAGGCTTTTAATGATCACTATATTAGGAGATGAGTCCTAATGGGGGTAAAGACAGATTACCTCTTCATAGCAGATCACCTATTTCAAGTAAGAAGTGAGGCCGCTTCCATGGGAACCTTTAAAGGCGGGTTACCCTAAAGTACTTGATGAATCCAGGACCGTTGTTCAGGGCCAAAATGAACACAACCGTAGAACGGGAAAATGGTCGAATTAAAGCTGTGTGTTGGCAATTGTCTTGGTTTACACCAACGGCAGAACAGTTCAAGACTATGGGTCACTGGTTTGCCAAGTAAATCCGATTGTCACTCACTAGGAAAGGTTCAAGGCGAAAGCTACCTATTTCGATGCAGCTTTAGTTCATGGTAACTCTCTCAAATGTCTCCGTGTATATTTGAAGAATTGTGGGGGATTGTAGGAAATTCTTCAATAAGGGTAATTCTGTCTTTTGGATTGGATTGGGTGCTTGTGAGGGGTACAACTCTTTGGGGGGTTGCACCCCATCCCAAAGGGTGCCCTATTGGCACCCTTCCATGCCTTATATAAGAAGGCTTGATGTCCAAAAGATAGATATATAAAGATAAATCCGATTTTTGATAAACAATAGACATTGTTTTCCTTTGTTTTGAGAGAGTTTCACCATATTCCTAGTTCATACACTTGTTAAGGAGTGCTCCTTGAACAAGAAGATTCCAAGTAATCCTGGGAGAACGTTGGCAAAACGAATCTGTAAAGCACCTGTGACGGAGCCAATAAGTTCTTAAGGACAGAGGTCATCTCGACTTGGACAATTCTGTGATCTCCATTTTCTGGTTTGCTTTAATGGTTTTCTGGTTTTAGGGTTTCATGCATCTAGATCTACTTTTGTTGTTTTGATCTATTTGATTGCAAGTTATATTACTGTTTGATGACATTAATTTAACAACAACATTCACCCAAAGAGAAATATGATTAAATGTGCAATAATGCAAAACCTCTATAAATTAATCATAGAGTAAGGACCACAAAGGTATATATGATAACATATATGACATAAAAATAAAATAAACCAAGCCGGTGGTGTTTGGTGATAATTTTTTTCTTTTTAAAGAATGAAGACTTTTTGGCATCATTCCTGATTTACCCCAAACAAACAAGGCATGAAATGGTGAAAATTAATAAAAGTATAGCTTATCTTTCTTTTCAAAAAATATATAATAATAATAAGTAAATCAAGGGTATTTTAGGGTTAAACTTGTGATCATTTAATTAGCAAATTTTATGGTATAAATTCAAAAAAAAAAAAAAAAGGAATACAAAGTTATTTTGCTATTCTTTTTAAGTTACACACATTATGGCCATAATGCAAACTTTTTATTTTTTTTTTGGAATTATTGAAAATTCCGTCGTCAAACCACCTCTTTCGGGCTTAAGCGGAGTAGGTAAAATTCCTAGTTGTCACAAGTTCTTACAAGAAACGCACTCACTGGATCCGAACCCAGAACCTCAAAATGAAATCATGAACCCTACCTACAACATCAAGCCACGTCTCCAAACTTGATATAAGCTATGTACCCAACATTTATTTGGAATGGATCTCCTTCAAGATTTCACTAATAATGCAAGCATGTAATTGGATTTTTTTTTTTAAAAGATGTAATTGAGAATGAAAAGCCTAAAACTGTTCAATTGTCCCACATTTATCACTACTAAAAATGTGAGTCATTATAGTATGACATATGCATACTATTGGCATTTCACCAAAATGTAGAGGCAACAATAACTTCATAATGTTTAGTTCAAATCCTCCTATCTTCACATCTATATTTATTTTATCTTCTTTCTTTTTTGCAATGTCAATATATTTCAACCTAAAATATAACATATTATTTGCAGGTTCAATGCAATTCTTTTTATTTTTTAAATAAAAATTTAATATTATTTCCAATTAAAATCTATTAAAATTTAGAACGAATCTGATTTATTTCCATGTGATGTAATGTTGGAAATAGGCCAAAATTTATAAATCTCGATCTCGTCCCGTTTATATAACCTCGATAAAAAATCATTATGATCTTGTCATGTTATTTTTTCATGATAAAAAATTATTACGTCTCGACTCGTTAAATCTCGTCTCATTCCATTAAAATCATGTTCTATTTATCGTCACGTCTCGTCCCCTTTTTAAATTAAAATATCAAATTATGTTCTAAATCCCATTTCAAATAAGATAGGACGAGAAAAATTATCAATCCTAAAATGATGGTACAACTAAAAAAATGTAGATATATAAATCAATTTCTAACTTGAAAGACTCAAGCTTCTTCTCACATAATAGGGTTTTGTCACCCAAACTATAGGACTTATAAAAGATAAAATGAAATGAAATAATGAGATTTGCATTGGAAGGGGGAAATATTCTTTGTATAAAGAGAGAGTGTCGTCCCGAGCTAATGATTAAATATCCTTTAGCCAAAAACAAATGAGTGGAGTGAATGAAGCATTAAGCATACCATATGATACGACTAAAAATGCTTTCTAAGTTGGTTGATTCTTGATGTGTCATTCTTTGTAAGCATTGCCGACAAGAATTTGTGTCTCTCCACTAAATAAGTCATTAATTACAACACCTTCCATTGAGCTAAAATAGTACTATACTCTATTCACTTATTCTCTTACTATACCCGATCTAAAATTATCGTTTCATTAAACTTCGTAAAATCTTGTTTATTTTTATGTTTTTGTATATATCAACTTATTATGTCCTCAAGGGGTGTGACTTAGTAGCATAAGGCTTAAGATTTAGTTGTCCAAGTCCTAGGTTCGAATTCATGAGGTGCACTTCTTGTAAGAACATTGGGTAGCCTGAGGTTTTACTTGGTCCGCTTAAGTTCGGGTCTGGTGGTTTGGCGGCAAGGTTTTAACATTTCAAAAAAAATTATTATGCATTTTCTACCTCAACTGACATATGGAAATATCATTTACTCTCATTTTTATACCGGAGTACTTAAAAGTGTATGTGGGATATACTCGAATCATCGTAGTTATATTTCTCTCATCTTTTCCTCTATCGATGTTACGTTCACTTTTTTCATAATTTTTTTCATTTCTAATTTTATATTTTTTAGTTCACTCACACATCCATCTGAACATATATTTTCATGTCAATTAAATCTCATTTTTTCGACATGTCAATATTTTGTTTCCCATCATTCTTTTGTTTCACTCACTCACAGTAAGGTCAACATATTGCATCATTTTCACCTTCTAACCGTATGTAGGGTGGCAGGGTGATTAAGTTCAAAGTTTCAAAAGTGCTTTTAAGGGATTTGGTCCTTTGTTAAAATGATAGTTCATTGAATAATCTAAACTAAATTAACCATGGAAAGATGCAAAATTGTAGTGCTTCAAGTAATTGGGTTGATGACCAGCCATTGTCAAATGACTCCTTTGAGACTCATTTGCCTTGAATGAAGGTATTAGCAATGTCCAGTCCATTTTTTTCACTCTCTTTTTACATTTTAACTCAAATCTTAGTAATCTTTGATCGCGATTTTATAAATCTAGCACGTAAGCGCATGTATTGTTCAAGTGATACAGTGATAAAAAGTCGGATATCGTACCCACATGTACTTAATATTTATCTTATTAACAGTAAGATTAACCTACTTAACTTAAATTAAACTATTGAGGAAGAAGATTGTTGATTAATCAAATTTAACTGAAAAGTAAATAAAAGGAAAATAATACACGTTAGAAAACCTTATAGATATGAGAACCTACGTTTATAATTTCACTTAAACACGCACACAATAAGTTCATACACTTTAAATTCAATTGGGTTATTGTTATTAATTATTAGCCTATAATACTAATTTATTCACAAACCTCTTTCGACGGTTAGGTGAATATATTCAGAATAAATCAATTAACTATATGTCTATGTTAATTAACTTGAACCAAATTCATTAAGACCATGTTCTAATATTGCTTACGCATGCCCTTCAGGAATTTGTCTATCCTGTAGGGAAATTTATTCAACGAATAAATCACAAGTTATTATTCTCACGACTAACCCAAATTCTCTCTGGCGAGTTCCTAAAGATTTACCAAGACTAATTTATTGTTGGCCAAACAAATAAAATAAGTATCAAAGCACATAGAATAATAAATAATCAATAACAAACTCAAAGGAATAAAAATATGCAATTAGATTAATTAAACATTCATGCTTGAGATCCATTACAACACTAAATTTAATGAATTAGTTACTCATAATATTCAATAAGAATAAGATAATCATTAATACAAGGCAAAGAACGCATAAAAAATAAAGCTAGAGAAAAAAGAGAAGAAAAAAAAAATTCTCGTTTGCAATCTTCGGCTTCAAACTACAACTCTCGTTGATGCACTCATTCTTATCTTGCTCTAGGAATTTTTCTATGCTCTTGGAGGCTCCAAAATATGTTATGAGACTTAATCTTAAATTTTAGGATGAACTTGTGCTTATATAGAAGGTTTAGGGAGTTTTCCTACTTAAAAATCGGATTCAAGGCGAGTTGGGGCAGGTTTCCCGTGTCACGACGCACTGCGCGTTTCGCAACTGTCAGCAACATTGGCGCGCGTCGCGACGCCCATGCATCGGTGTTACGACGTGCCAAATGAATTTAAAGCAATATGGCATTTTGATTTTCTTCCTCAACTTTGCTCATACACGCGTCTCGTCGTGCATCCAGCGTCAGAACGCGTGTTTTGACGCTGAAATTCACTCTATTTTGCTATGTATTTTATTGTTCTTATCCCTTGTTAATTTTGTTGAGTCGTGATATTATTTTGACCTACAAAACATACCCAAAACACATCAATTTGCTCATAAAACTCAATATCACTCACAAAATATTAAGATAAAGGGGCGTTGCGACGCGCCAAATGAATTTAAAGCAATATGGCATTTTGATTTTTCTTCCTCAACTTTGCTCATACACGCGTCTCGTCGTGCATCCAGCGTCGGAACGCGTGTTTTGACGTTGAAATTCACCCTGTTTTGTTATGTATTTTATTGTTCTTATCCCTTGTTAATTTTGTTGAGTCGTGATATTATTTTGACCTACAAAACACACCCAAAACACATCAATTTGCTCATAAAACTCAATATCACTCACAAAATATTAAGATAAAGGGGCGGTAAATATTTATATTTTAATCGCTCAATACACCCCCAAACTTAATATTTTACTAGTCATCGAGCAAAACAAAAGAAATAAAATAAAATAAACAAACTAAAAATAAATTAACCTAAGCCACTTTCGTAGAGATCACGATTGCATTTAGCGTATACAACAAGCATTTAAACCCCTAGGCGGCCCTAGTGGATGAGTTATAGTCTCGTGAGGGCTTACAACGACGACACTCATAAACGTCATTCAACACACACATGCATTCACACAAAAATAAAACAATCTTGATAGTTGTACATAATATTGTCCTCAAAGAAGGCTCAATAATGAAATCAAAGAACTTTCAAAGTACCCAACACAATTCAAATCGACTCACAGTATGTGTGTGAAAAGGTCCGGTCACAACTTGATTCCTAAGTAAGTCGACTCAGTGATTTCGTCTCAAAAATTGGAATCCGATAGTCAAACCAACCAAGATATCTTAAATGTACTCTATATTTGCCTATTAAGCTCGATATGATATGACTTTTCTTTTTTCTTTACTTTTGACTCATCTATCATTTAAGGTAGTATTTTTCCTCATGGTGGTCCTAACACTCGCCCATGGATAGCTTCACGCTTATTGGTTATAGGTGGTTTATTTTTTTCCAAAGTATTTTTTTTCTTTCTTTTCATTTTTTCCTTTCTTTTTTTTTTCAAAAGATCCATTTTTTTTTCTCTAACCACATCTTATATCATAAAATAATTACAAAATGAGATAAATATCTAAACAAACGGTCATTCATTTTCAAATAATTTATACAACTAGTCACTTGGTCAACTATCTAGGTTCTTACTGCTAGAAACCTACTTTTAAGTGTTTACGAGTCTAATCTAAATCACCTACTCAAGATATCAGAAAAAAGTAAATTGAGCACTTACCGTTTCTAAGAATTCATCATAAAGCAAACAAAATCATCATTAGACTTATGCTTCACTACTTAGGACTGAAACAAATTTTTTTTCTTTTTTTTTTTTCGATTTTTTTTAATAAATAATGACAGAAAAATAACAAGGCTAAAACTAACATGCAATCTTTCTCTTCTTTTATCTCATTCATAAAGTTCATGACAATCATGCAAGGAATGGGTCTTCATGTTACACTAATTACCATTGACATTCAGTACCAGCAGTTTCAACCCATTCAATTTTCAAAATCATGGGAGAAAAGGCTTGTAATGTAGCAAATTTGAGATGTTTGTACAGCAAAGGGGAATGGGTAGCTTTCAATAAAGTAAAATAAAGATTGTTGTATGAATTCATTACCAAACTTGGTGAAATATGTGGAAAAGTTATCAAACATCAACATTCTAAGGTTCTTGGATACAATTGATACCAATTCAATAGAATTTCAAACAAGCGATAATTAATAATTTAAAAAAAAAAAAAAAAAAAAAAAAAAAAAACTGTAGTCCAATATATATTTTACTCTACAAAGTGCCAAACAACTATGTTTGAAGTGGGCATGCGCATCGGATCGGATCTGATCCGATATCGGATCGTGTTTGTTTGGTTCGTCGAATTTCGGATCGGATCGAATCGGATTTTATCCAATTTGAAAACGAATCTGAATCCGATAGAGAATCCGATTTGATAACGGATTCGAATCCGATAGAGAATCCAATTTGATAATGAATCATGTAGTAGATTCGGTTCGATAATAGATCCGATTCGATAAACTTGATCTGAAAATTTATAAATTAATTTTATCGAATCGGATCGGATAATTTAAAATTTCAAATCAATTTTATCGAATCGGATATGTTATCGAATCAGATTCGTTATTTCATCGAATTCACTATCGGATTCATTATCAAATTGGATGCTCTATCGGATTCATATCTGTTATCAAATCGAATTTATCCGATTGGTTAAGATTTTAAATCGGATCGAATAAATCTGATTCGATTCGATTGTTATCGGATCAAATCCGATCAGATTCGAGAAGGACTCAAAATCCGATCGAGCCAAACAAGTCCACTTTTATCGAATCGATTCGCATTCGGTCTGATTCGATCCGAATCCGATAGTGCCCACCCCTAGTCGGAATAATTCTTAATTGGAGAAGCCAAAAAGATAAATGATAATAGTTCAAACCAAACTAACATAATACATTCACAATTTCATTAACAGTTTGTATAAACAAAAACAGATACATTACAACAGAGCTTCATATACATATTAGTAATCAAAATACAAATTTGCTCCGTAAGTTTCATTATTGGTGTAGTTAAAAAGAATTTCCAATAGAGAGATCTGTACAAATTAGTTGCAGGATCACTCTCGAGCGCTTTATTTGCTGAAAAAATTGCTTGCTTTGGGGGACCTCTCGAGACTTTCTTGCAATCATGGAGGGCATCAACCAGATGACTCTGCATGAACGTCATGAGCTTTGGAATTCTTTAAAACAGAAGTTACCACCACCACAAAGATGATTTGATGGGATAAAAAGACCCTGATAAAATCTCTCTCCATCACAAACCACCAAAGCTTGGAAAAAGACTTGCACTTCTTTCATGGTGGGGCTTCACTCTCTCAAAGACACACACACAAAAAAAAAAACCAGATATGGATTGAGAAACATACTGTTACCAGTGCTTCTCAGCTTCTTCCAAGGTTGTTGACCTGCGTAGCCAAACATCGCTTGCTTGCCATCCACCCAATCAGCTCGGGCAACCTCTGGCCTCTCGCAAAACGACACCTTGCTGCGATTGAATTTTTTCAATTCCTCGGATCCTTTTTGCAAACTCCTCTTTAATCATGCTCCAACAATGCTTGACGATTAACCATATGCTATGGTGGCCTTCCTGAGCCAACAATATCGTTGTCATATCTTTATGTCATCAAAAAAGATTAAATAACATAAATATATCTTCTCCACATTCCTCAATACAATAATTGATTTTATAGATCTAAGTTCTTAGTCATGCAGAAACATATCTTCTTTTAGGGAATTAAAAACATTGAGGTCAAACATAAAACTCCGGCAGGAAAAATGAAAGATTGATTTAACTAAAGATCATGCAAAATGATAAATGATTAAACACTAAAAAGGGGAAGATTCACTTTGAGTTTGGTTTGGATTCCTAAGAAGTTCACAGAAAATTATTAATAAAAAATGAAACTAAAGTAAGTAGACACACAACACAAGGGACAAAAACCTAACCTGGTTTTGCTAGAGGCAGAGACAGCAAAGTTAACGTAAGTTTTATATCGGCTCTGGTATGGAGAGCCTATATTTGGAGCTGAATGAGACTTTAGTCAGCACGGATCCTCTACAAAGTAATATATATGAGCAGTAGACATCAAATTCTAATAGATAAGAGAACCCAGTGGAGGATTTTCCAGGAAAACCCTACTGATCATTCTCTTGAAGGGGCTTATACTATCAAAACGACACCTATCAACGTGTACATGACAATTGTTTGTGCTTCTTATCAGTGAATAATCAGCTGAAGGAGAAAGAGATGCATATGGAAGTACTTATGCAAGAGAACAAGGGGTGTTGTAGACTTGATTCGATTTTCAGAAGTTTCATTGGACTTTGGATATACTTACAGAGAATTTCAGTTTAAATTTTCCAGATAGAAAACTAAATTCCTATTGGAATGAACTCAATCGGTCAGTCATGACGAAAATGGCCAAGCTTATCAGCATATAAACCAAGCAACAAGAATAATGAGTAGAAGTTAGAACATAACCACATTAACTCACACAAGTATTTGGGTTCTGCTGAAGATAAAAGACAATCTTTTTTCATGTTAAAAGACATTAAAAGATGATATGGGTATCATATAAAACCCAAAGGAGAAATAATAAAACTTCCCCTTTATAAATAATATTAATTTTCCAAATTACTTGTGAAACAAAAATTATACAATGTTCTTCCTGTTCAGTAAATTCTGTTCATGCAGCATTTTCTATCTTTACAAACAAGAAGATTTTCTTTTCAGTAAATCCAGAAGCTCCAAAATCATGGTAGGATGAAAGATGGCTAATTGCTCGAGTCATGACCCCGAAAAGTGGCAGGAATACAAAATTCAGTTCCCTATCCATGTCCCTCTTTCCCCCACCTGACTGCCCCAAAATCTTCCAAAGAGTAAGTAAACAAGTACAAAATGCAAGAAAAAATAGTGAAAAGAATTAAAAAAATCCTACAAATTTTAATTTCTAAATGAGTGTATGAAACAAATGTTACACTGCGGATGTATCAACAAGAACCTCATTTAGGACATCGTCCTCACCGTTTGCCAGGGAAAAAAGCTCTGCATCCTTCTCCTCATCACTGGAAAAATCCCGCCTCTCAAGCTTGGAATGAGCTGCAATGAATAGTACCTTCTGAGCCCTGTCCATGCCCAGTCTCGACTGCCTACGAGCATATACCCATCTCAACAAAGGCCAATTGCATTTAAAACCACATGAGGTTGCATGAAGAAAAATAAGCCTAACTGCGACTTTCCCTAGGGACTTAAACTCAGTAAGATAAGTTTCCCACACCAGCCTACTACTTTGTGGATTTGCAATTCTCATTTTTCCAGTAACGGGATCCCTCTCTTTCATTTGGACAGCTCGAGCATATACCGGATCAAGCCCTTCTGTTCTCCATTTCATGAGCTCCATTAGTGCAATATGAGCCTCCTCCCTTGAAACGAGCCTAGTTATTAGCTTGTCAACATCCTTCTCTTGCTCAGGTGTTAAGCACTTGAACGGTGGAAGGTACTTGCCACTAGTGTCTCTAATCAAATAAAGCGGATCAAGAATATATGCAGCCGCCCAAGCCGGATGATAATTCTTCTTGAACCGCTTTTCAATCACTTTCTCCACTGGTTCTTCCACAATGTGGAATTTTGAACACCAATCTTTCACTTTTGCTCTAAGCTCATCCCAAAGTGGGAGGCATTGCCCAACTAGCGGCCTTTCTGTCTCAATCTCTTGAGCCATTTCTTTGATCAATTTAACCAGTGAGTGTACTGCCTCCAACTCATTCCAAAACCCCACTTCTCGTATCATGTCCGCAACTTCTCTTGCAAGTGGATCTTCCATTAATACCATCTTATAAGATTCATCTAATAATACCAACTGAAGTGCTCGAGCTGAGTTCAAAATATCATCAATCAATGTATACAAAGGTTCAAAGTTATTCAACTTCTCATAATCCCTCAAAGGCACCCTCAATAACCAACCATGCCCATACTCTTGCAACTGATACTTATTAAAGATATTTCGAATTTGACTCATGTTATTCACGAAATTTGCCAGCTTGAGGCAATTCTCAGCAACATTCTTGAATAAAGGAAGCTCCTTGTTGAAGTCCTTGATCAAACTAATGAAGCCTTGAAACTGACAAGAAAGATTGACCATCCAATGATTCTGATTCTCCAAATTCATCAATGCTGTAGCCTTAAACTTGTCTGCAACGACCCCTACACATTGTTGCATAGCATGCCCACAAATGTCTGTTATTGTCTCCCACAAAATCTCCTCAGCACATTTAGAAGGCACAGTACCACTAACAAACACTGCCCTCCTGTACAAACTAGTACCATTAGGCAAATTCACAGTCAAATTCACCAAATTATCTTCACCAAAACCCTTAGCTTTCCACCCATCTGATGATATTTGAAAAAACATAGCATCTCTAATCCTTGCCTCAGACTCAGCTTTCACTTCCTCAAACTTTAAATCTAATCTTGAACCGACGAACTCTCTTCTCGAAAACGCTGGCAACCCAACTTGATTTAAAAAAGCTCTAAACTTTGGATGCTCCAAGCTCGAAAATGAAACAGACCCACATGACTCATAAACCCAATCAGCAAGAAAATCAAGAGCAGAATCAATCTGGTTCTTGCTCAAAGCTGGTCCAGGCGAAGTTTTTGGACTCTTTAACCTTTTAACACTATCTTCCAACATAGCCAAAGCTCCTAAATCTTCTTTCCCTCCAGATAAAACCAAATGCTGCTGCTGCTGCCTTCTCAAATAAGAACCCGCAACACTCACTGTGACAGCTGTAGTTTCCAACTCTTGAAATCTTGATGGATCCACCATAGCCAGCGGCGTTGCCTGGTAAGAAGACGACGATGAACCAACGGCAACGCCAACACCAGCAGCTCCAGCTTTGCTTACATCAAGAACTGAAGACGAGCTGCTGCGTTTGCGGTTATGACTCGACGGTGAAGGAAGATTAGCTGACGGCGGAGAGATAGACGAAATGGGTTTGGCTAAAGAATTGAAATTTGGGCAGGTGCCGCGTTTGAGATGCTCAGAGGCCGTACGAGACGGGTTCGAAGCTGAAAAAACGGCGTCGCATAAGGAACATCTTAGCTTCACTGCTTTTGGAAGTCCAGTGTCAGCGTTGTGAATTAACATGGGTTCAAGGTGAGCCCAGTACCACGCTCCTTTACCTTTTATTGCCTTCGTTCGAACCATCAGTAGCCCTTCGTATCTCTTGTGCAGTGCCTTCGCTGTCAGCTCATCCGACGACTGTGAGTCCACCGCTTTTGTTTGCGTAGTATTGGTCGTCGCCATTGGCAGGGGTGTAAATGCAAGATAAGCAAAAACTTTGAGTTATTGGCAAAATTTGAGATTTTTGACGGAGTTCAAGGTGAGTTCTTTTTTCCTTTTTTTGAGTCCGGTGGTAGTCATGGGTAGTAGTAAGAAGAGTGGAAATGAAACGACGACGTTTGAGTTGTTTCATTTGGCCGGAATTTCATTTTCCGGCGACTACCCATGATCCAAGTTGTAATTTTTTTTTCCTTTTTGGTTGGGTGAGTGAGTGGTGAAGTTTTGGTCTCTGATGAATTGATGGGAGAGAAAATTTCAACGAGAGAAGAAAATTTCAACAGAGCAAGAAAATGAAACACCAGTGTGGCACTGGTGATTGTTTTCAGTTCAAAGTTTAGTTTAAACACGCGCCAGTAAATCTGCGCGTGGGGGACATGAGAAAGGAACTGTAGATTGAAACAGATACAGTATAAGGTAACACCGCAGTCCCATGAACGAAAATACCAACAAGAGATTGGCCGTGGCACGCAGTTGATTGGGGAGTGAAGTACACGCGCATTAAAAGGTCGTTCTAGTTTTGGTATCACTTTCATGCTTCTGCCTCTCCTTTTTTTTTTTTTTTTTCTTTTCTTTTGTATTGTTGGGGTCTTTGTTGTGGGGAAGGCTTTCTCTTGTCTGTTGCTTTCTTTTTTATTTTTTAATTTTTTTTTGCTCTTTATGTTTATATTATTATTATGTTATTGGAGGGGCTATTTTATTTTATTTTTTTCTATTTTATATTGATAATTATTTTCTAAGTCATTGCAAATAAATTAATTCCAATTGTGACTTGTTCTTCATGTGGGCTTATTCAGAATGTGGACATAAAAAGGGTAGCCTATGAATTTAATGAATTCCAACCAGTTGTTAAAGTTGTGTTCTGTTCTGTGACTGCCTGTGACAAGAGTGTTGACCAAAGACAGCACAAGTATTACTAATATATCTGATCTGTTATTTCGGCATTCAAGTTAGAACACTGAATTATTAAACTTAAAATGAGAGTTATTGAATTTGAAATTATTATCATTAAATTTGAAATTACTATAATTAAATTTGAAATGATTTATGTTATATATTATAAATTTCAAATTCAATTATCATTGTAACATTTTTTGAACCGGAGGCGGATGCAAGAAGGGCAGCTAATTTTTTTTCTTTAAATAATATTAGTGAGTTAAATGTTTTATAAAGATTTTTCTAATTTTTTTTTTTAAAAAAAATAAATAAATAAAAATAGATTTTAATTTTAGGAAGAGTGTCAAGAGTAGGTAGCAATAGCATAGAGAGGGTAAAAAAATAAGAGGCAAAGAGTTTGGTATGCTTTTCCATATTTTGCGCTCCATTTTACTTTTACATAGTCAATTTTATTACTTTAATTTTGTCTTGGTTCCCCGGCATTATGGTTTTGGAGACTAATATAATTATAAATGGGGAACTTGCACAACATATTAAATAATCAACCAACTGCTAAAAGTATATACATCCAAAAATAATATTATGTTTCCAAAATTTTAAATATTACATTTCGATTAGGGTTTGAGTTACCCCAATTTTAAAATTTTAAATATTATCAAAACCATTGAAAATTGGCTAAAAGAAAAATTAATTTAGGATTATCCTATTCTAAACATGGCATAATTTTCACTTTCTTCGCATTTGCTTCAAGGCTCAAGTATGTCATTTTTAGCTAATCCACTCTAATCATATGCTTGTTACAGCAGAATAATACGTTTTAAGGAAATTTTAAGTCTCAAAATATATCAAGTTTTTAAAAAATTTCATATGTTAATCCAAGTTATGAAGAAATAACACTTTGTCTCAAAAATTAATAATGATACACTACAAGAAACAGTCAAATAGCGACGGATTCCGTCGCTAATAAACAGTTAGCGACGACAAAATTTCATATTTATTTTGTTGGTCGCTAAATAAATAGCAACCAAATAATTATATATGTCGCTAATTAACGACGAAAAATCCGTATCTAAGTAGATACGAAATTACTATGGATTAATTTTCATTTTTAATTAGAAACGAAAAGTTATTAGCTAAATACAAATGAGATTGCTACGAATATTTCGTCTTTATTTAGAAACGAAAAATATTCCGTTTCTAATTACCAATGGAATTGCTATCAATATTCCGTCTGTATTTAGAAACAGAATGAATAATTTATATTTCTAATTAGCGACAGAAATTTCATATTTTGTAAAAAAATTTCGTTTTTAAATTATTTTATTTTATTTTTAAATAATATTATTAATATTAATTAAATTATAAAATAAATATATTAATTACTTAAATTATAAAATAAACAAAATAAATAGTAAAATTAAAATTTTATTAAAAATGTAAAAATTTATTATATAAGTGTTATAATGTTAAAAAAGTACAATATTAAAAAAATACATATAAGCTAATCATCTTTATCTGTCTGCTCAAGATTAGTCGGATGATAAGTTACTTAGCGACAGATTGAGAAATCCGTCTCTAATTATAGCGACAAAATTAAACATTCGTCGCTAATCAGCGACGGATTAATATATCCGTCGTAAATTGGAGACATATATATTTCGTCGTAAATTGGAGACATATATATTCCGTCGCTAAATTGAATATATTAGGGACGGAAAATTTACATCTCTAATTAGAGACGAATTTATTAATTTGTCTCTATTTAGAGACAGATTGATAAATCTGATGCTAATTAGAGATGGAAAATTTTCATCCCTAATATGTGCAATTTAGCGACATAATTATTCGTCGCTAATTAGCATACTTTCCCACTTACGCTCCACACTGCGACTAATTTTACGACGGAATTTTATTTCGTCTCTAATTTAGTCGTAAATTCGTCACTTATTTCCCGCGATTTTATTGACGACATTATTAATTACATATATTTTTTTCTGTCGTTAATTTCCGTAGCTAATGTCGTTATCCATTTCAATTCCGTCGTTTAATCTGTAATTTCTTATAATTACATATTTTACATCCAAAATAAAAATGAAAAAAAGATATTTTACACTTGAATATTTATATATATATTTGCATAATTTGCTTTGGAATGGACTGATGGAAGTTTTTAAAATTTAATAAATTTTAAAATTTTAATTAAACAAAGGTGAACGCATGAAATTTTCGCTAAGTTCACGTAATGACGTTAATCAAATTTTTAGGATTTCTTTTAGGTGGAGATTTGAAGATCAGAAATGTTGTGCTTTTGTTTATGAGTAAAATATTGTCTTTGTCCACTCGTTGTTTAGTGAACAGATTGAAACTATTGAAAAGTCGTTTAATTAACAACTAAAATTAAGTACATGATTATTAAAGTATTAAATTGAGGTTAGTGGTCAATTTGATCTCTTAATTACCCACAACACACGTCACAACTGTCATCCACCTTCTACCCGTATATATGCTTGCGACTGCTCAAAAATGGCAAACATAGTTCAAAAGGTCACCTCCGGGTGTGGGTTCGAATTCTGATAGTTGCGTCATTAATTTAACCGTTATATATATTGTGGGTTCGAGGTATATAGCCCCTGAGTGTTGAGCTTCTTTTTTTTTTTAGTTCAAAAGGTCACGTTGCTGCCTCATTTTTTGTAATTTTTTCAATTTTTCACCTTTTATGATATATATCGTTCATGTAATTTTTTTTTTTTTTTACATTTGGACCTCCAAATTATACACCAATAAATCAATAGAGTCTTTTAATAATTTTTTTCCTCCTATAGTTTGTGAAGAAAAAGCTTCTTAGCTTGTAATTTCTGAACATTAATGCTTTCTAAAATTTAGCTTTCTTTACAAAGCTTTTCCTTGAGCTCTTTGTCTCTTGGGTTTTCATTTTCATTTTTTATCTTTTCAACTGAATTAATTAATATCAGAAACTTATAGTTCTGCTCCTCCAAATAGAGGTGATTCTATAGAGAGTCGACACATACGGTTAATTGGAACCCTAAATTGAACTCAAAATTAAGGAATTCGAATTCAGAAAAATTTCAATTTTTAATGTATAATATAATTTATTTATTTTTGTTACCATTTGATCAATATGTTTAAAAATTCTTTTGGGATTATATAAAATTCAAAATAATTTAGAATCACCCCTGTTTAAAAATGTATAATTTTTTTTTTCTACTTTATTGAATATTTTGAGGACAATTTGATTAGGTGGTAAGAATTTACTAGAAGGAATTTATTAAAGTAAAGAAACCAATAAGGCAATAACAGCTGGCAGCCCACTGAGCTTTCATTTTAATATATACGACAGGACATGGCATTAAAAAAAAATTAATATCAATTATATGAAATTGAAAAGTAATTCACCAAATTATACACATTTTTAATAATGATAATATAATATATTTATGTATGATGATGCACAAAATAATTTATATGAAAATTAAAATACAAGAAACAATTAAAAATTATTGGAAATATACTCATGATTCAACTCCCAAATAACTAATTGATTTTATTTTAAAATTATGAATATACACTTTATAAAATGGTTGGTGATGCACACATGGTGCATGATTTTTGTTAAATGCTCACGTGGAGAAAGATATATGCCAACTCCAGGTGATACTAACAACAATTTAATGTTAATTGATGGGTTCAAATTTTTGTCAATAGAACAATTGATATACGCATTTTTTTAACGAAGTAAATTTTGAGTTTGATTTCTCATAACGATATTAGTGAATAAATAATTCATGTAATTATTAATTTCTGATATTGTTCTCACAAACTTCGAAGTCCTTGCCTTACACGGTCCACTTATACCCCCAATTTTTTTGTTATAACCTACAAATAACTAACGGCTAAGGATTCTAATTTTTTTTAATGAATTCAAAATATAAAAATGAAATTGGGCCTAGATAACACCATGGCTCACCCTAATATCTATCAACCTTCATGTATTGTTCTCACACTTGTGATGTATAGATGCGTTCATATGTTATCTTTTTTATAATGAAATAGTGAAATACATATATAAAAGAAAGACTTTAAATTTTTTTTTTTTTAACTTTATTTAATTTGTTAGATTGATATGAGTCAATAGTTACCTTTTTCTTGAGTAAAATTCTGAATACTGCCTTTTTTTTTTCTTCCTCTCAATGAAATGAATAAAAAATTTCCCTACTCAAGGTCAAATTATACATCACACTCTATTGTTCAATCAAAATGTGATTACAAATTTTTAAATAAGATTTCTTATGATTGAAAATCAAAATGATATCATTCATACAACACCTATAAATTTATGTGAGGTTAAAGAAAGCAAAAAGCAAAAAAAAAAAAAAAAAGGAAATTAGAAAAAGAAAAATCAATAGTTATTGTGTGCGACAATATTATACACGTGAAGCACCTAATGGAATATTATTGTTAATGAGCTTTCTTTTTATCATTTGGGTATCTACTTGTGCGTATTCAATGAGAAAATCTACAATATAATAGAGGTATCACGTCATTAATGCAATAAGTTAATCGTTCATTGCCACGTGTGCTAAAAAATTAAAAAATAACTAAAAAATAGGTATTAAATTATACATGTCATTTTCTAATTCGTTTGTGGTACCACGTCACCCATACTTTCGTTGCACCAAAGAATTACTCGTATTCAACACAAGCTTAAGCTTTCGAGATAAAGGTGTAAAAAATTACTCTTACAATAATTTTAAAATTTTGTTGAAATATGTTGAACAACAGGGGTATAACTGCAAAAGGCACTCGGGGTGAGTGTTTTGAAATAAATAAAATTAATTATAAGAAATAAGAATGGTTGTTAGTTATAGAATTAGGTGACCCTCCCGCTAAGGAAGATTTCGTTCTCATTTGCATACATATTACTAAAATACTGTGCACGTGCCTCTGCAAATCAAATATATGATTTTTTTTTTTATTGAAATCGTTAGAAACCTCACTATTCCCGATTGTCTTAAACTCTTACAAGAAATATATTTTATGGATTCGAACTCAAAACCCCAACATGAGATCATGAGCCATACACTACCAATCATGTCCCTTGAGGATATAAAATACCAGCTCGTTAATATGTAAAAATGTGAAAAGTGAGATATGTTTCGGAGAATGATTCCTCTAAGAGAGATAATATTCTAGAACTTACAGGAGCAAATGTTTATGAATGTTATATACTTGGATTTTTTTCTTAGGTAGTTCCAATCAAGTTAATGATGCCACTTTATTAGAGAAGATGTGTATTGCTAATAATGTATAAATACGTATCATTAATGGTATATTAAGTTTGGATATCTAGGATCAACTAATTAATATTAATAATAAGGTGTTTGTAAAATGAGGCCCCTCATGATTACAAGTGTGATTGTGCCACGTGTATGGCATGGATAGAGAAGGAGAAGGTGACATTGGCCAATGATGCTCCGGAAAAGAAGGCCATAAAAGTCTTGAGAAATAATGAGAAAGTTCAATTGCAATTTCCCTACCTTATAAAAGTGAAAAACAAAAAAAAAAAGACGGGGCCGGCCAATAAGCCTCTTAAAAAAATTCAAAGCGGAAACTTGTTTTTGCAATTACCAGTTACCGTCACCAGCTAGCTGGCTGCTTCATCAATCACATGATTTCTGGACCCCACCTCTTTGGTGAATTTCTTTTGTCATTTCATTTTCCTTTTTTTTTTAAAAAAAATTTTTCCACCTGGAAAATCACTCAGGGTAAATAGATTGGATTATACAAATTGTCTTTTAGTTCACACAGTTGAATAATTCTCATAATTTTTTTGACTTTTTTGAATTATGATATGGTTATTAAAACTAATCACTCATATTCGGTGTTGACTTGGGTGTAAGCCCCCATCCCCATGAACTTCTAAATGGGCCAAATTTCCCTTTACTTTGGGCCACTTTTTTTAACTAATGGGCCGTTTATACGCCCATGAAGTTCTAAATGGGCCAGATTCCCCCACACACAGAGGATATGCGACTCATGGGCGAATTGGGCCAATAGGCACTTAAAAAGGGCTCAAATTCAATTGATGAAAATAATACTAATAGCGCCCACAGTGGGCGCTCGAACCCACGGTAAAGAGCCTTGCGCTCTACTGACTAAGATAGACGGGCTTTTCCTTTGAGTTTGAATTCATTTATTTGTTCGATTCGATTTGTTTTAAAGCGACTATAAATTTGAAAAAATAGATTCGTTTAAAAAATAAATCAATTTGATTTGATTTGATTCATTTATTAAATGAATCTAATACGAATTTAAGTTCATTGATTCGCTTATTCATTTAGGAGTAGTTTTATTATTTTATTTTACTAGTTATTGTTATTTTTCAATTAACATTCGAGAAATTATGGCTAATTACTATTAAAAAAAATAATATTGTCGATATTTGGTGATGTATTTTTAATAAATATATTAATTACATATTTCATATGTATATTTTTATGAAAAATAATGTAAATAAATTATGGTAAATTATATTATTAAATAATATCACGACTAAACAAATATTTGTATTCGATTCATTTAATAAAAGAATCAAATACGAATCCATCATATTTTGATTTGATTCATTTAGGATTCGATATAAATTCGATTTATTGATTCGTTTTTCCACCCTACTTTTCCTTTGTGCTCTTGAAATGTTTCATTTATTACTGTTTCGAGTCTCATATGTCCTAAATCCGGTCACCTTCAAAATCAGATGGTCGGCTCAACTTCCTGTTCATCTGCAATATTTGCACTTTTCAACTTCTCAATAGCACGAAATTCTGGTGAAAAATCTATGTAGCTAGCGAACCCATCTAATAAAAAAAAGACTTGGTTGGATTATATATAAGTATCAAAAAGACAATATAATGACCAGGCTAATTGCTTTCTCATACACCAATTCTAGAAATGAAAAAGATAGGCCACCTAGGTCCAGTAGATCTCACTATGCACCATTAGCCTCTGATTATCTCCCGAAATTGATCCTTTATCAAGTCACTTTGGCCATTAGTTTTTCCATATTTTACATATTTGTGTCTCCTGTTTTCTCAAACTTCTGTCATTTATCACCTTTCCTACTAGATAACCAGGCAATTGGAAGCCCGTGTAGTTACTGATGAAACCAATGCTGTAAAGGAGGATACAACATTAATGTCGTGTTTGTTTTTGAGTTTGATGAGCAATATATATAAACTAACTTATATTCTCAATCAATACTCTAGGTAAAATAGTCGATAAAAGGAAATAGACATCCCATAATTAAATCATTAACGTACTTTTCAGCTAAGTATCCATCAAGCGGCATGCCACAGGATTGCAATAATCACCAGAATCCAAATATGCAGCAGTTAAGTCTCTAAGTTCATTCTAAAGATATAGACTTAAAAAAAGAAAAAAGAAAAAAGAAAAACTGATGTTCTTGATTGATACTGCAGCTTAATGTGGAAAAAAAATAAAATCAACTTTGATCCCCCTTTCCTTCAGGATTTGGAGCAGTTTTGTGACTACTAACAGTAACTTACTGCCACAAATAGTTGACTGTAAAGTTGAAAAGGAAAAGCCACAAAAATGAACATTGTTCTCATAAAAAATGGTAAGCAACTGTTAAAAGATCCTTGAATAACAGAACTTTACAATGGATTCCACTAAAAAAAAAAAAAATCAGTGAATTTTTTTCTAAAGTCCACATAATTTAGCAGCAATTTAGATTCGGTATTGAGTGGAATTCGTTATTAAATAAAAATTAATATATAATTAAATCATATCAAAGAGTGATGAGTCAAATTATTTGTGGGCTTTAAAAAGCCCAACAAGGCCCAAAAAATGAAAGCAGACAAGTCTTGGTCCCATTCCCGACAAAACATGGGCAACGACAAAGGCATAAAGCTAGTTCAAAGATGAGAACATTGGAACAACATTCAAAATATCAAATCCCCAGATGATCCTTATTGAACAAAAGGTATCTTTCAAGCAATCAAAACAAATTCATGCTCTTATCCTCATCAACGGTATCAACAGCATCGAACCCCTTTACTGGACTATTGACTGCCTAACCTTTAAGCATGCTGGTTTGGTTCAAGTGCTTTAGCTCCATGAAGGACCATAGTCTTTTCCCTTCATGGTTGATCGTTCCCAAAAATTGAGGTTTGGGGAGCTCTGCTTCTTGCCTCCAAGTTACATGGGGAGGTGGCAGCTCAGCATTGCTTGATTTGGAGTCTGATACAAGTTTTTATCGTTCCCTTCTTGCCAACATTTATGTTTCAGCAGGGAGGTGGGATGACGCTCGGAGATTGAGAATGGATACAGAAAAGAATAAATTGTTCAAGACACTACAAAAATTAGACCATTTGGCGTCGAATTATTTCGACGCCATAATCCACATTTTCGACGCAAAATACATTTAGCGTCGAAGAAATTAGACGCAAAAAATGGACGCTAAAATCTCGACGACAATCAATTTTAGAGTTGAAAGTATTAAATGCGACGCTAAAAACTATATTTTAGCGTCCAAATTATGTCGACGCTAAAGTAAATTTTCCGACGCTATAGGTTATATTTTGCGACGAAATTATTCGACGCAAAAAGTGAATCTTTTAGCGTCGATACGCTTCGACGCTAAAGTATATTAAACAATTAATATATGCACGCTTATAGCGGCCATTTTTGTTTACTATTAGCGTCGAAATATTCGACGCCAAAAGTTGAAAATTTGCGTCGAATTATTTCGTCGCTAATAGTTCAAAATTTTTTTTTTTAAAATTATTTTGTTTACTTCTTTTTTGGTCTAAAATATTTAATTTAGTTAAAAAAAATGTAATTAATAACAGAATTACGAAGTATTATATTGAAATTTGTTTTAGAAAAAAAACATTATATTAAATCTATTTGTTCAAAATGTTTATACGAAACCAAATATAAAATTAATTGCTACTGTGATGGGGGGACGCTCAAGCCCGATGCACCCTGACTGATTGAAGCCTCGAACATCTGACGGAAAAGAAGCATTTGATGTTCCAACTGCTCCATCTTCTTCTAGTGGTCCACCATCTTCTTCTCGTGGTCCACCGTGACCTGTTGTAGCTTCTCCTTAGTCTGCTGTAGCTCGTCTCGGGTGTTGGATAGCTCTTCTCGGGTGCTGGCTAGCTCGTCTTTGGTGGTGACTAACTCGTCTCGAAGAGAGACATTGTCCGAATTAACACTATTGCGTGCAGATGACGTTGGCTTTTTACGACTGCCAATGCCAACGTTGTAAGCTGTCTGATTCTTGAAAACCAATTGCGACAGCTGCTCATCTGGTATGGGGTCGGACCCTGTCTCCTGAGTTTGATGTTGGAGTTCCTTCATTGCGTGCTGTTTCAAAAAATAAGTTAATATTAGAATTTGAGAAAAAAATTAACATATATTAATTATTTTATTTTAAAAACTGAAACTTACATAGCAGCGTTCGGCTTCTTCATTTATCCATTTGTTCCTCTCATTTTAATGCGTCACACGGAAAAAATCTGGAAATGATTGCACATCACCTGTGCTACTCTGTTATAAACAGAAAATAAATTCAATATTATTCCAGGTTAGTAAAAACAATTTACTGTTAAATTTTACGTTAGGATATATATTTACCTCAGAATGTTCGGCACGATGTTGGATAAATGGCTTCGAACCTCCACGGTGGTTAAAACGCAAGTGACTTCGATTTTTCGCATTTGCGTGACATTTATCCTGCATTTACCAACACTGTAAGTACCGAAAACAAAGATAATTATAAATTTCCGTTTATTTCAAAATTTACCTCGTGTTTTTTGCTAGACCAAAGCTCACATAAGAATGTCCAATATTGTTCCTGTATAAAATCAGGCTTGTGTTGTGGAGCATTTGAAGGTCCATGTTTGTCGAATATTGGTTTCAGGACTTTTGTTCTATAACCTTTATAACTTTTCCCCATGTGGTAGTCAATATATTGTTGGACATTCACTTGGGTCAGATCAAAGTCGAACCATTCCTACATGAAAATTCGAGTAAAAATAAGTATAAAACAAAAATGTTAAATAACAAACAATATCGAAAACTTACAAGTAGCGAAGGGAATAGCTGGTTCATTTTCGTCTCCCACGGTATCTTTCTCCAAGATACGTAGTTTTGGGGAGCTTCATATCGAGCTGTAGCTCCTATGGCTGTATTAAACGCTGAATTATGTTGTCCGACTTGAGTGCGTCCATCATCTGATATCTGTATCCGGATACGGCCGTGAGCCTTAACGTACTTAGCCAACCCCAGGCCACGAGTGCGTCCTTGACCCTTCACTGTACTGGACTCACCTGTGCTAGCAGAGGAATCACCAGGGCCAGTTGCCCTTGCTGATGTAGATGGAGTCGCGTTAGCCCGTTTGCGATTGCCCGGTGCCATCTGCAAAAACTGACGTCGCATTAGCGTCATCAAATTCCAAAGTGCTTATACATATACATATCCATACAAGTCAATACAACTTAACAAAAGCGCTTATACCATCGAATGCTCACTTTCGTTTTCAAATTCATTCATTCATTCATTGTATAAATTTCACATATGCATTCATTATCCATATAATCTACGAGTTCCATCATACACGTACATACACACAGTCACACACACAATCATCATACAACCAACCACGAAGCACATTTAACAACCAATACATCACAAGGCACACAATCAAACAATACATACATATCACAACAAATAACCAAGCATTTCTACAATCTTATCAAAGAGGCTGTAAGTGGATTACAATAACAATATCAAAATGGCAGCAAGCCTTCTCTATCTAATTGGGAATCAAGGGCCCTCCAGCGCATATGATATAATTGTATTGTCAGGGCCCTTACCGTTCAGATTGAAGAAACCATATTAAGTTAAGAAAAAAAAGGATCAATTTTCAAGTAATCTCTGAAAGAGTGGAGTCGACTGACCCCACCAACCCCAACCAACCCATCCAACTTGCAGGACTATAGGCCAATTTCCTTATGGAACTTTCTTTACAAGATTCTTTCCAACCATCAGACTGAGCAAGTAGTTTAAAATTGTTCCCTACAGGTCTAGAATCCGTCCCTCCTTATCACGCCAGCCGGAGAAAAGGGGAAACTACAGCTGTTCTGGGCAGAACAGCTGCTGTTCTGCCCAGAACAGCAGCTCCGAAATTACCATCAAATTCAGAAATTGTAAGCCTAATTTCCTTCAAATTACACTACCTTCAAATTGCCTATAAATTACACCCCAATAACTGCCTACAAATCAACAACCAAACTACCTTCAAATTCATAAATTACCTTCAAATTCATATACCTTCAAATTGTAAGCCTAATTTCCATCATCATCATCATCATCAAATTAAAATCAAAAAATGAGACTTACCTTAATTTGGTTGCCGGAGACTTCTTCTCAGTCGAATAATGAACGAAGTGGGAGAATTTTGCTCGTTTGAGCCGAGAAGAAGAGGGCTCTGGTTTTAGGGATTTAAAGACATTTAGCGTCGAATTAATTTAGTTTTAGCGTCGAATAATTCGACGCTAAAAAAAGGCGGTTTATAAAAATTTCAGATTACTTTCCCGTGAAATTTAATCTTATATTTAGCGTCGAAAAACAATATTCGTCGCTAATATGTGGACTTTAGCGTCGATTGTTATTCGACGCTAATGTCTGTCATTTGGCGTCGACTATAATTCGATGCTAAATGTCACATATTAGCGTCGAATAAAAATCGACGCTAAATATATGCCATTATAAATAATAAAAACAAATATATGATAGTTATACTATTAATAATTACGATAATATTTCAACCATGTCTAAAGAGTAATTACAATCAACAACACATACATTATAATCCAGAAAAATTATTCATCAATCACAAAATACAGTAACTTCATTATTCACTATTGTCGTCGGTATTTGAGGATTCGAGACTGGAATCGAAGTCATCTTCAGTGTCAAATTATTCTTCACTTGCTACTTCAACTCTTCAGGTAAGCGTTTTCGATTTTTATCTCTATTATTAGGATGTTTACCTGGTGTGCTGTCTCTGAGATGTTGATGTTGGCAAAGTATGTCGAATCCAGACAATGGACTGGGCATACTCTGAGGTTCATGTTGACCGTTAAATAATTGACTCCTCCGCCAAGGATGACTCAACTCAAGAAATCTCATGTGCCATGTGTATCCGATTTTATTCCGTAATCGTTGCGAAGGTGTTTGACCCGCACAAACTGGACATGCCATGTATCCCTTAGTGCTCCATCCAGATAATGAACCATAAGCTGGAAAATCATTAATGGCCCATAATAATGCGGCATGCATCTGAAAATACTACTCTGAAGCTACATCATAGGTATGCACACCCACATTTCATAATGTTTGTAACTCCTCGATCAATGGTTTCAAGTAAATATTTATATCTTTACCAGGTGAACGTGGACCAGGGATAAGCAATGACATAAACATGAACGAATCCTTCATACATTTCCATGGAGGTAAGTTATATGGAATGACAATAACGGGCCATATGCTATAAGATTTGTACATATTCCCAAATGGGTTAAAACCATCAGAGGCAAGACCTAACCTGACATTACGGGGGTCCTCAGCGAAACGGGGGTACATGTCATCAAATTTCTTCCATTCGGTTCCATCCGCAGGATGTCTAAGTATGCCCTCCGCACCGATCCTCTTTTCATGATGCCACATCATATCAGTCGCTGTGTGTCGTGACATGAACAATCTCTGCAGCCTGGGCGTTAAAGGGAAAAATTGCAATATCTTTTGAGACACTTTCTTCCCCATACCACGGACTTTGTACCGACTTTCACCACATATCGGATAATGTTCAAGTGATTCATACTCGGCACGAAATAATACACAATCAAACTTACACGCATGAATGGATTCATACCCCATTCCCAGATCACGCAACATTTTCTTTGCCTCGTAGTACGACTTAGGCAATTCGCTTCCAACCGGTAATATTTGGGCCAGTAACTCTAACATCATATCGATACTTTTATTGGTCATTCTGTTGATCACTTTAATGTGTAATAATTTCACAACGAAATTCAAGATCGACATTCCAGCACCTTCAAATGGAATTTTTTTTGCCTCATCAAGTAGTTCACTAAATAAATTTTGATCATTTCCACTTAACACTGGCATGTCACCACTAACACTATGACCAAGTTGTGGACCTTGTAAGTCATGCAAAATATCGGTGATCTCATCGTTTGCAGGTTGATTGTAACTACTGCTCCCTTCGCCGGATTCAAAAAACCGTGACTGAGAATTATACTGCTCACCGTGATAAATCCACGTACGATAAGTTGGTGATATTCCTGGCATGTATAAATGATTATGAACTTCATCTAACCGCTTCCTTTCCTATTCAAACAATTTACACATGGACAACGAACACGGCCTTCAGCATTAATGTGTTGCTTTGCGACTTCCATAAACTCATACACTCCATTACGATATTCAACACTCAATCTATCCAGAGAGCTCATCCAATTTCTATCCATTTCAGCAGAATACCTAGATATCATATTACAGTAATTAACATTACTAATTCATTAATAATTTATTTAAGCATATACATATATAAATTTGGTTGATAAATTAAATAGTTTACAGAAAAATTCTACTTTGTTAATTAATTAACTTACTATACATATATGAATCATAAATCACTAACAAACAACATATAAACAACATATATAATCATAAAAATGGAAAATAATAAAGAAATATGAAAGAAGATTTACCTTAACGGAAATTGATTACAAATTTATTGAAGATTTTTAGGAGAGTTGTGAGGCTGTAGAGGAGAAATTCTCAGATTTCAAAGGATGAAAATGAAGAGAATGAGAGCAAAAACAGAGGGGGAGAAGGGTTGGTGGCATTCTGCATTTTAATCTATATTTAGCGTCGAATTATCATATTCGACGCTAAATGTCTGGTCTTTAGCGTCGAATTTTTATTTCGACGCCAAAGAATCAAGGATTGTCGGTGGAAACTTCATAAACCTTTAACGTCGACAACTAGTCGACGCCAAATGTCTATTTTTTAGCGTCGAAATTATTTTTTCGACGCTAAATGTCTGGTATTGGCGTCGATGTACAGTTAGACGCTAAAGATTCAAGGATTGTCGGTGGAAACTTCATAAACCTTTAGCGACGATAAATGTCGACGCTAAATGTCTGATTTTTAGCGTCGAAAAAACAATTTCGACGCTAAATGTTTAATATTTGGTGCCAAAAAGTATTACTATAGTGAAATTATTTAGCGTCGAATAATATTCGACGCTATAGTTATAATTTTAGAGTCGGAAACTATTTTCGACGTCAAAAATTTAAATTTTGGCGTCGAAATATTTGTCAGTCGCTAAAAATTTGACAATTAGCGTCGCATTATATATTCGACGCTAAAACTGAGTTTTGGCGTCGAATACTATGTCGACGCTAAATATTTGGACGCTGGAAACTTCATAAACCTTTAGCGACGATAAATTGTCGACGCTAAATGTCTGATTTTTAGCGTCGAAAAAATAATTTCGACGCTAAATGTTTAATATTTGGCGCCAAAAAGTATTGCTATAGTGAAATTATTTAGCGTCGAATAATATTCGACGCTATAGTTATAATTTTAGCGTCGGAAACTATTTTCGACGCCAAAAATTCAAATTTTGGCGTCGAAATGTTTGTCCGTCGCTAAAAATTTGACAATTAGCGTCGCGTTATATATTCGACGCTAAAACTGAGTTTTGGCGTCGAATACTATGTCGACGCTAAATATTTGGACGCTGAAAGCTATAATTCTTGTAGTGAAGATACCGACATGTAATTGGATGGAACTCACTTGAAATTAAATACTCTGATAATTTCCATCAAAGATGGCACTGAGATGTAGAACTTTTGAGAGACCAATGTGATGATTCCGACAGCAATATTTAAAAATACGGATAACGTCTCGAGACGATCGGTCATTGGGGCCCGAGGCGGAGCGCCTCAATCTGAAAATCAAAACAAAAATTAAAATCATAATATCAGTATAATAAAAACATCAACAATTCAAAATACATTCATTTATAAGCAATGTGACAGAAAACTAATAAATTTATCAAACATCATGTTACACCTCAACAGCACAACCAGCAGGCACACCAGCAATTCCAGCAAACCAGACCTCAAAGAGCCATCATAAGGCCAAGGCGATACCAGGGATTTGTTCAGTAGATTTGGCGCCAAAGTCTGTTAGGGAAGTTACAAGGTTGTTAGCAATTAGTTGACAGGTTGTTAGATTAATTGAAAAGTCAATATTACCCTTGTAACTAAACCTGTTAATTGAGCTCTGCTATAAATTCAAGGCGAGCATAACAATAAAGGCATTATTCAATTTCTCAAAGTTTACTTGCAAGAGTTTGGAGAATTTGTGGCTTTATCTCGAATCAAAGCTAACAATTGGTGCTTTCATTGAGAGAATCTATGGGTAAACCCAATGCAAATGCAGATCTTCAGTCACAACTTGCAGGGCTTCAACAGCAACTTGACGACCACGCTCAACGATCTTCAACGATTGAAGAGTTGCTTCGCAAACTTTCATCAAGATTTGACATGGCTGAGCCTCCATTAGGTTCTAAATCGCCCTCAGAATCAACTCCAAGGGAGCAGGGAGGGTCTTCAACTCCATATAAGAATTTCAGATGGGAAGTTCCCAAGTTTGATGGGCGAGATGTGGATGGTTGGAAGCTGAAAATTGAGCATTTTTTTGATACCTATCCCACACCAGATGAACAGAAAATCTCGATTGCTGCCTATCATTGGGAAAGTGAAGCATTATCATGGTATTCTTGGATGAGGAAGAATGGCCAATTGAGGTCTTGGGGGTCATTCACGGCAGCAGTAACAATAAGGTTCAGGGACTCCGTTTTTGAGAACCATGAAGGGGCTTTGTTCAAACTCACACAAACAACGACAGTAAGGTCATTCATTAAGGATTTCGAGGCTCTTTCAAACAAGGTAACTGACTTAACTGAAAATTCTTTATTGAATTGTTTTATGTATGGGTTGAAACCTGTTATAAGAAGAGAAGTAATGGCTCTTAAGCCTGCTTCATTTATTGAGGCTGTGGACTTAGCAGTTCTGCAAGAAGAAAAACTTAGAGATGTTAATTTTACATATAGAAGTAACAGAAATCAAGTCACAAACACCACAATCATTAGCACTCCTAACAATCCTGCAACACCTAAACAGTGGATATGAATGCGGGAGTCCCTAACCCAACTGGTTGGACAGTTAAAAGGCTAACACCTGCTGAAATGCAGTTAAGGAGGGATAAGGGTTTATGTTATAATTGTGAAGAGAAATTTCATCCGGGCCATAAGTGTAGGGCCAAGATGTTGTTGATGATGGTAACGGCAGAAACGAACCATGAAGATGATGAGGAACAGTCAGCTAAAGCCATAGGGGAGGAAGAGGTTATTAATCAAAATAAGAGACCTGAGATTAGTTATCATGCATTATCTGGCCAGCCCTACCCCAAAACATTGAAATTAGAGGGGACTATCAATGGAAAATCAGTCAATGTTTTGATAGATAGTGGCAGTACCCACAATTTCATCCAGTAAAGAGTTATGACCTATCTAGGATTGACTGCAGTGGCTTCTGAGGTTTTTGAGGTCATGGTGGGAAATGGGGAAACCTTAAAGTGTAGCAGCATATCACCATCAGTACCACTCATTATCCAGCAACAAAGGTTCATTGTGGATTTCTTCATTCTGCCAATTCAAAGAACCGATTTGGTCCTTGGAATTCAGTGGCTGGAAACGTTAGGGCCAATCATTATGGATTACAAGAAATTGGAAATGCAATTCCAGTGGCAAGGGAAGACTATTACTTAGGCTGGACAGGTTGGTCCACATATGAAAGCCTCAACTTTGCATCAGTTGAAAAATATGGAAAATACTGATGCCATAGCTTCCTATTACCAATTACAAGTTGTAACCCCTGCCCAGACCATACCTGTCAGTAATACCAGAATCCAACTGCTACTAGATCAATTTTCATCAGTTTTTGCTAAGCCTGAAGGGCTGCCACCAGTAAGAACAGTGGATCACCACATCCATTTACTACCCAACTCCCAACCAATACAAGTCAGACCCTATATGTGCCCTTATTACCAGAAGGAAGAGATAGAAAAACTTATCAAGGAAATGTTGGAAAACGGAGTGATTCAGAACAGCATCAGTTCATTCTCTTCACCAGTATTGCTTGTCAAAAAAAAAGATGGTTCATGGAGATTTTGTGTGGATTATAGAGCCCTAAATGCAGTCACTATTAAAGATAAGTTCCCAATTCCTACGGTGGATGAGTTGCTAGATGAATTGTATGGGGCCTCTATTTTTTCAAAATTGGATTTAAGGGCAGGATACCATCAGATAAGAATGTCTCCTGGTGATATTCATAAGACTGCCTTTAGAACACATGAGGGTCATTATGAGTTTCTAGTAATGCCTTTTGGATTGACTAATGCCTCATCCACCTTTCAAGCAACTATGAACCAGATTTTTAAGCCTTATCTTAGAAAATTTATCATTGTATTCTTTGATGACATTCTGGTTTACAGTATTTCTTTGGAGCTTCATTTGGAACATCTCAGACTCACCTTGCAGTGTTTGGTCGATAACCAATTTTTTGCCAAGGTCCAGAAGTGTGTTTTTGGACAAGAAACAGTTGAATATTTAGGGCATTGGGTATCTATCAAAGGAGTAGAACCAGACAGCAATAAAATTCAAGCTATAACACAGTGGCCTACCCCTTTGAATGTCAAGCACTTGAGAGCTTTTATTGGCCTTACGGGATACTACAGGAGGTTTGTTAGAAACTATGCTATGGTCGCAGCACCTTTGACAGATCTTCTGAAGCATAATGCCTTTGCCTGGAGTGAACAAGCTGACCTTGCTTTCAAGAAGTTAAAACAAACTATGATCTCAACTCCAGTGTTAGCATTGCCGAATTTCTCTGAACAATTTGTAGTCGAAACTGATGCCAATGATATTGGCATAGGTGCCGTACTAATGCAACGGAACCATCCTATTGCCTTCTTCAGCAAAAAAGCTTCCTGATCGACTTTGTAAGGCTTCAACCTATGTCAGAGAATTAGTAGCCATTGTGAAGTCAGTCCAGAAATGGAGACAGTACTTGTTGGGCATGCATTTTATCATTAAAATTGACCACAAAAGTTTGAAACACTTGATGGAACAGGTAATACAAACACCAGAGCAACAACAGTACCTCCCTAAATTATTGGGATTTGATTATGAGATCCAGTACAAACCTGGACCAGAAAACACTGTAGCAGACGCTCTCTCTCGATTGCCTCAATTGACAGCCGCATCAGCTCAGTTTGGTGCTATCACTATGCTTGTTTTTGGATTCATTCCCCAACTACAAATTGACACCTCTCATTCCCCAAGTCTACAACAACTCATAACCCAAATTCAACTCCACCCAGACTCATTCCCTGATTATAAGCTCAGAGACGGACTATTATTCTACAAAGGTCGAATTGTAATAAGTCCAGAATCCTCTGTTAAGCAGCAACTACTCACTGAATTTCATTCGTCTGTATGTGGGGGCCATGGTGGGGTGCTAAAACTCTTAAGAGGGTGCAAGCTAATTTCTATTGGCAGAAGATGCACGAGGATATCAAAACCTTCGTTGATCAGTGCCAAATTTGTCAACAGGTGAAGTATCTGACCAAGAGTCCCCAAGGTCTACTCCAGCCTTTGCCTATACCAGATCAACCTTGGGAAGACATTTCCATGGATTTCATAGTAGGATTACCTTTGTCCAAGGGTTACTCTGCCATTCTAGTGGTTGTTGATAGATTGAGCAAGTACATCCACTTAGGGGCATTACCTGCAAATTTTACTGCTTCCCGAGTAGCAGAACTCTTTGTTGCCATGGACTATAAACTGCATGGATTCCCAAAATCCATTGTGTCTGACCGAGATCCCATATTCCTAAGTGACTTTTGGAAGGCTTTACTCCGATCAGCTGGCACTACCTTAGCTACCAGTAGCTCCTATCACCCCCAATCTGATGGTCAAACTGAAGTACTTAATCGGTGTGTTGAGCAGTATCTTCGATCATTTGTTACAGGTTGCCATCACCGATGGGTTCTTTTTCTACCATGGGCTGAATTTTGGTATAACACATCCTATAACGCAAGTACAGGTTTCACACCATTCCAAGCAGTTTATGGTAGACCTCCTCCTACCATCCCAATGTATATCCGAGGCATCTGTTCACTAAAGGTTGTGGACTCTGAATTAATGGCTCGAGATGACGTTCTCAGAGCCCTCAAACTTCATCTGCAGAGGGCTCAACAGCGCATGAAAAGTATGGCTGACAAACATAGGAACGACCATCAATTCCAGGAGGGTGATTGGGTATGGCTCAAACTATAACCCTATCGTCAGCACTCTCTTGCCAAACGCTTGTCTCACAAGCTGAGCATGCGTTATTTTGGTCCATACTTAATTACCAAACGTATTGGAGCTGTCGCTTACCGTTTACAATTGCCTGCCACTACCAAGATCCATAATGTTTTCCATGTGTCTCAGCTCAAGGCTTACAAGTCTTCTTTACCAGAACCATCAGCGTCTGTTTCCCAACTTCCAGCTACTATAGAGGACCTCAGTGTTCAACCTTTGGCAGTCATTAACAATCGAGTGGTGATTCGCGGCCAATTACGGATTCCTCAGGTCCTGATTCAATGGCTTAACTTACCTGTTGAGGACAGCACGTGGGAGGATGTGGCTACAATTCAGCAGAAATTTCCCAGTTTTGACCTTGAGGACAAGGTCTCTTTGAATGGGGAAGGTAATGTTACACCTCAACAGCACAACCAGCAGGCACACCAGCAATTCCAGCAAACCAGACCTCAAAGAGCCATCATAAGGCCAAGGCGATACCAGAGATTTGTTCAGTAGATTTGGCGCCAAAGTCTGTTAGGGAAGTTACAAGGTTGTTAGCGATTAGTTGACAGGTTGTTAGATTAATTGAAAAGTCAATATTACCCTTGTAACTAAACCTGTTAATTGAGCTCTGCTATAAATTCAAGGCCAGCATAACAATAAAGGCATTATTCAATTTCTCAAAGTTTACTTGCAAGAGTTTGGAGAATTTGTGGCTTTATCTCGAATCAAAGCTAACACATCACCACTTCTTAATTTAAAAAATATATATAAGTTATGTGATAGAGAACTAAGAATCAGTTAGATCTCACTTCTTTTAGGGTAAAAAATCAACAAACCCTAAACCCCTAATTTAATTTCTTGTAATGAGTAAAAGTTAAAAATTATTTTTATTTTAACCAAAAAAAATAATAATTTTATTTAAACATAAAATTAGGGGTCATGCACAGAGAGATACGCACATGACCCCTAATTTCTTCAAATTATTCGTTATTTTTCTTTTTCACATATTCTCTTCTTTACATCTTTTATTCTTCTTCTCACCCTCACATCTTCTCTTCTTCTCGCCTCAACAGCCAGTTTTTTAGCTACCAAAACCTAATTCAACAACCACTAGCAAAACCTAATCCAAAATAGTTAAAACCTAATTGATTGAAATCAATTTCCAGAGATAGAGCTTACCTTCGTGAGAGAGAGAGAAGCGCATGAGAGAAAAAATTGAAGCCAGAGAGAGAGACGTGCATGAGAGAAAAATAAAATGAAACCAAGTTTTTTTTCAATATATTCACCCAAACGGTTACGCTTTGGAGGTTAAAAAAAAATTAAAAAAAAATGGGCCGCGTGTGAGGCTACCGCCTCAGGCCGCATTGCTCGGCTTTGGCGTGAGGCGGCCGCATCATACGCAATGACGCGGGAAAATTATAATACACGCCAGAGACGGACGCCTCGACTTGTCGTCACCGAGAGTCAGGACACGACGTCTCAGACCGTATTTTTAAACACTGGTTGAGAGATGAAGTAAAGAAAAGGATTTGATTCACAAAGTATTATGAAAGGTAATTTGGGCAAATGGGTTTGAGTATGAAATACATAAATGAATATTGTTTTGTTATGTACGGTAAGAAATCTTAGTTTTCCTTATAACTTGATTAACTTACTTTCAAAATTATATGAATTTAATTATGTGAGTCTAATCTAAGAATTTCAAATCACTTGTTTCAACACTAATTATTTCCAATACCAATTTCATCTTATTCTACTCAAATTGGTTTGGCGTCAGTTTCTCATTCTTACTATTTGACAGTAGCATGCATTAATCACTTGTGTGCGAACGAACGCACACACACCCAAGCTAGCTTAATGAATGTAAAGGCAAATAAATTGTTACTAAATCAATGTAAATAATAAGCTAGCTGTTTGTTCTTGTTATGCTTCAAGATTAATCCAGATGATTCATGAACACTGTAAATCTTTGGAAGAAGAAAACCCTGTAAAATAAAAATGGAAACATATCAGAAATAAAATGAATTGGATATCAATAGCATGATTTTGATTCTTTATTAGTATTCTATACCAGCTTTTGCTTTTCATGGGGTTTCTATGTTAACGTATCAGTAAATGCTTTGTTTCAGTTACATTTGCACCAAAGGAAAAAATTGGCAAAAAGTTAATCAGCTGGTGATTTTATAAGCTAAGGGCTAGAAGAATTAAGCCAAAAAAAAAAATAATCCAATGCATAAGGCTAGAGTGGAAAGTTACAGTAAAAATGGTAGTGCTGAGCAGAGAAGATGCAGACATGCTCTACTGTTACAAAGGGCTGTTGTTGAAAAAAGGCCTACAAGAAGAAGACCAAGAACATTATTGCTTCGAAGGCCAAGAACATCAAACAAGACCAACAGGAAAGAGCTTAAGGATAAAAAGACTGTACTGTCATGGCTGATAGACCAGGAGCTAATTTGCGAAGATATGAGAGTTTTGTACCTTGATCATCAGAGCCGTAAAATACCAAAGATGAAAGGAAGGATCAAGAGGGACGGTGTGCTTTGTGATTGCTGTGATGAGGTGATTACTGTATATGAATTTGGAGAACATGCAGATGGAAGTGATCTTAAGAACCCATATGCCCACATTTGTTGTAGCACTTGGGAAATTTCTCTCTTGACTTTGATGAATCATGCTTGGAAAAACCAACCGGAAGAATTGGCACGCTGTGGATTTAATCTGGTGCTGCCTCGGAAAGATGCTGCTGACTTAAATGATGATGCATGTATGATTTGTGCTGATGGGGGTGAATTGATTTGCTGTGAGAAATGCCCCTCTACTTTCCATCCAAATTGCATGGCCATGGAGGTTACATCTTTTTTTTTCTTTCAAGAGCTTATTTATTAATGTATTATTTTTATATAACTGCAAACTCTTGAGAATTTGGAGATTATATATGCAGAAAATACCACAAGGAGAATGGCTGTGTCCTTTCTGCATTTGTAAATTTTGTGGTACTGGCCCCCCTGGTGATTTGCACGAATGCAAGCAATGCGAAAGGAGATGTACGTTTTTCCACTTGCAAATTTAATGTGTAAACACTCGGGAAGTGCAACTAGCATTGTTCTTTTTATAAAAAAACCACTGCAGTTACTGCTGAAGTTCTAACTTGTGTTTCCTGTTATAGATCACTCGGATTGTTTTTTCTTAAGACAACCATTTTATCCTGATTGTCCTGTTACTACATTTTGTGGCACGAGTTGTAAAGAGGTTTTCTGGGAGACCCAAAAGAAGTTTCTGGGATTAAGACAAGAGCTAGGTAATGGATTTACATGGAGTCTGGTGAGGATGATGCTGGGACAGGATCCTGATTGGAATTTGGATTTGCATACAAGAGGAGTATGCAACTCCAAAGTTGCAGTAGCATGGAGGGTCATGGATGAACTTTTCTTGCCAAATATTGATCGTCATACTGCAACAAACATCATCCAAAGTGTAGTCTACAATCGTGAGTAAGCACTCTAAGCCCTCTCCTTAAATCTCTTTGTAATGCTAGCTGTTTAAATGAATTAAAAGATAGCCATAGACTCCTGTGAAATCATGAAAATAATTTTCAGGTCTAACATGAGACGGGTAAATTTTCGAGGTTTTTACACCGCAATACTGGAAAAGAATGATGAAATTATATGTGTTGCATCAATAAGGTATTACTGTCACTCCTCTGTCACAGGTTTGTTCCAAAATCATCACTCTAAATGTTGGTAGAGGGTAACAAGTAACAACTACTTGCTTTCAGTTAACCTGGGATATTCACTTAAATTTTACAGGGTGCATGGGACCAAGATAGCAGAAATGCCGTTTGTCGGAACCCGTGAAAGCTTCAGGGGAAAAGGAATGTTGCAGAAACTATTGACTGAAATCGAATCTGTAATGTGTTGAACAAACCTTCTGCTTAATCTATTTATGATGTTTGTATTTAACAAGTTCTAATGCTAATCTAAATTTCAGGCTCTTCGTCTTCTTAAAGTGGAAAATCTTGTTATTCCATCTGTGCCTGAACTTGTTCCAATGTGGATCAAGAAGTATAAGTTTTCCCACATTGGGAGTGATTTGATGAAAGAATTAACCAACTTCAATACATTGATGTTTCCAAGTGCTGTCAGACTGCATAAATCCTTGGCGGCACACGCGGCCGGACCATATTTTGTGGCCGGTGCAGGTCTTTCCCCATATCTTCAAAATAACAATACATTCATTCCTTTCATCAACTAAATGACACAATTCTAAATTCTTTGCCCTTTATGTGCCAGCTATAGAGGAGGTTGAGACAAAGAACAGTGAAACTGGGAATGCAGGCAATAACCCTTTAAAGCTCGCCGGTTTTGACTTGAATCTCGAACCCCCTGACGAAGATGATGCTTGAATGAACATAAAGTAAGGAGATATTCATTGAAAACCAAGAAGGGAACATCTTTGCCTTGCCCAAAAGGTTTGTTAATTTCTGTGGCATTTGAAATTAATTAGTACGTCTAGGTCTCTGTTACTGTTGTTCTAGCAAAGTTTATTAGTTTATGTGTGTTTGTGGGAGTAAGTAATTTTTAATACCTTAAAGACTTTGAGATACAGATTAGATCATGTGTTGTAATTTGATGTTATAATGTACTCAAATCTTTGTGTTAAGGAATGTTAAGCAATATTATTATAGGAAATCTGCATCTAATAGGGAAATATAATAAAATCAACAATCCTAAAGGTAATAGGAATTCTATTTTTGATATTAATTCCATAATAATATTCCTTAACACTCATTAACACTTTGAAACAATATTTCGAGTTGCAAGATGAGCACAGAGGAGCAGATCGAAGAGGGAGAAGTGCAGCCTAAATTGAGTCTTATGTGGGTAGATGGGTTCTTTATATAACGAGTATTAGAGCATCTCCAACTAGAGCCGGCCAACGGTTCGGTTCGGTTCCGGTTCCTGATTACACAATTGTGGGACCGGAACCGAACCGGATAATTTCGGTTCGGTTCTAGTTCCGCACTATTGGGAAACGAAAACCGAACCGGACGGTTTCGGTTCGGTTACCCTTTCGATTTTTTTTTTAAATTTTAATAATAAATTTTAAAAATAGAAAAAATTCTATACCAAAACGACCCTTTAATCGTAATATTTTTTTAGAATATCACATCATTTTTATAAATTTTTTTTTTAACATAGAATCCTTTTTATAGCCAATTCTTGGCTACTGCTTTTTTCATATAAGCGATGTGAGATATTTCTTACTTGGCTGTTGTGACCCACCTCGCTTATATGAAGAAATCAATAACAAAGAGTTGGTTATAAAAATGATGTGGGTGTGGGCAAAAAATCTACAAAACGGTTTTAAGGTTCCAAGCCGTTGGGGGAACCAAGTTCCAACCGGAACTTTACGGTTTTTTGTTGGAATCATTCGGTTCCAACCGGTTCGGTATAAATTCGGAACTACAACCTTGACCGGGTCTATCTCCAATAATGCTTCCTATTTATGAGTACCTACGTATATTCATTTCAACCTAGCCTTTAAACCTAGCATCAACAACTCAACTAGCACTACCCCCAATATCTCTTCTACTTATTAAGATTATGACTCTTTGGTGGGTTGGGCCATTCCATCGAATCTTTGAGAAGGAGACCAATCTCGTATTTGATAGTCGGTGTGGTAATAGGCTTCGCTTCAACGAATAACAAGAATATAGATGAAGAAACCATGGTATTTTTCTCCATTAATATGTTTTGGAATACAAAACCTATAATAACATGAAGAGGATGATCCATGGAGAGGATTCAATATGAATACTAAATAAATATACGGTCATTTCCAACTGAGAGGAAGCATTGAAAAAGAAAGAAAACCAAAAACACATGAATTAATTAACTTCACAAATAAATAGTAAATAAGTTAAACATTGTACAATAATGAAAAGACAATGATAGCATGCTGATGCTGGCATAGTCCCTAAACTACGGTTCCCACCCTCAACATAAAGAAGATTAGGCGAAATCCATTAAGAAAATTATATCATAAATACAACCATACATTCATTACAAGATCTTCAAAATTACTCAGGTTCCAATAGTAGAGAGATTAATCTTTTATGAAGAAGAAAAGTAACTAACAATCTATAAGAACAAATTTACTTTTTGTGAGTCATTTGAATGAGCATGTTCGTTTGAACGGACTTCCGCATTGTTCGAACAAACAACATGCAATTTTTCTATTTTTTTTTCTATGTTTTTATGTTTCAGTTTTAATTCAATTAGACTCATAGGTTTTAAGACGATCAAATTAAGTTAATAGGGTTAGTTTATGATTGTAACTCACTATGAAAATCTTCTTAAACCCTCATTGTTGTTTTAGACTTTAATTTTTATCAATAATATCATAATTTCTTCAAAAACTTCAGGTTTCTCTTTGTGTTCACGTTTTCGTTTCGTCAATTTTATTCTAGAGTAAAGACAAAACAAGACGGCATTTAATACTCCTTTTCTGTTTTGCTCAGATTTTGTAAAGCAAACATCTTTGAGATATGAAGGCCGCAACACTAAACATTATTAGAAAGCACAATCACACAGTAAATGACTATCAAAAGAGGACACCAAAAAAATGTGATTGCACCAATATAGAACATCATGAATAGAAAAATAATTACATAAACAAATAACATTTAAACTTGAATGAAGAATTCTGTCCTCATAGTGATCGTTCAATCAACACCTGTAATTATGTTTAGAATTAAACGAAGAAAATAACTGCTTCACATGATTCAATAGTTGAATCGAACAACAACAACTTGATTGAGGACAAGACACGTGTCACCTATTCTGTGTTTGTTTGATGATGCATTTGCTTTAGAAACAAAGGCCAATAACGAAAGAGCCAAAGGGGGAGTTTGTTGGGTCTGCGATTGTAATAAGGTTTGAATATCTCGGAGCAATTGGATAAGCTTTTGGAAGATGTTGGATGAAGATTTCAAAGTAGACGTACGTACTACATTCGAACATAACATTCCAGTACGCTCAAGTGCATGTAACATTCATCAGAGCGTTTGAACGAAACCTTCCAGTGAAAAACGTGTGAGTAGCATCTTTCAGCGTGTTCTTGCGTATCAATGTGAGTTCGTTACACGTTCGACATCAGGTTCGAATGCCCCATCGGTTTTGTTTTTTCTGGACGCGTTTTAAAGGTTTTTTGAAGGCTTGGAAACCCTATCTATATAAAGAATAAATGACATAATAAGAGGCGCGGTAAAACATCGTGGTAAAGGTAGCCTTTAGGCATTTCCCTCGAATAGAGGACCTTTAATCCACCTTAGTTAGCCCATGCGCATAATAACATGATGCATATAAAAATAAAGATAGCAATATCGGACTTCGTATACCCGATTGAACACATCTTACATCCAATCGAATATATATCATCCGGCGCGGCAAATCATCATGGCAAAGGTTTTTAATCCCTCAACGTAGAGAACTTTTGATCCAACTTACTAAGCCCATGCGCTCGATCACATCATTACACAAACAAATAACATGCAGAAATCAAATAGCGAATAATAAACGAATCAAAACAACATAAAATAAAATATGCGTCGTTACTCAAGTGGTAAGTGGAGTTGTATCCCGAGTACAGATCATACTACCGTCCATTCGGAATCGGCTATAAAATTTATGTACGGGTTTCCATCCTATATACCACAAGAGGCGACACATTTTCCGTTTTATTCAAGGCCACAACATACACCATTTCACAATACATGCATTTTCTATCTATTCAAGGGCCACAACATGCATCATTTCACAATAATCATGCAAATAAAATTCAATAAATAAAAATACGAATGAAAATGGATGTGAAAAGTACCATCAGGTCTAACCTTTTGCGTCGACTTTTGGAAGCGCGTTACACGATTATCGGAAAGGCTAAAACTCCGCAACTCTTCCGGCTTACTGATTTTTCCGTTTTCCTCGCTATTTCGCTGCTCAAGCTACTGTTTTTGCTCCGTTTTGCTGTTGTTTTGCTGCTGTATTTTGGTCACTATTTTTGGTAATTTAGGCTACTGTTTTTGGTGTTTTTGAAGGTTTAAAGTGCAGATTTTTATTCACTGTTTTAGGGATTTAAAGTGCAGTTTTTTAGTTAATGTTTTAGGTGATTTAGGGGCTATTTTAGGGGTGATTTTCGGTAATATGTGAGCAGTTCCAGGGGCAGTTTTTCGGTCAATACAGTGACTGTTTCAGGTTGCTATTTTCGGTTCTATGGGGCTGCTGTATACGGGTTATTTTCAGTGATGTGTGGGCTATTTTGGGGGATGTATTTGCGTGTTCAAAGGCTGTTGTATGGGGCTGTGATTTTCAGTTATAGAGGGTGTTTAAGGGTTTGCTACTTTCGGTTATGGAGAGTGTTTAAGGGGGGTGTTGTTTTCGGTTATAGAGGGAAGAGGATGAGAGAAAATTCTTTGTTGCTTCTTGAGTGTATTAGGCATGAATGAGAGCTTTTTTGCTGTATGTGCGTGAATTGAGAGCTTTTTTGCTGTATGTCCGTGAATTGAGAGGAGGGTTCAAGGATTGGAATAGCTTTGTTTTTATAGGCAAAGGCTAGGGCTTCTCCTTATTTGACAATGATATGGATTTTGTGCATTAAAGGAGGATATGATTTAGTGTCATGCAAGGAAAGCCAAAGATTGATTGGGGGACAAAATTGGTTCAAATTAGGAAGTTAATATATTTAATTTGTTTTGATTAGGCATATAATTTGTTTAGTTAGGAATATAATATTTTTGATTAGGAATATAATTTGTTGATTGATTTTAATTAGGCATGATTTTATTTAATGTTTATTTTAATTTGGTATATGATTTTTAGATTTTATTTAATTTTTCCATGTGTTAAATATATATTTAATTAATTTGGATGTGTTTTAAGGGCCTTGGGCGTGTGGGCCTCCTTTGGGCGTGTGTGGGCTTGGCTTGGTGGGTTTGGTGTTGTGTGGGCTAGGTGTGTGGCTTGCATGGGTTTTGGGCCAAGGTTAAGTGGTTTGCAGGGTTTTTTAGGCTAAAGATGCTTTAAAACGGAGGTCCAACAAGTGAGCCTAGAGCTAAACAAGCGAATAAAATCTAACGAAATACTGATTCCCTTCCGACGACCGTTTCCCGTAACTTCCTCGACTTAAAAGGTAGTGTCTCAAAATGAGCCTCATCATATGGACTAACATGCAAAAATGCAGTGCCTACAGATCCCTAAACAACCATGCAAACTTAGATTTAGGTCTTAATATAACATTGTAGTGCCAAATAAACATTCGGTCCTGATGTTACCCATGTCCCTGCCCAAGAATCATATATCTGGCCAGATTTATCTCATATATCAAGCTCTGTCCCTTATATGTCCGGCTGGCCTTCATATGCCACTTCCCAGGCCTAGTATCCTACCATTTATTTCTTTTTGCTAATTTATATATGTCTTTTGCAGCTCAATACTGCTAGGGTTGGTGCTCAGAGTGACAATCTGGATCGTATTTATGTTCGATTCATAAATATTAGTAATTCCCTTTTCTATAATATTACTTATTTAATGGTAGCACCTCTTGTCTTTTATACATATATTCGATCTAATTACGATTGGATATTCAATTACGATTAGATCAAAACTAAATCTGATTTAGTGGTACGTGTATATTAGACAAAGATCCTAGGATTTACAATGTAGTGTGCAGTTACAACGTAGTTTGTAATTGACATTGGGAAGTGCACTATAAGATGTATATCCTTAAATAAAGTTTCTGGTCATGATTTACTAACACGGGTCGGTTTGTAAAATCCGATGAGACCAGTACATATTGTATATCATGACTTGGTCTTATGATTTATCCCAATGAAACATGAGTCTGGGGAGACTCGTATAGATATGTAGGTATTTATTTGATAAATATTGAATGACTCACTGAAGATTTCCTAATAGATGATACACCAACGTCAATAGGAATCTTCTCGAGTTGAGCGAGCATAGTGGTCCTCCGACTTGAGATACCATTGTGGGATATATGACTTATCCTCCATACTTTGATGGCAGTCACGTCACAGATCTATTCATCATCAGACCTCCACCTGTTCGTTGGGTGTGGACTGATGCTTATGATATCCAGTGCGTATCGAGAGAGGATATACCAGTCTTGTGTACAGGGCATAGACATCATGCACATGTTTACGATCTAGTAAATCCATGGCCGTGGTATAACTTCAGAAATTAGTTCCGAGTATTATTTAGAGATCGTAAATTGAAAGTCGACTATATTATACCGAAAAGATTTGACTTTCTCATATATATCCCAGGTATAATATGGATAGCCTGTGACGGATGGATTATACGTATGCAATGACCCTGACTTGCATAGTTTAGCGAGATTATATGTGGTCGTCATAATTCATGAGTGGGTGAATTATGGACACGAAATTTGATTTTGTGACGGATAAACATAAACTTAGAGAGTCCCACAATATGAAGTGTACTCGTTGAGTACTTGGGCAACACAATATAAATAATACAGATTATTCATAATACTTCATCGGATTCAGTGAGTTAATTCTAATTGTTTAATCGGTTAAGCGATAACACATGCATAAGGGCATTTTTGGTCAATCATAATTAATATGTATTTGTATTTGATACAAAATTTGATTTGATACATATTAATTAAGTGTCAAATGAGACTTTGACACATGCCATTAATATATGTATTTGTTATTTAATAAAAATAAAAATACAATATAATAATAATTATATTAATTAATTATTTAGATATTTAAATGTTAAATATTTAAATGATTAAGTAATATCTATATTTCATAAATGTTATGAAATATGGTTAATTTTTATTGGAACAAATGACATGATTTAATTAAACTTAATGTGTGCAATTTTGATTGGATAACATAAAGTTTAATGTAATTTAATTTGATTAAATTTTCAAAATGGATAATTATGCCCCTATAAGTCTGTCACACTTATTCAAAAAGGGAAAAAAAAATTTCTTCTTCATTTAGAACATCTCCATGGCCAAATAAGCATGCCAAAATGGGTCTCAAATTTGGTTTGGAGAATCCATGAAGAAATGAAGGAAAATCAAGGAAAAATGTTTAAGAAACAAGAGATTAAAGGTAATCTACTTTAACCATAAGCTTGAAAATTTAATTTCTTGCTTCTTGATGATCTAGAAAGGTTATATGGTTCCTTTAATTCTAAAAAATTCAGGCTTTTAGTTGTGGATGATGAATTGGAAATGTTGATGCATGTGTGAAGTAGTTTTTCATGAAATTAGTGTAATTATTGTCCAATTTCTTCATTTGATGACATGTTGCCATTCTAGAGTGTTATGACCACTCTTGTAACACCTAGAATTATTCTTGGGTGCTTCATGTGTGGTGACTTTGATTGGTGTTGTGGATTAATTAGATTAATCTTGAAAATTGAATTTAAAGCATGAAATTTGGCAAAAACGATTTCTGGATTAGATATGGAAGCTTACTGATTTTGTTAATGAAAAATATGTTTTGTGAATGTTTTGGATGTTGGAACAATTGTCGGAAATATTTCTGAGTTGAAATAAGCGAAAACAGTGAAAAACGGCATTACCGGGTGACTTTAAGTCAACTGGGTGACTGCTTCTCAAACAGTGAATTTGTCGCTGTTCGGGTAGCTTATAAACTGCCCTAACACTATTGGGGCTGACCTGGTCAGTTTTCATAAGTGTCGGGTGGTCGGTTCGGTCAAAAAATATATTTTGCGTCATTTTTACGGAAAAATATTTTTCGTAAAAGCTTCGCGACGTTTCCTTTTATATTTATGTCACTATTTGATATCGAATAAATAGGTATATGTGAAATATGAATAAATTATTCCTATTAGATATTGAATAATTTATTCGGTAGTTTGAAAAAGTTTTAAATTACGATTTAGCTTGAACCGCGCTTTCGTCGTGCCCTTCGTCCAAAACCCTAACAAAAATAGTATCAGAGCAGGTCTGATGCTTCATCCATTACATTATTCATGCTTGATATTTTATATTTAATCCAGTTTTAATGTTCACACATGCATATAATCTATATATGTTTCTTGACTTTTCGGTTCTATGCTAACGGAAATGTGATGAAAATTTAATGGTTAAATTGAGTTATGTTTTCTATAGGTAGAATTGAATTATTTAGAAAATATTTTAGATTAAAATTCTGCATTTGATGTAGAGTATAGTTTCATGAGGAAAATCTCCACTTAGAAATAAGGCTGTAAAGTGACGTGTATTGGATACATGTTTCTTGGTCCGTCTTGTCAATAAGGTTTATAGGTATCTTTCTATAACTACATCCGAGATCGTGCCAAAGCTGTGAGGATGTTGGTTATGGGATTTTATCTATGCCGGTTGTATATTGATACTAGACAAATTCAAGTGAAAGTGGAAATTCTGAACGTGCCAAATTTGTCAGGACTACATCGGTAGCTTGAGTTTGTCATTGACAAGTGAAGTCTTGATATGCCTCCTTGTGAACGTGCCACAGCTTTCATAATGAGAAACGGTCAGGACCAAAATCAGGAGTCACTGGTGAGTGTTTGACAATGAGTTGTCTACCTAATGAATATATGTAGGCGATATCATGTTAAAGCCGTGATTCGAAATATATTCATGGGATCCTACTCTCACTATGGAATTCAATTTAATTATTGAATTCTCGTTCTCCGTTGGGGATTATGGTATTACATAAAGTAGTGGGAGACACTGCAATCCATAACTGAAGTAGTGTGTAATTTTATGGAATTAACTGCTTGTGTTTTCCTTTATTCTATATTGTATATAAATTTATACTTATAATCCACTGCATTGCATATTACTTGAATATATTTTCTTACTTTACTTATGGTTGCGTATTTCTAGAATAGGTTCTAGAATGACAGTAGACTTAGATATTGTTAGAATAGTTCAAACAATATGGAACTGTTGTTCCGATTTCTTGAAAAATCAAGATGGTTAGTGAATTGGTTACTAAGTCACGATTAGTAATCTAAATAGATATCTGTTTTGGATATAGTTACCTAGTAAGAATAGTTTCTTATGCAGTAAGAATTGAAACATATTAGTTCATGTCTCGAGATTCTTGACTGGCATGAAGAAAACCCCATTAGTATTTGTTTATCTTATAATGAGGTTTCTTGACTTTAATGACTATTAGAAGTCATATGTCTGACACAGTTTGTTAATCAATCATTTGCAATTTTTTGTGAATAATTGAACGCAAATTATAAAACTTAAGAAATGAGATGTATATGGTTGCGCATAGAGAATATCAATTCTCACAATACGACAACTGTAGGTATTGGATACCAGATCTCCCATCTAGTTATTTAAAATAATGTTTAATAACTGTTTTGATATTTGATATCAGAACTTGTGACTATTGGATAGTTACTTGTTCTATATAAACAATTGTTATATATTTTAATATGACTAGTAGTGTCATTAATGAAAAGATAAACATTAAGAAAATATTTGGTTAACTAAATAACTTAGAACAATGCTTTATGATTTTTTTATCACATAAGCATTAGATGCTTATTCCTTATGGTAAAGGATGGTCTGATACGAGATCACACCATATATCCTTATCGATTTAATGAATATTACATTCAGGATGTGATTAAATCTCATTTAACCAGTGATCGTTATTGGATCGCAGAGTTATTAAACTAATACATTATATGTCTGTAGTTTAATGAATTATAAATTACCTTGAATAGTTTTCTTTACTTTGTAACTTAGTTATTGAATTGTCATGACTTAGTTACATGTTTCTAAAATAATATATATTGAACGTCTTGAATGGTTCGGGCACTTTCAATATTTTCTGATGAAACTCGAATAAAATATTTTAAATGGTTCAAAGATATTCTATTTGAAGTGTTGAAAACCATATTTTAAAATTCATCGTGAGTCTTTGAATTGTTCAAGGATGTTTGATATGATCAAACATATGAATTTATGACAATTAGTTCTAAAGTTATTTAATGAATGTGATTCTCACTCAATATTAAACTTCCACGATTCCATCTTGATGAAATTGGACAGTGGGAGTAATTGAATCTTATATGATTTGATTAATTGATATTGAGTGTGACCGAATTAGTTTTTTAATACTCTTGGGGTTATGCTCTAGTAACACTTATTCATCTCTTTAATTAAGGTTCCATACGTTCCTACAGTTACATATATGATATGTATAGTAGAAAATTCGAATCTTGAAAAGTTTGAGATTTGAAACTTTCTTTTTTATAATAGTTAGATAATTAAAAGTACTTGCGCCTTGGAGGTACGAGTAAAAGTTTATCATTTATTCTATTTAATAGAATATTGTATTATATTTGATAGAATATATTTTTTACGATCCCGAGTAATAAAATTATTTTATTACTTAGTGTGTGACATTATATGTTAACAATTGTAGAAAAGACTTGACTTATTGAAGTCAAAATGTGAGAGCAATAAACTGTAATGGAACTACATAATTAATAAGATGAAAAGACCATTAGTCAACTTTCGTATAAGTCTAATAGGATGTCGGAATCATTTTGTAAAGTATTTGATACTTATTGATTCTGTTGTTTTCTTATCGAAGAAAATTATCCTAAAACTTAGAGTGGGAGCAATATTTGATATCGTTTTCGAAAGTCATCATTGAACCGCAGATCTAAGATTGTTCATGGCTTACTACGATTAAGTTTTGAACTTGATTGAGCTTTCATTATGAATTGTTCATAAAATGTGTAAATTATTTGCACAGCAAAAGCAAAGTGTATTTGATAAATATTTGAAATTTATAGTATGACAATGAGTAAGGTTATACTCAGTTATTGTAGACAACAGAAATCGGCGACGCTGTTTTAGGCTCGCGGCCTGGTCGGGAGTACGGAATAGTCCGCGGGGAACTAAACCGGAGAAATAACATGGAGTCGCCACCCGGTGTGAACCGGGACAAAGATTTAAGGCCGCACTCACCCCTCGCAAGGGAAGACCTCAAACCGTTGGGTTCAGAATGGTCCCATACTTATGCCACTTGTGATGATATAATTTGTGCAATAAATCAACCAAGCCTAAACAACATATTTCCAAGGATAATTTACTCCTAAGTTTGCATGCATAAAATAAACCATTATAACGACAATATCATGCAATAATCTCATGGCATACCTCAATTATATAATGCGGAAAATAAAGAACAAAACTAAACATGATGCAAATTCCCAACGCAAAAGAATTGACTAATCATGCTTGAATGCCATCTCATGAACACATCAAATAAATAACATGCGGAATTCAAGTAACGAATGACAAACAAATCAAAACATCGTAAAACAACATATGCGCCGTTTACTCAAGTGGTACGTGGAGTTGTATCCCGAGTGCAGATCATACTACCGTCCATTCGGAATCGGCTATGAAATTTACGTCCGGGTTTCCATCCTATATACCACGAGAGGCGACACATTTTTCATTTTATTCAAGGGCCACAACATACATCATTTTACAATACATGCATATTTATCTACTCAAGGGCCACAACATGCATCATTTCATAATACATGCATTTACTATCTATTCAAGGGCCACAATCATGCATCATACATTATTTTATCTAACCAAGGGCCACAACACGCATTACTATATAAGAATCATGCAAACGAATCTCAATAAATAATAAAAATAACACCGAAACTGGATGTGAAAAATACCCTCAGGTCTAACCTTTTTATCGGCTCTCGGACTTGCGTTTCACGACCGTCGGAAGGGCTATCACTCCGCAACTCTTCCGGTTCACTGGTTTAACATCTTCGCTCGCTGTTTTACTGTTTTCCTCGCTGTTTTGGCTTCGTTTCGCTGCTGTTTTCTTGATGTATTTTTAGGTCACTGTTTCAGGTCTACAGGGGGTACTGTTTTGGGTTTTTAGGTGCGATTTTGGGCTATTGTTTGCGGCAGTTTCTGAGGTTTATTCAGGGATTATTTTGGGCTGTTTTATGGACAGTATTCGGTGGTTAATGGGCTGTGTTCTCAGTGCAATTTTCAGTGTTTAGGCAGTGCAGTTTTTGGCAGTTAATGGGGCAGTTAGTTGCGTTTAATTTGAGTGGGTGAAGGGCTGTGAGGGTTAGTTGCTTGCGTGAGGTTTGTATGTGGCTGAGTGGCTAGCTGTGAACGTGTGGCTTACGTGAGGTGAGGCAGGGCTGTGAGGGCTTGTGGCTTTAGGGGAATGTGGCGTGAGTGGGCCGTGAGGGCTGCTTTGAGGCTGACTACGTGTTATTGTGGGGTTAGCAACGTGAGTGGGGGGGGGGGGGGGGGGGGGGGAATTGTGGCTAGTGGTGTTTGTGGACAAGGGCTGGTGACGTGAAGTTGAGGTTGGTCAGGGGGTGATGATGCGCTGAAGGGTTGCTAATGGCGTGGTGAAGGCAGGTAACGCGGGGCTTTTGAGGTGTGGCATGGAGTCAGTGAATGGGCTGATCGTGAATGTGCATGAAGGCTACGTGCATTGATCAAAAGGGCAGGCTAGTGTGAGGCTGGTGAAGACTGTTTGTGGCATTCATAGCGAAGGCTATTTGCGTGAAGGTTTCGGTCCAGGCAGGGGCGTGTTGAGGGTCTTATTCATTAGGTTTTGATCATGCGTTGAGATTGGCTGGGGTTATTTGAGGTGTGGTTCTTCAGCTGTTTGATGAGGGGAACTACTAGGTTTGAGCTGCTGTGTGTGTTGGCCAATTGAGGGTGGCTGCCGAGAGAGTCATTTAGGGTTTTTCTGTAAGTCCGTGAGAGTGTTGGTGGGGGACCCTGTCTGGGGAAGATGATGGGGAGAGTTTAGGGTTTTTATTTGTTTTATGGTGCCGTCTGTGGGGAGAGAGAGGAGGGATCAGGTTAGGGTTGCATTCTGTTTTGTTTTTTTCACCGCCGAGAGGGAGTAGGGTTTCTTTCTTGTTTGTTGTCTTTGCCGTGAGTGTTGAGAAGAGAGGAGAGCCTTAGGGTTTTTTTATGTTATGTTTATATATTGAGGGAATTAGGGTTTTGGTTAGTTTAATTAGGAAATAAATCAATTATATTAGGTGTGTCATTTTAGGTATTAAAATTGTGTATTTTAGGTGGGTAATATTTAAATTGGTGAGTGATTTATTTATTTTTGGAATTAGATTTACTTATTTTTGGAATTTTAATTTGGTATATGATTTTATTTTAATTAATTTAATTAGTTTCATTTTAATTTAATTTGCTTTAATTTAAATTGGATTTTAATTGGTTGATGACTTAATTAATATTTTATTTAATTTTAATATTTTATTTAGTTGGTATGTCATTTAATTAATTTCATTTCAATTATTTAATTTAATTTGTGACAGATATATTTTAAATGTTTAATTATCTTTGGATGTGATTTAATGGGCTTGGGCTAAGTTTAAGTTTTAAAACGGAGGTCCAACAGCGAACTTGAAACTAAACACGTGAACTAAGTCCAGCAAAACGTCAATTCTTGACTCTTCCCTTCCGACGTCCGTTTTCCGCGATTTCCGCGACTTAAAAGGTAGTGCCTCCAAATGAGACTCATCATCGGGTTTCACATGCGAAAATGCAATGTCTACAGTTATCTATTGTATATTCTGAGAAAACTTGTCTCTAGTCGTACTAATTGAACAATTAGAGATCTATTGGTTAATGTTGATATTAAACTGTATTTTGGTTAAAGAATATAAAGTGGCGTTCTTGAGTGATTTCTTCGAATGAGAGATCCGTTTTGATTTTTTTGTTTGAAGAATTCATTCTAGAATGGCCCTAGAGTTTATATTCTGCTAAGATCACAATTTGATATACTAGCTTATAGAGCCTATTGTAGACTCAAGTAAATTTTCCGAAAATTTATGTTTTCTAATTTTGATACAGTCAGATTGTCTGATTTTATCAAAATATAGAGAATGCATGTATGATAGTAGGGTCAGTGGGAACGTACAAATTTATTTCTATGTTATATATCATAACGACATTATCATTATTAATGTAATAATGAGATGTTTGTGAGGTATAAAGATTTACCTAAGTCTTCTTTTCTCCGTGATTGCAGTGGGAGTAGTTTCTGTGATATTTGATATAAAGTTTTATATATGATATAAAACTAAGAGACTTGTGAGATACTCTCATTAGTACTATCTGTATGACAGTTAGTGTAACTATTTGACGGTTAACGTGTCTTTTATAAATATAGTATTCATCTTTCGTACAAAATGATACATTTGTCAAAAGAAGTACTGATTAGAATGTCTAATCAATCTTATGCATCATAAGATGATGACGTAATGAATACTATATTATGTGCGATTAAAGATATCAATTTAATCGTAATTGTTACGAGTTATTTTTGATAAGTTGTAGATCATATGATGGGTCTTAAAATATGTTCTTTGTGATCTTTGAGATAGTAAGAACGAGTTTCTTATTCATGGAGAATTTATTCTGCAACCATAAGGTCAAATTAGTTTTGATCATAATTATGACATTATATGGTCTATGTCATATAAAGTCAGAAAAGATGCAGTGAGAGTGTCACCGTTGATTCTACTAAACTAGTGGAATTAATTGCACCTTATGAAGTATTAACTTATAAAGTTACATAATGATCCTATAAATTAGAAGTTTTGATATTAGTGTAGTGCTTGCGGTTGTCTCATAGTATTTGGATTTGATTTCTAAATAAATAGACAACTCAGTAGTTATAACACAATACTGATATAGCGTATAAGTCATATTGATGTGGAATTTGGATTCTACAAAATATGAATGATGCTGGCTAAGGAAAATAATGAGGTTTGTTGGACAGACTCAATTTGTTAAAGCATGCTTACTTGTTGTTGCCTACCTCTTGAGTGCTAGGTGAGCTCTTGATGGCTATTAGTATGTGATGCACATTAAGATGTGTATATGATATCGTCGATTGGCACTAGAGCAAGTGGGGGAAATTGTTAAGGTTGGTGCTCAGAATACCAATTCAGATCGTATTTATATCCGATTCATAAATACGTGTAATTTTTTTTTCCATAATATTACTTATTTAATGGTAGCACCTCTTGTCTTTTATACACATATTCGATTTAATTACGATTGGCTATTCAATTATGATTAGATCGAAACTAAATCTGATTTAGTTATACATGTATATTAGACAAAGACCCTAGGATTTACAATGCAATGCGCAGTTACAGTGTAGTTTGTAATTGACATTGGGAAGCACATTATAAGATGTATATCCTTAAATAAAGTTCCTGCTCAAGATTTATTAACACGAGTCGGTTAGTAAAATCTGATGAGGCCAATACATGTCGTATATCATGACTTGGTCTGATGGTTTATCATAATGAACCATGAGTCTCGAAAGACTCGTATAGACATGTAGGTGTTTATTTAAAAAATACTAAATGATTCACTGAAGATTTCCTAATAGATGGTACACCAACATTAATAGGAATCTTCTCGAGTTGAGCGAGCATAGTGGTCATTCGACTTGAGATACCACTGTGGGATATATGAGTTATCCTCCACACTTTGATGGCATTCACGTCACCGATCTATTCATGATCAGACCTCCGTCTGTTCGTTGGATGTGGACTGATGCTTATGATATCTAGTGCGTATCAAGAGAGGATCCGCCAGTCCTGTGTACAGGGCATAGGCATCCTGCACGTGTTTACGATCTAGTAAATCCATGACTATATTATAACTTCAGAAATTAGTTCGAGTGTTATTTAGAGATCGTAAATTGTCGACTATATTATATCGAACGAATTTGACGTTCTCATCTATATCCCAGATATAATATGGATAACTTGTGACAAAGGGATTATACGTATGCAATGACCTCGACTTGCATAGTTTAGCAAGATTATCCGTGGTCGTCATAATTCATGAGTGGGTGAATTATGGACACGAAATTGGATTTCGTGATGAATAAACCTAAACTTAGAAAGTCACACAATAGGAAGTGTACTCGTTGAGCACTTGGGCAACGCGATATGAATAATACGGATTATTCATAATACTTCATCGGATTAAGTCAGTTAATTCGAATCGTTTAATCGGTTAAACGATAACATATGCATAAGGGTATTTGTGGTCAATCGTAATTAATATGTGTTTGTATTTGATACAAATTTCGATTTGATAGATATTAATTAAGTGTCAAATGAGACTTTGACACATGTCATTAATATATGTATTTGTTATTTAATGTAAATAAAAATAATTATATAAATTAATTATTTAGATATTTAAATGTTAAATATTTAAATGATTAACTAATATCTATATTTTATAAATGTTATGAAATATTGTTAATTATTATTGAACAAATGGCATGATTTAATTAAACTTAATGTGTGCCATTTTGAATGGATAACATAAAGTTTAATGTAATTTAATTTGATTAAATTTTCAAAATGGACAATTATGCCCCTATAAGTCGGTCACACTTCTTCAAAAAGGGAAAAAAAATTTCTTCTTCATTTAGAACATCTCAATGGCTGAATAAGCATACCAAAATGGGTCTCAAATTTGGTTTGAAGAATCCATGAAGAAATGAAGGAAAATCAAGGAAAAAAAGTTTAGGAAACAAGAGATTAAAGGTAATCTACTTTAACCCTAAGCTTGGAAATTTAGTTTCTTATTTCTTGATGATCTAGAAAGGTTATAGGGTTCCTTTAATTTTGAAAAATTGGGGATTTTGTTGTGGATGATGAATTAGAAGTGTTGATGCATGTGTGAAGTAATTTTGAATGGAATTAGTGTAATTTTTGTCCAATTTATTCATTTGATGACATGTTGCTATTCTAGAGTGTTATGACCACTCTTGTAACACCTAGAATTATTCTTAGGTGCTTCATGTGTGGTGACTTTGATTGGTATTGTGGATTATTGGATTAATCTGGAAAATTGGATTTAAAACATGAAATTTGGCGAAAACGATTTCTGGATCAGATCTGGAAGCTTACTGATTTTTTTTTGATAAAAAATGTGTTTTGTGAATGTTTTGGATGTGTTTGGGTGTTGGAACAATTTCCGGAAATTTTTTCCGAGTTGAAATAAGTGAAAACAACGAAAAACGGCGTTACTGGGAGATTTTTGAGTGAACAGGGTGATGGCTACCAAAACAGTGAATTTGTCACTGTTTGGGTAGCCCATGAACTACCCTATTATTATTGGGGCTGACCTGGGCAGTTTCCATAAGTATCGGATGGTCGATTCGGTCAAAATATGTTTTGCGCCATTTTACGGAAAAATATTTTTTTCGTAAAAGCTTCGCGACGTTTCCTTTATATTTATGTTATTGAATAAATAGGTTTAGGTGAAATATGAATATATTATTCATATTAAATATTGAATAATTTATTCGGTAATTTGAAAAATTTTAAATTACGATTTTGCCCGAACCGCGCTTCCGCCGCGCCCTTCACCCAAAACCCCCCAACAAGTACTTCTCATTTGAATGCTAGTGGCAACTTTTCCGGCATCTATAAGTAATTTGACAACTTTCTTTCGAGGTCCGGGCCTGGATTGATGCCACATAGTTCACACCTTCCATTTGTTGCCTCCCTGCTCGTACTCAGATGCATGAAAAGAGGGGGTTATAGGCTCTAGTGGAGAGATGGTTGGACACCACCCACACTTTTCATCTCCCAATCAGCGAGATGACAGTGACTCTATGGGACTTTACCTATCTGACCGACATCCCATGCGATGGGTGTTTGATAGAGTTTGATTGTATCTTATACACTCCAGTTAGAGTACATTGGATAGCTATTAAAATTCGTCCCTAAAATCCGTTTCAGGGTCATTCGTATAGAGAGATCTGGGCTTATTGGGAGGGGAGAGAGCCCAGGGGTGAGCAGGAAATTGATCAACTAGTCTGGGCCTTCTTGCTGTACATGTTTAGATGTATGCTATTTGCTGACGTTGCTAGCTCTGCTGATATCTATTTTCTCTCTCCGCTTTGCGATCTAGACTTTGTGTGAGAGTTGGATTGGGGCTCTCCTATGTCGTCTGCCATGTACCGAGGATTAGACGGATGTTGCCGCGATAGCAAAGGTTATCGATTGACTCCAATAAGCTATAAAGGGAGGCTAAAACTAAAAATTTTCAAGGGACCACCGGACGAGATTCATAAAGTGTGAAATCTATTTTTATATTATTTTATAAATTCTAAGATGTTATGCTTGATGATTCTCTGTATTGGACATGACCGTGCTGACCGGGGTATTACATAAAGACATTTTTATAACTTACTAACAATTCATTCTCATTATGTAAACACATCAATGATAACACTACTTCATTTTGATTACGATTCCTGCAATTAAGTAAACAATTTATTATGATTCTGATTTACTATACATATTTCTGCCGATTCCGATTCCATCTCATTTTGATTACAAGATTTTAATTTCATCTCATTTCAATTATGAGTACGTAAATGCACCATAAGTGATAGTAGTTACTAGATAAGTTATGATAACTTCTGTAATCTAGCAGGGTGAATGCTTCCAAAACCTTGTTACTTAAACTTGAGATTCAAAATCTTGTTTATATGTACCCATTTAATTATCCAAAATTATCCAATGAAAAAAAAACCTAAGTTAGTCAACAGATTTTCGTAGTTACATCATCATTAAAATACCGTTTTCTAAATCCATAACTCAGTTAGATTGAAATGAATCCCATTCCCAGGTTCGTTAGGTGAGAGTGGGATACAAGTTTACTTTTGTTAGCTAGTTGCCACCCACTTGAACTAAACTTTCAAAGTCAATTGTGAGTTCCATTATGCAACAACAACCCTTTATTTGTAGTAGTTTATATATCTTTCCGCATTGCTTCTTTTATACAGCCTGCTGACCTTTTCATCACATTATTCACATATGAAACTGGAAATAATTTTGGTGCCCTTTTAATTTCTTTGCAAATCTATTATTGACTAGGGCTATGGAAAAAAAAAAGTGGCAATTAAAAACCCTAACCAGATTCACATTGGCTTTGTGTGCTAAATCCCAGCATTGATCATGAACATTTTGAGCTCAGTTTTCATGATTTTGTTTTTTGGTCAATCTTCCTCAGGATGCATGCGCGTGCTTGATAGTTTTACATTTAATATTGCTAGTCATTTAATTATGCCTGAATTGGGTTTATGATGTGATCAATGTGAATGCGTACCAAATATCATCTCCTCAATGTGAATGTATACCATATTTCATCTCCACAATTAAATTTGGAGTTGTATTTAGGGATGATAAAAATACTCGTGAGGATGGGAGCCTGGTACGTTAGGGGCGTGTAAGAATATAATTTTTTATATCTTTTTATTGGATGAGACAGATACAGGTATTGACATTCCCGTTCAAATGGATATAAAATCACCGTATGAACGGGAGACCATATGAATATTGTGTGTGTATATATATATTTAATATTGTAACCTCTTATTTTTTTTTTAAAATACTCATAGTCTTCTTCTTAACATTTTATATTAGATTTGAAATATATAAATATAAAATTTTAATTTAGTCCGGGTATAAGATTACATGAGCCCACCCATACATAGGGGTGGGCGCGGTTCGGTTTGGTTCGGTTTTTGTTAAAACCGAACCAAACCATATTTTACGGTCCGGTTTTTTTTTGTCTCTAAAACCAAACCATTAGATTACGGTTTGGTTCGGATTGAAAATTTTTTAAACCAACGGTTTATGGATTGGTTCGGTTCGGTTTACGGATTATTAATGTATGATAAACAATCGACAATGCAAGGAAGATATATTAATAATATATTAAAACGATCACCATCGATAGTTCAAAACAGTTCAAAAGCCAACTAAGCACAAGTAATTCTTATATATAGATGAAGATTTAAAATTCATCAAACAAATTTTCATCAAATTAGACCAAAACTAATTCTGATGCTTCATGGATCCACCATTGTTCATTTGCAGTTATCAATTCCCAAGAAATACACTTGTTAAATGGAGGCTGTTTATTTATTTATTTCTTGGTGGTGCCAAATAACATGCACAGCTACAGCTTGTTTGATGCCACAAGATTCAATAGTTAAATGGAACTCCAATAAAATCTGTAAAAAAAAAAAAAAAAAAAAGAATCCTCAGAAATCGAGTATGAAGATTAGCATTAGCAATCATGACAGTCTTGACTCCTATGCAATTCAGATCCATTATTGTATCGTTCTGAATATGGGCGACTCTCCAATCTCACCAACAAAATATGCAACACACTTGGCCATTACCAAATGCAAAAGGTAAGTTGGAGTTTTGATTAATTTATTAAAAATATAAAGATTAATTGAGTAAATATCTCAAACTGTGTATTTTGTATCTATTAGAGGATGATTTACCCTTAACTTGAAAGACAACATGATTTTTAGCCTTCTTAGTGTTTGAAGATGAGTAGACAGGAACTGCCTTAGTGGATTATGAGAAGATTCCCAATTAAATTTTTTTTTTGGAAAAATTACAAAAATGATGCTTTAGGTGAAAAAAATTACATTAATTTTTTGGCATAGTTTTCTCAACATCTAATTATAAAATTGAGAGATTATTAGTGAAAAATATTTTTTATACTTATTTTAATGAATAATGAATTAAAACAAACACGCAGATCTAGAAACCCTAATTCATGCAATTCAGAAATTTTAAACAAAAGCTTATATAAAATACAAAAATTCAATAGATTCAAATCAAATTTCATGCCGATAATCAGTAACTAAAATAAAATAAATAAATCACTTATCTTTACCTAAAAACAACGAGAAAAGCGTCGGCTCAACGCAAATTCAAAAGATATGAGAGAATCGGCTCCGTGAAATTTCAATTAAGAATCTTGAGAGAGTGAGATGAGAGATTAATAATTAGGGTTCGGGGATTTCTTTTCTAGGGTTTCTGAGAAACGCGCCCCAATTAAATTTTACTAAACCCTAATTATCAACTAGAAAAGAACATCACAGCTCTTTATTAATCATTTTTAAAAAGGAAATAAAAAAGGCAAAAATCATTTTTAAAAATACAATCAAAGCGGAACCCAACTCAACTAATTCATTTGAACATTAAATGGAAATAAAAACAGCAACAATCATCTTCAAAAATACAATCATCTTCAAAAATATAATCAAAGAATTTGAATTAAAAACAAAAAATCAACTGGCGATTGATAACAAAAACTCACCTTGAGATGTCGATTGGCGAGAGCAAGAGAGCAAGAGAAGCAGCCTGGCGAGAGAAATAGGACCAGACGAGCAGCAGCCCTACGAGAGAAATAGGAGCAGGCGAGCAGCAGCCCAGCGAGAGAAATAGGCGCAGGCGAGCAGCAGCCCAGCGAGAGAAATAGGAGTAGCAGAGAGAGATTGAGCTGTGAAGAAAAATTTAGGGTTAGGACTTAAGAGTGATGATTGAGCGGCAGAGAGTTTTTGAGCTGTGAAGAAAAATTTAGGGTTAGGACTTAAGAGTGATGATTGAGCGGCAGAGAGAGTTTTTGAGATGTGAGGGAAAATTTAGGGTTTTTGTTTTTATTAAAATGGTTCGGTTCGGTTTAACAGGTGCAGTTCGGATTCTCACTTAAACCGAACCGTAAACCATTTGGGGTGAGTCAATCCGAACCGCAAACCGAACCGTTAGAAAAAAAAACCGTAAATTCGGTTCGGTTTGGTTCGGTTTGCGGTCTGGTTTGGTTCGGACGGTTTTTTTACCCACCCCTACATACACATCAGTCTTAACCAGTCTTATCAGAACCGGATCAATGATCGAACCAGTGATTTATAAGGTTTAATGTAGAGGTGTATAAATTTTCAGGTCAACCCACGACCTGACCCGCGTTGATTTCAAAAAAAATTAATGGTTTTTCGGGTCGACCCAACCCGACCCGAAATTTACGAGTCGGGTCACATGTTTGATATTAAAACTTGACCCAACCTGACACTATAATATTTTTATAATTTTTCTAAAAATTTTATTATTTTTATAAAAATTTTATTATTTTTTTTTAAAGTTTTTATTATAATTTCATTTATTTATTACTTTTGTTGTCTTCAAACTTTATATATATGATAATTTTCGAGGACATAAAGTAACTAATATTTATATTTCAAAATAATTAATTAATTTAATTTTTTTTTTTATTTTTTAACCGACCCAATGACCCGATCGAGTTTCACCTATGCGTGACCGCATTCTCGACCCGCGTGCCCCGACCCGACCCGTGAACACCTAGTTCAATGGGTCACTGGTTTGACCGGTTGAACTGTTTCAAAAAACCAGCAGAACTGAGTGACATTATAAATAGTTATATTTAATTAACATTATAAAAATATTAAATTTTAATTTTTGACTATAAAAATTAAAAAAATAAAAATTTGAACCGGTCTGATTTGACCAATTTTGATAGATTTTTACTAGTTTTTTAGACCATTTTTTTATGTTTGGCCAGATCAAACTCACATCCGGTTCCTGATTCGATCAATTGAACCGACTGGTCCAGTCTGATTTTCAAACAATGGTCTTAACACCTCCTTATTCATACAATTGTTGATGAAAAATTATCATCTTCGATCTCTCCCTTAGATAACCTCCTAGCTTATCATCTTTCATCCCCTCAAATAACTTTGTGGTTTCGTCCGTGGAAAAGGTTATTTCCATTTTCTACTTGTAAACATCAGGTTAAAAAGCCTCATAAGAGGTCACGAGTTCAAGTAGTAAGAAATACGTTAAATTTATGGTTTAGAAATGATAATGGTGTAAAATATAAGAAAGAAATTTAGACATTTATTATAAAAAAAAAAAAAAAAACCGAATAATTTGAAATTTTGACTATTACTGCTTACTTCAAAATGAAAACTCATTCAAAAATCAAACTCTTGGTCGAAATTCAACATTTTACTACATCCATGATAGCAGCTCCCTCAAAGTAGTTTTTGAACAAATGAGAGCAAAACTATTGATTAAGTTTTTGACATGAAAGATGTCACGCATGAAGCCATAACATTTGAAATAATCCACACAGCTACAGATTTTAGATTTAGACTAAACTAGTGTTAGTGTAATTTCAATGTTGCTTCGTTTCATTACAAGTCAAAAATCCATGCAGATAAGGCGTTGACACTTGACCCGAATGGTCAATATTTTACTAGCCATTGAGGTTATTATTATAATATACCGACTATTAACAATATGGTTATGAATGTAAATAAAAGGAAACCACAAGGGCATTTAGTAATCAATCAATTCATATAATAATATTAAGCATTTAGTTATCAACCAATCTATATATACGTTGACCCTTTTTTAAAGTGGAGGGCAAAGCTCAAATTTAACATTTTATCCTCTTTATTTTCCTCAAGATTCAAACTCAGATGATAAGTTAAATAAAAGAGTAATGATATATATACTTAAAGTTTCTACACCTCTCTCATATAGCTATAGTGAGCTACAGTAACTCACTGTAACTACGGTGAGGGAAGTGTAGAAAATTTAAATAAAACTTTAAATATGTTTATCATTTTTGTAAATAAAATTACTTAAAAATCACCGATCCAAAACTATTTGAGGGCATAAAAATATTGAGCTATAAATATGTATCTTTGTAAATATATTTTTTGAAAATGATAGGTCGGTGTACAGCGGGGAGTCATATAAAGGTGAAACGAGACAATTTATCTCCGCTCAATGCCAAAATATATTGAATTATGTCTTATAAATTAATGAAAAGTCTGACTTAATGAAAAATTAGAATTATTAATGATAGAATTTTAATTTGCTCCGATAAATTAAAGAGTATTTTTTTTTTAAAATGAAAATCAAATTTTATCACACTGAATGAATATGCCACTATCGATTTACATCTATCTATATATCTATATAAAATAAAACCCAATAGAGCTCACCACTTGATTTAAGGGAATTGATGAGCTCTCATTTGTTATATTTCTATACAACACAAAACTCAATAGAGCTCTCACTTTGATTCAAGGGAAATGATGAGTTTTTATTGGTTCTCTCATTGGTTTAATATAATAAATAAATTTATGCATGTTTCATGATTGCTCTAAATTCAATAAATTTCTTTAATTATCAAAATGGAAGAGTTTTTTTTTTTTTTTTTTTTTTTTTTTGAATTAAAGATATGTTTCATGGTTGCGGCAAATTCACTAAATCTCTTTAATTATCGAAATTGAAGGGTTTTTTGAATTAATGATTGCATTATTGAAGGGTAAACCCAATAAAGCTATCCCCATGATATAAAGAAAATGATAAGCTCTCATTGATTCTCTCATTATTTAAACTAATAAATGAATTTATGTTTCATGGTTGCTATAAGAGTTTCTTTTTTGAAGAATACTATGTTTCATGGTTGCTCTAAATTTAATGAATCTCTTTAATTGCCAGAAGAGTTTTTTTAATTATTGGTTGTTTTATTGAGGAATAAATTTTAAAATAATTATTTTTATGCTATTTAAATAGATGAATTGAAGGAAGAGATCAAATTATTTTTTGATGTTGCTCTTCTCTACACCAGAGTTACTCCTTCATATTGATCATCCCATTTTGCTCATCCTCATATTTTCATCTCAAAATAATTATTTTCGGAATTATAATATATAAATAGTTTATAATTAATGATACTCATGTGTCATTTTATGAATAATAATATTTATCGTGCGAACTACCCACTAGTTATATACTAAGATCGTAGTTCCTTTACATCAGAGACTAAATTCAAGTTTTGGACTGCTTATAAAAATTTAAAAGATAATTGTATTAAAGCGAAGGTTAACTGAATTAACTGGATTAAAGGCAAGGTTAACTGAATTAATTGTTGACACATTTACGCGATATATATATTGTTGTGGTTCTTTGATCACTAAAGTATTTTATGAGGAAAAATAAATACTCTCTATTACTACGTACTTGAATAGAATTTACAAGAATTAAAAAACTTGTACAAAAAACCTCACACACTAACTAGACTCTCTAAGTTCTCTTACTTGAAAGTTACACTCTAATCTCTCATACTTGGAGCTTATTGTTGGGAATGATTTGAGCTCTCAATTAGCTCTTAATTTATAGTGAAACTCAAGTTCACTATTATAACCACTTAATTAATGCATTTAAAGTCAAAAGGTGGTGATCTCTTTTTTGATCATGGTGGTAATAATCTTTAAAATTGTTGTCAAGTTGAACACCATACGATAACCTGTATAATTTTTATTTAACACATTAAAATTGAACGAAAACTACAAGGGAGACATATGTAATTGTTGTGAATCACATACCGAAGCTTAATTTTGAAACTAATATTTTAACAACGCCACAAAAATTTAATCAAGAAAATGACTTGAAACCTAATAAAGAATGAACAGAAAATGCAGAAAGAATCAATCAAGAACAAAGGGCAAGATGTCTGGAAAATAAAATAAATACGTGGTTCGGCCTTAGTCTACATCCACGAACGAATCAGATATATGTTGACTTCTCATAAATCACATCTTATGGCTCTCTAGAATGATGATCTATCAAAGACTCTGTAAATCTTTTGTGTTAATTAACTAGCTATGAGTAGCCCTTTTATCTTCTTGTTGAAGTCACGTGCCTATAAGTCAGTTATTCAGTTACAACCAACTTTGATTCTAACGGTCACATAACAGTTGCTTGACAACTCAGAAGCCTCGTAACACCTCAGCAGTATCAGGACACCTCAGCTGCAGGGGTCGGACATAGGGCTGGTCTCAAATTGTCTTTTTCTAGTTATATTGATTAGTATGCCATTTTCTTCATCATTCATTTCTTTAAATATTCCTTATGATGTGATCAATGAGGCACTAGAGTGTAGATCGGGCCACGGTTCCGGTTCGGAATCGGAATCGAACCGGAACAGAACAGGTTGAAACTGGAAGGTTCCGGTTCCAACCGGTTCCGGAACCGGAACCGTGGCCCACCGGTTCGGTTGGGGTTCCACCCCAACTCGAACCAGTCCGAATCGCTGGAAACTTTCCACGGTTCCAGTTGGAATCGTAGGGCTCCAACAGGAACCCTACCCCAACGGCTACTAGCCGTTGGGGAGGGTAGGGAGAACAAAAAAAAAGTACCGTTTAACGGCTTAAAAAAAATTATAAATTCCTAATATATCCCTAATAATGATAATAAAACAGTTATATTTAGGGGCATTTTTGGTATCAAAAAAAATTTTAAAACTCTATAAATAGGATTCATTTTTCATTATTTCAACACACCAAATTCTTAACTCTCTCAATTCATACAATTCTCTTATTCTCAATCTCAATTAGTTATTATCATTCTCAATTTTCTTATTCTTCTTACTTATTTCTTTAAAAAAAATGGCAAGCTCATCTGAGAACATAATGTCAAATATGCCAACCCAAGAGAGCGGCTCTAGTGTCGGTGCACAATCACGGAGAAGAGAAGTTAAGACTTGTTACTCGGATGTTTTCAAAATTCATTTTCATTTATACCGCCAAGACGATGATACTTCAAGAGCAATTTGCAACCATTGTGGGGTTTCCTACAAATTTTCTGGTGAATACGGTAATATGATCAAGCACCTATAAAGACATCATGCGGTTGAACTTGGAATTGATACGACGCAAACTCAAATGGCCAGAAACACATCATCTAGTAGAGGTGCGAGTGCTGTAGATTTATTTAAATATTTTGATGCAAAAAATAAAGAAGAATTTGCGAAATTAACTTGTATGACACATCTTTCTTTAAGCTTTGGTGAAAAACTTTATTTTACTAATTATGTGCATAATGCTTTAAATCCTTTTGCATGTAGAATGACTCGAAACACAACAAAACGTCATATTTTTAAATTATATAAAGATGTTAAATTATTTTAAATGAAATATTTAAAGAGATTAAATGTTGTATTTCTATATGTTCTGATATTTGGAGTGACCATTGGCAAACACACTCATTCATGGGTGTGACTTGTCATTGGATTGATGCATCATTTACCATGCAAAAATGATTTATTGCATTTAGAGTTTTTGATGACCAACATAATGCATAAAATATTTATAGAATGATGAAGGTAATTTTTGATGAATATGGTTTAGTCAAAATTTTTTTAACAATTGGATCTGATAACGCATTTGCAAATACTGCATCCATCAATGATTTAAAATGCTTATGTCAACCAAATTTAGGAAGTCGATTTTTTCATATTCGTTGTACATGTCATGTCCTTAACTTATGTGTTCAAGAAGGTCTGAAATTATTATCACCTTTCATTGATCCTATTAAGACGGCACTAAATTGTATTTGGTCATATTCTCAAGCTAGGAGAGAATGGACGAAGTTTTGTAAAATAAATGGTATTAAACCGATTAAATTTTCAAGAGATGTTCCAACACGTTGGAATTCAACTTATTTTCTTTTATGTCAAGCATTTCAATATAAAGATGCATTATGTAGTTTTTTTTTTCTCAACATGTTCAAAATATCACACTTTATCCTAGTCAATGAGATATTTGTGAAAAAATTTTAGATATTTTAAATTTTTTTTACTGATGCTACTTTAATTTTTAGCGGTGTTTATTATCCTACAACATATTTATTTTTTCTTGAAAGTTTGAATATTGTTGGTACTCTGGATGAACATGTTGAAAGTAACAATCCTAATGATTTTGTTTTGTTCGCAGCCATTACTGCTATGAAGGTAAAATGATTGAATTATTTTAAAGAAATTCATTTACATAATCTTATTGCTGCTGTTTTTTATCCTAGATTTAAATTAGAAGGTTTGAATGATACTTTACAAACTTACTATGGATATTTAGGAATATTAAATGAAATTGATATTACAAGAATAATGGTGAGATTAAGAAATGACTTAATTGAGTTATTTAATTATTATATTGTAAGATATAATTTAGGAATATTAGGTGAATCTAGTAGTAGCGAACCGGTAATTCAAACAACACTTAGCGCAAGAGATTGTCAGTTACTGCAACGAAATAAAAAAGCTAGGGCCGCGACAACTAATAACCCCGAATTAGATAATTATTTATCTACAAATTTCGAGTTTTCTACTGAAAGTTTAGTTAGTAAAAATTTTAAAATCCTTGAATGGTGGAACCGACATTAAAATATATATCATGTTTTATCAATTATTGCTAAAGAGATATTAACATCATCTATTTCCACCGTTGCGGTTGAGCAAGCCTTCAGCTTGGGAGGCAATATATTGGAAGTTAGACGATGTTCATTACATCCAAGCACTCTAGAAGCAACAGCTTGTGTTAATGATTGGACTCGAGCTGATCTAAGATAACAAGAAGATGCCCCCGATGATTTTGAAGATTTATTCGATAATACATCTGCAATAACAAGTGCAAGCTGAACCGGAGCTGAATGATTAACTGATAATGATGATTGATAAGTATAAAATTTTAAATTTACAAAAGGAAAATATCTTAAAATTATAATGGAACTACGTGAGTTTTGATTCCTCTCACCCCTGGAGGATACGTAAGAAACTTAAATTTTTAAAAATTAAAGCTCAAGCTGTTCAATGTAATAATTTTATTTATTTATTAAATTAATCTCATTTATTTTAATTTATTTTCGAAATTAAAAAAAAAAAGTTCAAACCGAACCGGAACCGAACCGGTCGGTTCCGGTTCGGTTCAATGTTCCGATTCCACTTAAGTGTGGAACCGAAAACCGACCGTTTCGGTTCGGTTTCGAACCGGAACCGAATTACCGGTCGGGTCTACTAGTGTGTGTGTCTGTGTATATATATTCGATTTCTATTACGGACGTCCGCACGAATACCGATATTTTATTGTATTTTTTATATGATAAATTATTAATATTTTATAGTGCATCTATATAAAAATAATTGTGCGAACATCCACAATTGATCCGAATATATATATAGTTGGGAGAGATGCCGGTCAGGACGTCCTGATCAAGTACGGTTAGGATCAAGCTAAAAAATTAAAAAATATGCATTTCGAGATGCTAAAAGTTAAAATATATAATTTTCATTATATTTAATTGTGTATTTTTGTCTTTTAATTGGGTTCGGACAAGGTCTAAATCGAGAAAGTCTGGACCTAATTCTCTCCCAAATATAGTTAGTGGTCATTTCTACTATTAAATTTGGATTTGTATTGTGTTCTTAAAGAGAGAGTGAGATTTGTTTCTATTTGATCAGTTCTATTATTTGATGTCACGAAAAGTGCAGCTTCCGTAGTGTTTTTGTGTTTGAAATGTATATAACCCACTTATTTTTGTATAAAATTCACAAAATTTCTCTTGAAATTTTATGTTAGACTTTCGAATACTCTAAAACTTGAAGGCATGCTACCTTCAAGAACATTAGGTTTTGGGATTTATGATCCTATCCTCAGTTAGATTTGGTTGAGCCTAATTATCCAAATATTGGTTCTACAATCAATATTGATGTTTTGAGAACAAAATTTAGTGTACTGCATGTTAACACTCCAACGCCTAAATCATGTTTCATTTAGGAAAATGATATTTGGAGAAATGTAAAGATTACTTGGATAAATGTTCTCTTTTTTTTTTGGGGATGATGTTCAGAAAATATTTGATTGCTCTGTTTTTGGGATTGATTGACAAAGACCTTTCTTGAATCTATTATTTTGCTATTTATAGCTCCACAATTCCATTGAGTTGTGGGTTAATGTTGTTTAGACACGTGAAATATTGTCATCGAGTGTATGGATGTGTCATGTTTTATTAATCTTATGATCAACATGTGACTCTCAACGATATCATTCTAAACTAAGATTCATTTAGAAAGTTTACTCGCTGCGGAGACTTGACAGCTTATATGTGTCACATGTGTTTAAATGTTATTAGACATTTCTATGTTATTATAGTTTCACTAAGGAATTTACTAGCAAAGTTTTATTTAAAGGGCAATATGTAGTCTATTATAGTATGACAATAATTAGGACATCTATAACTTTAAATATAACAAAAACTAAACCATACAAATATTTTGTCACTATGTGTGTGGTCAAACAAATTTAAATATATATCCATGTTATTCATTCATAAGCAATTACCGGATCACAAACTGTCACTGTAACTATATCATATAAGATTATTTTTTATTTTAGGATGCATAAACAAGAAAATATAAATCCAAAAGTCATGTTTATATTGTTTGCCACTAACTCGATATAATCGACCTTGTAGTTTCTCTCATATTGATTGATCTTCATCATATGAACCTCGTGATTGCAATGAGTCCCTAAGGTGCATGAGGCCTTGAATGCTCCAGGGGATTCATTTTGATGAAGGAGAGCCTTCAGAGAAGCCTTACAAGGGAGCATCCCTCCTTATTCATACAGCTTTATTTCCTTCTTATGGACCATCCTAACTCAGGAAAACACATGTCATGTGTTAGCGACATATTCTCAAGATAGATTTTGATGATACAATACTAGAAGTATACGACGTATATTAGCGAATATTACAAAAATATGTCAAAGCACATTAGTGGCGAAGAGCAATGGATGTGAAGACTAATTCCTTATCGAAGAATATCTTATGTATTTTTAGGTTATGGCTCTCTTTGTAAGTGAGTTGTTAAATTAAGTATTTAAGCTTATAGGACATATGCACATTCATATAGATGTATTATGGTCATGTGCAAAATATTTTTAACCTTCAAATCTTGACAATTTTGGCACTGAGATCGGCATATCGATCCCCACACCGCATACTGGTGCCCATGCTGTCTTTTGAGCAGTTTTGCATCGCCTCTAGATCGCTCTGGAGTTTGCACAGCTACTGGAACTGACATAGGTTATACCGGACTTCATATCAATCACCCTTTATATCATACATGCTCTCGAAAACCGCCACAGACCATACCGATCCCCATACCGGTAAGCACACCGGCATACCGACCTACATACCGGTCAGTAATTCGGTATAGCACTTGACTCTTCAATGGTAATATATATAGCAGTTATGCTTTAGTAGACCGGTATACCGGTCTCTACAGAATGGGCATACCGGTCCCAAACAAAGCTGTTGGGCCAGTTTACACCTTCACTATATATTGAGTCTCAAATTCAATTTTTTGCCCAGCTCTTACACCTTAATATAATTTTTTCTAAGGCAGAAACAGAAAGTTTACAAAACCTTCATTATCATACACTCTCATACTCATACTCAAGCTCACACATTACACCTTCGTATCTTTAGTAGTGAGCTTAGAACACTTAAATTAGCAACTCACATCTTAATTTTTTTTTTTTATCTTTTGTGAGTGCCCAAGTGATATTGTAAAATCTTCATTTTCAAACACTTGAGGTTGTGAAATCCCTTTGTAAGTGGGTATACTGAAAAGAGTGGATTGTAAGGTTTGTGAGTGAGACTATTGAGAACACTCATTGTAAAGGTTTTAAGAGTGAACCTAGGGATAAAACTCTTGTGTAAAGGTTTGTAGTGAACCTAGGGGACGAAACTATTGGTTGCGGGTGAGCCACGAAAAATTCGGTGTAAGTTGTAGATTCAATTTAGTGGAAATCTTCAAACGCGACTTGGGATAATGGACGTAAGCATTGTTGGCTGAACCACTATAAATCACCAGTGTCAATTTCTCCAACTCTATCTCTATCTCTTTATTTTATCACACTACAAGAATTATAGCTTTCAGCGTCCAAATATTTAGCGTCGACATAGTATTCGACGCCAAAACTCAGTTTTAGCGTCGAATATCACATGCGACGCTAATTGTCACATTTTTAGCGACGGCCAAATATTTCGACGCCAAAATTTGAATTTTTGGCGTCGAAAACAGTTTCCGACGCTAAAATTATAACTATAGCGTCGAATATTATTCGACGCTAAATAATTTCACTATAGCAATACTTTTTGGCACCAAATATTAAACATTTAACGTCGAAATTGTTTTGTCGACGCTAAAAATCAGACATTTAGCGTCGACAATTTATCGTCGCTAAAGGTTTATGAGGTTTCCACCGACAATCCTTGAATCTTTAGCGTCTAACTGTATATCGACGCCAATACCAGGAACTTAGCGTTGAAAAAATAATTTCGACGCTAAAAAATAGACATTTGGCGTCGACTAGTTGTCGACGTTAAAGGTTTATGAAGTTTCCACCGACAATCCTTGATTATTTAGCGTCGAATTATCATATTCGACGCTAAAGACCAGACATTTAGCGTCGAATATGATAATTCGATGCTAAATATAGATTAAAATGACAGAATGCCACCAACCCTTCTCCCCCTCTGTTTTTGCTCTCATTCTCTTCATTTTTCCTCTGAAAATCTGAGAATTTCTCCTCTACAGCCCACACAACTCTCCTACAAATCTTCAATAAATTTGTAATCAATTTCCGTTAAGGTAAATATTCTTTCATATTTCTTTATATTTTCAATTTTTATGATTATATATGTTGTTTATATGCTGTTTGTTAGTGATTTATGATTCATATATGTTGAGTGAGTATATTAATTAACAAAATAGAATTTTTCTGTAAACTATTTAATTAATTTGTCAACCAAATATATATATATATGCTTAAATAAAGTATTAATGAATTAGTAATGTTGATTACTGTAATATGATATCTAGGTATTCTGCTGAAATGGATAGAAATTGGATGAGCTCTCTGGATAGATTGAGTGTTGAATATCGTAATGGAGTGTATGAGTTTATGGAAGTCGCAAAGCAACACATTGATGCTGAAGGTCGTGTTCATTGTCCATGTGTAAATTGTTTGAATAGGAAAAGGAAGCGGTTAGATGAAGTTCATAATCATTTATACATGCCAGGAATATCACCAACTTATCGTACGTGGATTTATCACGGTGAGCAGTATAATTCTCAGTCACGGTTTTTTGAATCCGGCGAAGGGAGCAGTAGTTACAATCAACCTGCAAACGATGAGATCACCGATATTTTGCATGACTTACAAGGTCCACAACAACTGGTCATAGTGTTAGTGGTGACATGCCAGTGTTAAGTGGAAATGAACAAAATTTATTTAGTGAACTACTTGATGAGGCAAAAAAAAATTCCATTTGAAGGTGCTGGAATGTCGATCTTGAATTTCGTTGTGAAATTATTACACATTAAAGTGATCAACAGAATGACCAACAAAAGTATCGATATGATGTTAGAGTTATTGGCCCAAATGTTACCGGTTGGAGCGAATTGCCTAAGTCGTACTACGAGGCAAAGAAAATGTTGCGTGATCTGGGAATGGGGTATGAATCCATTCATGCGTGTAAGTTTGATTGTGTATTATTTCGTGCCGAGTATGAATCACTTGAACATTGTCCGATATGTGGTGAAAGTCGGTACAAAGTCCGTGGTATGGGGAAGAAAGTGCCTCAAAAGATATTGCGATATTTCCCTTTAACGCCCAGGCTGCAGAGATTGTTCATGTCACGACACACAGTGACTGATATGATGTGGCATCATGAAAAGAGGATCGGTGCGGAGGGCATACTTAGACATCCTGCGGATGGAACCGAATGGAAGGAATTTGATGACATGTACCCCCGTTTCGCTGAGGACCCCCGTAATGTCAGGTTAGGTCTTGCCTCTGATGGTTTTAACCCATTTGGGAATATGTACAACTCTTATAGCATATGGCCCGTTATTGTCATTCCATATAACTTACCTCCATGGAAATGTATGCAAAATTTAGTATTAATGCAAAATTTTTTCATGTGCATAGAATTTAGTATTAATGCAAAATTGTTGTCATATCTGCAGGGCTTTGGGAGATTACAAACAATATGTGAGAAACAAGGCACGCCCTGAAGGGTCAATAGCTGAAGCTGTTATAATAAATGAAGCAATAACATTTTGTTCGATGTACATGCAGAATATTGAAACTCATTTTAATCGTCGGCCATGAAACTATGATGGAGATGCAAGTAATAACCAAGATATCACAGTGTTCCGTCAAAATTGCAGACCATTTGGAGCAGTTGGTGTCAAATTACTATCCCTTCAGGAAGTTGAACGTGCGCATTGGTTTATATTGAGTAATTGTGATGAAATGAAACCGTATATAACGTAAGTTTTTCTGGTGCATAAATACTGTATTTTTGCCATACATTAACCGTGCTAATTTATTGTAGGCAACATCTAACAATGCTACAATGTCGTGGTGACCACAATGTTGATGGAACACACAGAAAAGAATTTCCTACATGGTTTCAGACAACTGTAAGTTAGAATATTGTGCTATTTATTTTTATCCTAACATTAAACATTTCAGTTTGTTATATTAACACATATATTTCTCTCATTGTCAGATTAACAACCAAGTTCAAAATGGTCAATTGGACTCGCAATCCTCGTTGGTTTCTTTGGCGTACGGGCCTCAAAAGCAGGCTTATCAGTACAGTGGCTGCATTGTCAACGGAGTTAGATTTCATACCGAACAGCGAGATCTTACTCATGTGACTCAAAATTCTGGAATTGTAGTCCAAGGAGAACACGGCTCAGATCTAATTGACTTCTACGGCGTATTGCAGTCGGTCATTGAGTTGATATACCGACCCAGACGACATACTGTGATATTCGACTGTAAGTGGTTTGACACAAATGCCAGAAAGAGGAGAATTCAAGTTCGTAATCATCTAACGTCAATTAATGTTCAACGTTTTTGGTACAAGACTGATCCATACATTTTTTGTACCTAAGCACGTTCAGTGATATACATATCTGATCCCAAGTTAGGAACTGGATGGATGGTGGTAGAAAAGTTACAACATAGGGCCATCTGGGACACGCAGGAGAAAGATAGAGTTGGCATTTCAGATGAAACAGAAGAAGTCTCCGGCAACTTTGAAGATACAACACAAATATATTATGGACCAACTGTCACCGTTCCTGAAAATATCACTTTAACTCGAGCTAGTACAGACGTTGAGATAATTCCTCATGCTGAAGTGAACGTTGAAGTAGCAAGTGAAGAATAATTTGACACTGAAGATGACTTCGATTCCAGTCATGAATCCTCAAATACCGACGACAATAGTGAATAATGAAGTTACTGTATTTTGTGATTGATGAATAATTTTTCTGGATTATAATGTATGTGTTGTTGATTTTAATTACTCTTTAAAATCATCATTATATATATATATATATATATATATATATATATTATATATTATATTTGTTTTAATATTTATAATGGCATATTTTTAGCGTCGATTGTTGTTCGACGCTAATATTTGAAATTTAGCGTCGAATTTAGTCGACGCTAATTACAGATATTGTCGTCGACTACGGTTCGACGCTACATTTCAAATATTAGCGTCGAACAACAATCGACGCTAAAGTTCACATATTAGCGTCAAATATTGATTTTCGACGCTAAAATAAAATTAAATTTCCCGAAAAATTAACCCTAAATTTTTAATGAACCGCCAATTTTTGGCGTCGAAAAAGTCGACGCTAAAATAATAATATTCGACGCTAAATTCGTATTTGTCGTCGAATATTTATTTCGACGCTAAATATATCTTTTTAGCGTCGAATAATTCGACGCTAAATGTCTTTAAATCCCTAAAACCAGAGCCCTCTTCTTCTCGGCTCAAACGAGCAACATTCTCTCCCACTGCGTTTATTCTTCGAATTTAAGGTAATCCCTAAAACTTCTTTGCTTTTTCTCTTTAATCATGTTGGTATTTTTTGTTTTGCCATTGATTTTGTGTTCTATTTTTTTACTTTCCTTTGTTCTTCTCATGTATTTTTTTACTTTCCATTTTTGCATCACAAATTTTTAATGTCACTCAAAGCAAAGTTAGCTTCTTAATCTATGCTTAGTTGTTAATCAAGTGATTCAAGCATGTTTATTAGGATATAACATTTGAACTTATGGAAACCCAAGCAATATCCTTGTTCATTTTTCATGATTGTGTTAGTTATAGTAATCAAATTTATATTGAGGTTTGTTGTCATGATTTGTGCATTGAAATAAGTTGGATTAGAAATCTAGTTTTGGGCTTGATATTCCATGAATCTAGGATAACTAATTTTAATGATGATTTTGTAGGGATTAGTATGTCAAGAGTTAAGTTTTTGTTTAGCGTCGATTGTTTTTTGGATTATTGTGATTATGTTTAGTTGGTGTTGTTGCAGTGTGAGGAATTTAAGATTAGACCTAGGATCATGCCTCATGTCACGACGCAAACCAAACTTAACTCTTTGTCTCAGAATTGTGTCATAGCAGTGCCGATTAGGGAATTTTGTCGGACGATATTCATCTCAGAATTGCATGCATATTCAAAGTCGAGGTCGAGGTGATGCTGTTCTGGGCAGAACAGCAGCAGAACAGCATCACCTCGACTTCGAATATTGGGGTCGGTTCCGAGACCATTTAGTAAAGCCAGTTATGGCGGAAACCCTACCGAAATATGATTGTATGGAACTTGTTCCTGTGTAGGTAGAGTCCAATTATTTGTTGTGATATGTATGTATTGTTTGATTGTGTGCCTTGTGATGTATTGGTTGTTAAATGTGCTTCGTGGTTGGTTGTATGATGATTGTGTGTGTGACTGTGTGTATGTACGTGTATGATGAAACTCGTAGATTATATGGATAATGAATGCATATGTGAAATGAATAAATGAATGAATGAATGAATTTGAAAACGAAAGTCAGCATTCGATGGTATAAGCGCTTTTGTTAAGTTGTATTGACTTGTATGAATATGGATATGGATATGTTATAAGCACTTTGGAATTTGATGACGCTAATGCGACGTCAGTTTTTACAGATGGCACCGGGCAATCGCAAACGGGCTAACGCGACTCCATCTACATCAGCAAGGGCAACTGGCCCTGGTGATTCCTCTGCTAGCACATGTGAGTCCAGTACAGTGAAGGGTCGAGGACGCACCCGTGGCCTGGGGTTGGCTAAGTACGTTAAGGCTCACGGCCGTATCCGGATACAGATATCAGATGATGGACGCACTCAAGTCGGACAACATAATTCAGCGTTTAATACAGCCATAGGAGCTACAGCTCGATATGAAGCTCCCCAAAACTACGTATCTTGGAGAAAGATACCGTGGGAGACGAAAATGAACCAGCTATTCCCTTCGCTACTGTAAGTTTTCGATATTGTTTGTTATTTAACATTTTTATTTTATACTTATTTTTACTCGAATTTTCATGTAGGAATGGTTCGACTTCGATCTGACCCAAGTGAATGTCCAACAATATATTGACTACCACATGGGGAAAAGTTATAAAGATTATAGAACAAAAGTCCTGAAACCAATATTCGACGAACATGGACCTTCAAATGCTCCACAACACAAGCCTGATTTTATACAGGAACAATATTGGACATTCTTATGTGAGCTTTGGTCTACCAAAAAACACGAGGTAAATTTTGAAATAAACGGAAATTTAGTTATTATCTTTGTTTTCGGTACTTACAGTGTTGGTAAATGCAGGATAAATGTCACGTAAATGCGGAAAATCGAAGTCACTTGCGTTTTTAACCACCGTGGAGGTTCGAAGCCATTTATCCAACATCGTGCCGAACATTCTGAGGTAAAATATATCCTAACGTAAAATTTAACAGTAAATTGTTTTTACTAACCTGGAATAATATTGAATTTATTTTCTGTTTATAACAGAGTAGCACAGGTGAGGTGCAATCATTTCCAGATTTTTTCCGTGTGACGCATTACAATGAGAGGAACAAATGGATAAATGACGAAGCCGAACGCTGATATGTAAGTTTCAGTTTTTAAAATAAAATAATTAATATATGTTAATTTTTTTCTCAAATTCTAATATTAACTTATTTTTTGAAACAGCACGCAATGAAGGAACTCCAACATCAAACTCAGGAGACAGGGTCCGACCCCATACCAGATGAGCAGCTGTCGCAATTGGTTTTCAAGAATCAGACAGCTTACAACGTTGGCCTTGGCACTCGTAAAAGCCAACGTCATCTGCACGCAATAGTGTTAATTCGGACAATGTCTCTCTTCGAGACGAGTTAGTCACCACCAAAGACGCGCTAGCCAGCACCCGAGACGAGCTATCCAACACCCGAGACGAGCTACAGCAGACAAAGGAGAAGCTACAACAGGTCACGGTGGACCACGAGAAGAAGATGGTGGACCACGAGAAGAAGATGGAGCAGTTGGAACATCAAATGCTTCTTTTCCGTCAGATGTTCGAGGCTTCAATCAGTCAGGGTGCATCGGGCTCGAGCGTCCCCCCATCACAGTAGCAATTTTAATTTTGGTTTGTATAAACATTTTGAACAAATAAATTTAATATAATGTTTTTTTTTCTAAAACAAATTTCAATATAATATTTCGTAATTCTGTTATTAATTACATTTTTTTAACTAAATTAAATATTTTAGACCAAAAATAAGAAACAAAATAATTTTTTAAAATTTTTTTTTTGAACTATTAGCGACGAAATAATTCGACGCAAATATTCAACTTTTGGCGTCGAATCTTTCGACGCTAATAGAAAACAAAAATGGCCGCTATAAGCGTGCATATATTAATTATTTAATATACTTTAGCGTCGAAGCGCATCGACGCTAAAAGATTCACTTTTGGCGTCGAAAAATTTCGTCGCAAAAATAACCTATAGCGTCGGAAAATTTACTTTAGCGTCGACATAATTTGGACGCGAAAATATATTTTTTAGCGTCGCATTTATTAATATTTCGACGCTAAAATTGATTGTCGTCGAGATTTCAGCGTTCATTTTTTGCGTCTAATTTATTCGACGCTAAATTTATTTTGCGTCGAAAATGTGGATTATGGCGTCGAAATAATTCGACGCCAAAAGGTCTAATTTTTGTAGTGTCACAAGCTTAATATCATTTTTCCATATATTATTTAGCATAGCTTGTGATTGAGAAATTGTTAAATAAGCTCAATTGATAAAGTTACAAGCTTAGTAGCATAAAATCGATAAGAATTTGTAATTCTGCATATTAGGCCATTATTCAATCCAACCCTCTTAAATATATAATATTATTTATTGTGTGTTTGTAGATAATTTCATCATGTTGTTATCGGACCCAACAAAGAAACGGTGGGTGCAATGCAAATTCAATAAAGAAATTTGAAGTTCATGCAACAGCGTAAGAGATTTATACAATTCCATTTTAGAAAGTGAAACAATAACAATTTGTGTTGCGGTAAAGATTACAAGCTTTTACTTGTAAACATCAGGTGAAAAAGCGTCATTTGAAAATTAAAGAGAAACAATTGACTTTAATTTATATTTTTATTATGTACTTCAAAATGAGAACTCATTCAAAAATCAAGCCCTAGTTATTTTTTATTTTCTATTTTTTTTTTGTGGAAATTCAACGTTTTACCACATCCATGGTAGCAGTTCCCTCAAAATAGTTTTTGAACGAATGAGAGCAAACCTATTGCTCAAGTTTTTGACATGAAAGATGTCACGAATGAAGTCATAACTTTTGAAATAATCCACACAGCTACAGATTTTAGATTGAGACTAGACTAGACTTTGTGCAATTTCAATGTTACTTCGTTTCATTACAAGTCAAAAATCCTTCTTACGTATTACTTACCAAAATTGACCTCCAAATACAGTGGCGTATCAGGCCCACAATTTTTATATATATATATATATATTAGAAAATAGAAATAATTAAACAATATTTATAAATATATTATTTATTAATTTTTTAAGTTGTATTTTTAACATAATATGTAGGCCCAAGTTCAAATTAGTTAAAAAATTTACAACACACTTTTGCATCAATCTTATTTCTTAAACATGTCTAAAATAAATAATAACCTTAAATTTGTTTGGATCATTATATTTAATTTGTATCATCTACTTTTCATTTTAAATCCCCTCATTTTGTATTTTTTTCATTTACAAAAAAATAGAGATTACATTACATTTAAATAAAAATAAAAATAACCATGTTATACTTAGATTTGGTTATTGAACTTTTAATTTATTGGTATATTTATAATGATTCTTTTATTAAATCATGTCATGTATAGTTGTTATATATAAAATATTCAAACATTAATATAAATATAATTATATTTTATATTTATTTTTCATAATTTACCCTGTTAACTTAATTTTCTGATTAAACTACTGTCCAAATAGACTCATATTTTATGAACTTGTCAATGTCTCTGAGTTGAGTGATTAGTTAAAACTTGCGTTCACATTTTTTGCCCGTTCACTAATAACTTCCCTTTTTAAAAGTCAAACATTAAAATGCTAACTGCTAAGATGATCATTTCAATTCAACCAATTCTTTTTGACCAAAAAACGGCCGAGTTATGCCAATTAGAAACATACAAAAAAGTTCAGGCAGATGAAGCGTTGACTGGAATGGTCAGTATTTTACCAGTCATGCCCTTCATATGAGATCATTATTATAATATACCGACTATCAACAATATGGTTCAGAATGTAAATAAAAGGAAATAACAAGGGCATTTAGTAATCAATCAATCTATATATTACGTGGTTTGATTAATTCAATGGTTCTGAATGTAAATAAAACGAAACCATAAGGGCATTTAGTTATCAATCAATCTATATATACACTTGGTTTGATTAATTAATTTAATTTCAACTAGCTTCAGTTTAACCTCCGCAACATCTTATTGACATTTAATTAATTCTCTCAGGTAATTAGCTCCGATCTCTGGATTGCTTTCTATTTTCCATGCAGTCTATTCAGATCAGCTCCACAATTCCGGCACAAAACATTAACACATTTCAGGCAAAACGTGCAAGCTTCAAACGCCAACCGTCTCGATTAAACCCAATGGCTAAAGCTAGCACCACTGACACTGTTACATCAAAGGAGGTGACACGGTTACACTTATCTAATCTTGAAAAACTGCTCCAAAAACAACCACCACAATCGAGCCAACCCCACCTGCAACCGGTTCACAGGAACACCAGGGGCAGGGTTCTTTTGGATGGCCTGAAAAGATTTTGGCCTGAAATGAAAGCAGCTGAGGAAATGTCACCGACAAATTTGAACAGGCTTAAGCGCTTGTTATCAAAAACAGAAGAATATTCCCCAAGAAACAATCTTGGTTCCTGTTGGCGGGAGTATCATGGTAGTAAGGATTGGGTCGGGTTACTTGACCCGCTCGATGAGAATCTCCGGCGAGAGGTGGTGAGATATGGAGAGTTTGTGCAAGCAGCTTATCATGCATTTCATTCAAACCCGGCCATGTCAGCAGAAGAAGCTCCCCAACCCAGATACGTGGCGCTTCCCGATAGGTCTTACAAGGTGACGAAGAGCCTTTACGCCACTTCATCAATCGGATTGCCTGATTGGGTAGATGACGTGGCACCGGATTTCGGATGGATGACTCAGCGGTCAAGTTGGATAGGCTACGTTGCTGTTTGTGAGGACGATAGAGAGATCCGGCGCATGGGGAGGAGAGACATAGTCATTGCGTTACGTGGAACCGCCACGTGTTTAGAATGGGCTGAGAATTTTCGGGCCCAATTAGCTGACATGCCCGATGATGATGACAAACAATCCAAAGTCGAAAGAGGGTTCTTGAGTTTGTACAAAACACGTGGAGCTCACGTGCCGAGCCTGTCAGAATCAGTAGTAGAAGAAATTCAAAGGCTGATGGATTTATACAAAGGGGAGACCCTTAGCATCACAGTGACAGGCCACAGCCTCGGCGCTGCCTTGTCCCTACTAGTAGCCGACGATATAAGCACGTGCGCACAAAGCGTGCCACCAGTTGCAGTATTTTCATTCGGCGGGCCTCGTGTCGGCAATAGAGGATTTGCCAATCGCATAATGAACGCCAGTAACGTCAAAGTGCTGCGTATTGTGAACAATCAAGATCTCATCACAAGAGTCCCGGGAAATTTCATCGGTGAAGAAGATGTGACAAGTAAAAAAATAAAGAATGACTGGGAATATTCTCATGTGGGAACAGAGCTACGTGTTGATACAAAGATGTCTCCATATCTGAAACCAAATGCCGACATGGCATGTTGCCACGACTTGGAGGCTTATTTGCACTTGGTGGATGGGTTCAGGGCTTTGGATTGTCCGTTTAGAGCAAATGCGAAGAGAAGCCTAGCCAAGTTGTTGAATGATCAAAGATCTAATGTGAAAAAATTGTACACTAGGAAGGCAAAATGCATTGGCTAGTTTGAATCTTCCAAGGGAGGCCATGATTCCCTCCTTTGGCATCCTGCCTATGTATATGTTAAATTATAACAAGGCTTTTCAACCTTTCGTCACGTGTGTTTTAATAATAACTCATAGAACCAATCATAATTTATATATAAAAAATTCAATATAAAGCTCTATTCCGAATCCAATTAAAATCTGAATTGTCTATTGATATAAATACACGTGTGATAAAAGATTGTGAAAAAATATAGTATTTTTTTATACATTATGCACCTGGAATGGTCGAATCTCAGACATCTTCGGTCCATGACAATTGTAACCTGAAACTTCGTTGCAGTTTATGGTATAAGCTTTACCTAATTACGGCCTATAAGGTTCATAGATGTCTTGTTATTCTTGTCTCATCTAGTCCAAAGTATAGGGTTTAGGCTACTTTTTACACTGCATATTGGACAAAACCTACTCAGATTGATTGTCATATAATGAAGACCACGAATGGGAACTATTCACATAGAAAAACAAAACAAAATTGTAAAATTTAATTTGAAATTAATATTACCATCCTTTTATGATACTTTATCACCGTAAGTGATGTCAAAACTTGAGAGAGTAACAAAGTATATATTATAAAACTTTAGGAAAAAAATGTCAAACGCACCACCATTTTATGTCAAAAAATGTCATACAAAATATAGTTTACAAATTTGACCCTTCTCATCATATATACTAAAAAAAAGTCAATTTATGTAACGCAAAAGTTGTAGGTTAGTATGCTAAGTTGATGAATAATTAAGTTGTCTCCTTGTTTGAACTCTATTGTTTGTTGGCTTGGTCTCCAATAGCTGCGGTAATTTTGCAAAAAATGTAGTATTTGTCTTTCACTTTGAATGAATATATAGAACGGACTTCTTCAATTAAAAAAAAAAAGACATGGATTTGATTCATAAATTTTTTATAAATTGATTTTAGATTGTGAGAACATCTGAAAACTATTAAAATGATGTTTAAAGGTTAATAATGACATGAATTCTTGATTCACCCACACCTTCATAAGTAATCGAAGCCAAGACCTATTACATGGATTATGAGTGTTTTAACCAAGTGTATTAGTACTTGTTGATAATTTTTTATAAATTGAGATTGATAATTATTTGAAGGAGCGTTTTTCTGAAACTCGCTCTCCTATTGAGTAATTTATTGGGCAAATATATTTTAGTGAGCTAATATGTATTTGGTGAAACTTGAACCTTATATATTTAAAGTCCATATTTAGGTTTTAAGTCTCATCCTAGTATCATCATTAGAAGATAAGAATTTATAAGTAATTGAATTTTAATTATCCAAAAATGGTAAAAAAATGATCAAATACTTAACATAAAAAATATTAACACTAAATCAAAATTCCAGTCTGATGGGCGGCGGTGTAACTTGGAGCTTCTTTGCAGCTGCAGCTACAGCTACAGCTACAGCTACAGCTACAGGTTATTTACTTGTCAACGAAGTTTGAATGCAACTGGGATTTTATGCATAATTTCCAAAACACAATTGTTTGCTTTGACCACGAACAGATTTATTTTTAAATCAACAACTCCTGTTGACCTTTTAATTCTTTCATTCCCGTCAATCTAAGTTTTGACAATTTGGTGGTTTTTTTTTCTAATAAACTTAAATAAAATTTGGGTTATTATCCTTTGGGTAAATGCTTATTTATTTCATACAATTTGAGTAAATTACTCATTTAATTATTAAATATTCTTAAAATTATTCAAAACATCATTGTAGTATATTTATTAAAAAAATTTTAAATTTATTTGATTTTTATACGAAAATACTATTTTTAAACTTAAAAAATTAGATCCGAAAATTACATAATTAACAATATATATGTTTTAGGTAATTTTAAGTAGTAGGTACCTTTAATTGATGAATAGGTTGTCTCCTTGTGTGAAGTCCATTGTTGGATTGGTCTCCAATAGCTAAGGTAATATTGAAAAAAATATAGTCTCTGTCTTTCACTTTGAATGAATATATATAGACCGGACATATATCTTCAAGAAAAAGGACCTGGATTGGATTCATTAGCATATGAAAGTTAATAATTACATGAAATTTTTATTCATCTACGTATATGTGAGTAATCCAACTAAAGATCTATTATATGAAATATGAGTGCTTTATCCAAGTGAATTAGTACTTGTTGATAATTTTTCATAATTATGACCGGTAGTTATTATTACAAATATTTGATTAATGTGTTCTTACAAACGACTATGAACAAACAGTAAAATATAACACGATTGCTACAATAAATAGAGAAAGCAACACAACAAGAGTAATGAAAGTAACACAGTCTCAGGACAGCTGCAGACAACGAACTAGTCACGGCGGTGCAGCAACGAACCAGGGACAAGAACAGTTCAGTAATGAAGGCAGTGCAGTATCGAATCAGCAACAACAATAGTCAGCGGCACCAAACAGAGAGAATTCCGAGGCTTGTTGACGCGGCAACAATCTTCTTAAAATAAATTTGTCCCCTACCGAATGGTGCAGTAGAACACGAGACGTTTGTTTCCCATGATGCAACTGAAATAAACGAGAATGGGCACCACCAAAATCGTCTTCAACGAACCACGAAGTGTTCGAACTCTTTCAACAAAACAATAAAGAAAGCTAAGGGAAAACTGTTATGTATATTTTCTTTATCTCTAATCAAAACGAAAAACACTGCCACCTTTAAAAACAAAATGAACATGCCAATTAAATTGAGTTCGTGGGAGGCTTTTCATATAATGTAATCACCGAGTCAAACCTGTTTTTTGCACCTCCCTGCGCGTGCGCACGTAGAGAGAATCTCTATCCTAAAAACACTTACCCATCTACATATGAGCAATCATATATAAACACGATTTTCCTTTATAGCTTTCCCATGTGGGACAAGCTTATTTCTCTTTATTTTCCAACACCAATGGGTGAATTTTGAGCAATAATTTCTCATTCACCCAAGTACCATTTCAAACATATGAATATATTATTCCGAACTACTCACGGAGGAGTATCCGAATCACTCAAAAACTACCACTAAAAGGAAGTAGACCATGCTTAAAATTGTATCTCAATATGCTTACTAGTGAGCATTTTCCAACAGTTATTTGAAGATGCACTTTTCTAAGATTCCCTTTTTTATGAGTTCATTTGTCCGTTTTAGGAGAATGTACAAACTCATATAACCATGTACGATTTTATTCCATATGAAGCCTTACCTACCTATAATTGATTGTTGGGCAAATATGTCTTAATGGGCAAATATGTCTTTAATGAGACTTGAACCATAGATCTTTAAAATCCATATATAAGTTCTAAGTCCCATTATACGACCATAATTATGAAAAAGTATTTATAAGTAATTAATTTAATTATTTATTATTATTCATTTATATGCAGTAAAAGATTATAAAAAAATTTAATAAAAATAAAATTAACACTAATCCAAATTTTAGTAAGACGGGCGGCGCTTCTTTCCGGTTACCGGTTCCGATTATTCAGTTATATCAAGGAAGTTTGTATGCTACTAGGAGTCTAGGATTTTATGTATACTTTGCATAAAAAAAAAATTAAAAAAAAAAAAAATTATTGATTTGACCACGAACTGATTTATTTTTAAATCAACAACAACTCCTGTTGACGTTTTGGTTTCTTTCATTCCCGTCAATCTAAGTTTTGATAATGTTGCTTTTTTCCTAATAAACTTATGATTCTTAAAAAAATATTGGGTTATAATTCTCTGGGTAAATGCTTATTTATTTGGAAAATTTATAAAATTGACCCATTTAATTTTTTTATTCTCAAAATTAACCCAATTTTGAGAAAATATTTTTATTGACCAAAGAAAAATATTTTGGACTAAAATGCCCTCAAAATTAACTGAAGGGCCTCAGCGGGCGCCTAGAGTCTCAGTAGGTACTTGCGCGAGCGCCTAGGGGCTTTAACTGGCACATAAGGGTAGTCAACGGACACCCGCGCGGGCGCTCAAGGGCTTCAACAGGCACTCGTACGGGCACTCAGGGGCCTCAGCTTCAACGGGTGCCCGCGCTGGAGTTCAGGGGCCTCAGCGTCAACAGGCGCTCGCGCGGGCACCCAGCCCGAACATGTGTTCGTTTTAAATAAATATATATTTCTCATTCAAAAATGGGAAAAAAATTGTTTGTTTTATTGTGAGCAAAGTCACTTCATCTAATTTGATCATTTGTGATCTTCATTACGGTCGATTCCGGTAATCTAAAAGACTAGTATTTGTCGTATATTGAAATTATAGTTCCAATGGTTTAACCTAATGGACCATGAGCGAAGGAAGCTCGTATAGATATGTGAGTATTCGTTAGAGCGAATATTGAATGATTCACGAATGATTCCTAATAGTGTTAGAGTTGGTGCTCGGTGCGCTAAATTTTATTGTTTTATTGTAAATGCGATGTACATTTAAATTTTATTATGAATAAAATTGAGTAATTTTCATCAATATATTCTATTATATGATGAAGGCGTAAAAGACCTTCGAATGAATAGTTGTGACGTAATTACAAAGGCGCCGCAATTGTTACTGAGAAATGTCACAATACAATTCATTCTTAAAATTGTTCCTAGTCAAGGTTTACATATTTGGTCAGTGACCGGTACGTGTCGTATATTAAAATTATTCTAATGGTTTGTTTCACTAAACCATGAGTCTTGGGAGACTCATATAGACACATAGGTATTTATTGAATAAATACTGAACGACTCATTCAAATATTCCTGATAGATGGTACACTAACGTCAATAGGAATATTTACGAGTCGAATAACATATCAGCTCATTTGACTTGTGATACCACTGTGCATATATGAGATATCCTTCGTACTTTGATGACAGTCACGTAAATGATCTTTTAAGATTAGACCTCTGTCTTTTCGTCGGGTATGGACTGATACTCACGATATCATGTGATGTACCCACATAGGATATGTCAGTCCCGTGTATGAGATTTAGGTATCCAATTTGTGATTATTTGAAATTCTTGGCCGAGGTATGATTCAAAAATGAGTTCCGAATATTTATTTAAGAATCATAACGCGACACATGAATTGTTCATAGCGGAGATTTGACTTTTAATCTATATCTCCGAAATAATTCGGATAACCTATGACATAGAGATTATATATATGCAATAATTTCGACTTGGATGGTTCAACTCAATTATCTGTGGTCATCGTAATTTATGTGTGGACAAATTACGGACATGGAAATGGTTTCCGTGACAAATAAACTTGAACCTAGAGAGTCCATAATATAAAGTGCACTCGTTGAGCACTTGGGCAATTAATTATGGATAATTCGGATTATTCATAATTTACACATGCGGGTATTAAATAATGTGTATTTGTATATGATACATAATTTAGATTAGATACACATTATTAACCAATTAATTTTGACACTTGTTTTATTATTATTATTATTATTATTATTATTATTAATTAATTAATTAATTAATTAATTGTTAATTAATTATTAATAATGATAAAATGGAAGAATATTCTTTAAATATTATTCCATAACATATTTTATCTTTTTTTAATTAGATAAATTAATTAATTAAATGGTTAATTGATTTATTTATTTTAGATAAGAATATTATTGCAATATTCTTATTTATTTGGAGAATTTTGATTTGCTAAACCATGGAATTTTAACACATGGAATTGTTAACAAAAAATCAAAATAATCATTTATTTTCTGGATAAGATTAAAATGTGTTAAAATTGTAGCCAAATAAAATTGTTATTTTTTTTAAAAAAAAAATTACAATTTTCGACAATACTGAGATAAATATAAAAATGAAAATGGTTTTCATTTTGCAAGCTTTTTGGCTATTCTCATGTGTTGAGAAACAAAACAAAAGGGGATTAGGGTTCTAAATAAATTGATCAACACCAAAAGGAGAAGAAATTGAAATAATTGGAAGCTTGGAATTAAGGTTATGAAAGTTTCCAATTTTCAATTTCTTTGTTTTTGTTTCTTAAGCATGAAAATATGCATTGGATATGTATTTTACATGTTTTAAAATATATATGTATCTTGGATATGTATATGGATCAAAAATTTGGTGTTGATTGATTAATAACCTTAATAATTTTCTTTATAAGCATGTGTATTAAGATTAATTTGGGAATAATCTCAAAACTAAAATTTATCATTCTACAGTGATGTTACCACTCTAATATTGCCTAGAATTGTTATTGAGGCTTTAAATTGTGGTGATTAATTTTACTGTAAATTAATTGGATTAATTTGGTGAATGAATTGAATTTTGGCATGAAATTTGGACAAAAATTAAAATTGTATCAGATCTGGTTTTGAGTGTTAAAACAAAATACTTTCATGGAAATGTATGTTATTTGGATGATTTTGGATGTGTATTGGGTGGTGGATTAATTCCGGAAATTGTTCCAGGGCGAAAACACTAGAAATGGTGAAATTCACGTCGAAATGGGCTCACCGTGTCACGGTTGCGAAACCAGGGAATTGGGCACTGTTCGGGCAGTCCAAGGGCTGACCGAACATTGCCCGAGTGACCGAGTTAGCCCGGCTCGGCGGTTGGTCAATCGATTTGACCGTTTGCCTGTTACGCATAGTATTTGTCGAAAAATATTTTCTTAAAATAATTCGTTGTGTTTCAAAATATATTATCTTATTAATTGTTAATAAATAATATATTTAAACTTATTTGGGTGAATTAAAAATATTTGAAATTAATTAATTCGTCAAGGAAAATTTTAAAATTTTTAAAAATATTTTTCGCCATTTTATCGGGTCTTCCGATGCTCTTACCATAATAAAATGGTATCAGAGCATCTTACACATCCAAAATAATTTTTCATGCTTTAAATATTTAATATTTGATACAATTTCTTTTACACATGCTTGAGAATTAATTGATTGGATAAATTATTTTTGTTGTTTGATAGTTTTTTTATAAAATCCTCATAATAAGGCTTTGTGTTTTGTGAGTATATTGTACACTAATAGGTCTGTCTCGTCAATACGGATGTAAATATTTTTCTTGATATCGTTGTTGTATCTGCCCAAGCGGTGAAACTATGGTTGATGGAAATTCATTTATATCGGTAAAACGTATTTGATAAGAAACAAATTCGAGCGAAAGTGCATACCAGTAGATGCCAAAGTAGTGAGGTAGTGAATAAATACCTTGGATTTGTTTATTGACGAGTATTGTCTTAAATACGACTCATCCAATAGATTCTAAAACAGTGAGGATCGGAAACGGTTCAGGACCTATTTCTAAGAGTCATATTGGATGTGATTGATAATTATTATCTACTGTCAAATGTATTCGAGCTCAATGTGCCAAAGCTGTGTGTTCAAATATATTTGTGAGGTCTACTTCTTGCTATAGAATTTTTTATTATTATTAAAATTCTCGTATTTTGTTTGGGGATTATCAATTTATGTAAAATAGTGGGATGGCAACCTTATATTAAAAATTCCATGATATGTTGGATGTTTTTTGATATTGATGAAATTACTCTTGTATGTTAATTCTTGTTTCTTTTGTTAAGTTTGTGATGACATCTACTACTACCTCTAATCATTTTACACGTGTCTTGAACGAAAAATAAATTGACTGGTCCTAAGAACATTAGTGAATGAGAATTTGATCTTAAGATTGTCTTGAGATCGGAGAAGTTGGGTTATGTGCTGGATAGTCCAGTATCGTTGGATATTCCTCCGGATTCAACACCTGAAGAGAGGGAGACATTTCAGAAATGGAATGATGATGATCTGAGATTCAGATCACTCATTCTCTATGCTATGTCTCATGATCTGAAGAGGCAATTGTTGATATGTCTGACTCTTACAGCATTATAACTCAGCTTAGGGAGCTATTTCTAAACTAGGAGCAGACCTTGGTGTATAAAATTTTCATGGAATTGTTCCACGCTCGGTTGGCTGATGGTAATCCAGTGAGTCCACATGTCTTGCACATGATGAATCTCATCGAAATCTGATTCTTAGCTCACTTTCATCGTCATATTCCCAGTTCATTGTGAACTTCAATATGCATGGTATTCGTTGTTCCTACAGTCAATTGCATATGATGCTTCAGTCTGCAGAGGATGACATCAAAAAGGATGTGACGACACTCATTTCAAAGTCCTTTTTGCCTAGTTCTTATTCTTCTCAATCTACGAGATCTGGTAAGAAGAATAAGAAAAAGACAAAGAAGACTGGCTCTGGTGTTCCTCCTAAAAGAAAAGTTGTGAAGCCAAGCAAGTCGAAGAAGAAAGCTACTGTTGAAAAGTGCCACCACTTTGGCAAGATTGGAAGACGTAATTGTCCATACTATATAGCTTCTATTAGATGAGAGAGAGCCTCTGCATCAAGTATGTTTATTTTCCCTATCATTGATATCTCTTTAGCTTGTGAAGCCATTGGTTCTGGATAGATTTTAGATTCTGCTAGTCCTACTCACATCTGCAATTCGTTGTATGGGCTAAAGGTCAATAAGATGCTTGATCTAAGCGAGATGCAGCTGTATTTTGGGAATGAAGATTCTTTATCTGCATCAGCTTTTGGTGAATACGAGATTCGTCTATCCAAAGGCTGCATCATTTTGACAGATTGTGTTTTTATGCCTAGTTGTATTATTAAGAATCGTTCTATGTATATATATATATATATATATTATATATATATATATATATATATATATATATTATATATATATATATATATATATATACAAATATTCAAATTCAGTTGGTCATTATATTTTGCATGCTCTTAGAGATGTTTATGAAATTACGGATAATAAACATAAAAGATCTGAAATAACTGATCTGAATTATGGCATATGCGGTTAGTTCATATAAGTGTACGAAGCCTAACCCAATTGGTTAATAATGGTTTGATTGAGAATCTAATCATACAATCTTTTCCTAACTTGTGAATATTGTATTCAAGGTAAAATGACCAAAGCCCCATTTACTGGTGTCGGATATCAGACCACTGACTTATTGAGCTCATATATAGTGATGTATGTGGTCATATAAGTCACACTGCTCATAGTGGTTTTCTTACTTCGTAATATTTACCGATGATTTGTCACAGTATGATTATGTTTACTTGATGAAACATAAATCGAAAACTTTTGAAAAGTTCAAACAAATCAAAATGAAGTAGAAAAACAAACTGATAAGTTCATCAAAAGCCTACGATCAGATCAAGACAGTGAATATATGAGTAGTGAGTTTACAGAGTATCTTAAAGAGAATAGAATTCTCACTCAATATACTATTCCGGGGACTCCATAACACAATAGAGTATCGGAAATGAGAAATCAGACTTTATTGGATTTGGTCCGATCCATGTTGAGTTTTATAGATCTACCTTACTTTTTGTGGGGGGTTTTCTTTCTTTTCTTTTTTTACTGATGCACATATGCTGAATAGGGTTCCCTCTAAAGTTATTCCTACTACTCTATATGAGATATGGGTTGTTAGGAAATCGAACCTTAATTATATTAGGGTTTAGGGCTGTCTTGCATACGTTAAAGTGACGCAGCATGATAAACTTTTTCCTCGAGGGTGAAAAGTTAGGTTTGTTGGATATCCTTTGAATTCCAAAGGATATCAATTCTATGAACATAGGCATCGAAATGTGTTTGTAGCTCGTTTTGCCAAATTTCTTGAGGAAGAATTTTTGGCAGAAGGTGGTAATCATAGGAAGGTTAAGCTTGACGAAGTCCAACCTATAGAAGACAGACCAATAGAGGAATCACAGGTTCAGACAGAAGCATAACCTTCTAATTCCACTCTCCGTATGTCTACTAGGATATCGAGACCTTCTGAGCGCTTGTATTTGATACAAGACAAGAGCCTCGATGTGCTCATCATTAAGGAGACCGATCCGTATACCTACAGAGAAGCAATGTTAGACATTGATTCCGCTAAATGGAAAGAATCCATGAATTCCGAAATAGACTCTATGCATCAGAATCGAGTATGAGACTTGGTTTTGCTTCCTGAGGGAATTGTTCCCGTAGGTTGTAAATGGGTTTATAGGAGGAAGTGTGAGCCTGATGGGAAGGTTGAAACTTTCAAAGCCCGACTGGTTGTTAAAGGTTATACTCAAATACCAGGTATGGACTATGACAAGACATTTTCACCAGTAACATGCTGAAGTCTATTAGGATTTTGTTGGCTATCGCTGCTTACCATGATTATGATATTTTGCAAATGGATGTCAAAACGGATTTTCTTAATGGATCTCTTGATGAAGAAATCCATATGTAACAGCTGGAGGGTTTTGTCTCTAGTCAAAATTCTGACATGGTATATAAGCTTAAGAAGTCCATTTATGGACTTAAACAGGCTTCATGGAGTTGGAATCTTCATTTTGATGAGGTAATTAGATTATCTGATTTTCTCAAAAATGAAGAAGAACCTTGTGTTTATAAGAAGGTTATTGGGAGTATGATAGTGTTCTCGGTGCTTTATGTTGATGACATTCTGATCATTGGAAATGATCTTGGAATGATGTAGGGTGTTAAAACATACCTCTATAAAAACTTTTTCATTAAAGACTTGGGTAAAGCTTCTTACATATTTGGTATAAAACTCTATAGAGATAGAGAAATGAAGCTGATTGAGTAATCCCAATCTTTGTCATAGATAAGATCCTACAAAGGTATAACTTTAGCAATTGTAAAATTGCTAATATACCTTTCCGACATGGCATTCATCTTTCGAAGAAGATGTATCCTCAAACGAAAGATGAAAAGGCTAGAATGTCTAATCAACCTTATACATCATATTTAGGAAGCATTACGTAATCCATGTTATGTACGAGACCTGATATTGGTCATGCAGTAAGCATTACTAGCAGATATCAGTCAAATCCATGTAACGATCATTAGATCGTCATTAAACATATCCTAAAGTATCTGAAAGGTATTAAGGATAAGTTTCTTATTTATAGAGATTGTGATTAACAGATAAGGGGATATACAGATTCTGAATTTCAGTCAGATCCTGATGATAGAAAGTCTACCTCAGGTTTTGTATTTACTCTTAATAATGCTGCAGTGAGTTGGAAGTGTTCCAAACAAGGATCAAAATTGGATTCCACCACTGAGGCAAAATATATTGTGGCATTAGATACTGCAAAGGAGACTGTATGGATTAGAAAACTTATCACTGAATTGGGAGTTGTCCCGAGCATCAAAGATTTGATCTCGTTGTTTTGTGAAAACAGTGATGCCATTGCACAGACAAAGGAACCGAGAGCGCATCGTAAATCGAAACATGTGGAACGAAAGTACCACATTATTTATGAGATCATCGCTCGATGAGATCTTGCCATATGTAATATATCTGGAGAGGACAAACCCGCTTAAGAAGGCCTTGCCTCCGAGAATATATGATAGACATGTAGAGGTAATGGGTATTAGATACCATCAAATTTGGCACTAGAGCAAGTTCGAGAAAATATTGGAGTTGGTGCTTGGCGAGCCAAATTTTATTGTATTTATTGTGAATACAATGTACATTTATATTTTATTATGAATAAAATTGAGTAATTTTCATCAATATATTCTATTATATGGTAAAGGCGTAAAAGACCTTAGAATGAATACTTGTGACATAATTACAAAAGCGCCGTAATTTTTACTGAGAAATATCGCAATATAATTCATTCTTAAAATTATTCATAGTCAAGCTTTACATACTCGGTCAGTTAGTAAACCCATGGGACCGGAACGTGTCGTATATTAGAATTGTTCTAATTGTTTATCTCAGTAAACCATGAGTCTTAGGAGACTCATATAGACACGTAGGTATTTATTGGATAAATATTGAACGACTCATTCAAAGATTCTTGATAAATGATACATCAACGTCAATAAGAATCATTACGGGTCGAATAGCATATTAGCTCATTTGACTTGTTATACCTCTGTGGATATGTGAGATATCCTACATACTTTGATGAAAGTCACGTCAATGATCTTTTAATATCATACCTCCGCCTGTTCGTCGGGTATAGATTGATACTCACAATATCCTATGATGTATTCAGAGATGATCAATCAGTCTCGTGTACGGGATTTAGGTATCCAATTTGTGATTCTTTGAAATCCTTGGTCGAGGTCTGATTCAGAAATAAGTTCCGAATATTTATTTAAGAATCATAATTATTTCGCAATACATGAATTATTCATAGCGAAGATTTTAGTTTAATTTATATCTACGGAACAATTTAGATAACCTATGATAGAGGGATTATATATATACAATGACTTCGACTTGGATGGTTCAACTCGATTATCTATGATCGTTGTAATTTATGGGTGGATAAATTACGGACATGGAAATAGTTTATGTGACAGATAATCTTGAACCTAGAGAGTCCTACAATATAAAGTGTCCTCGTCGAGCACTTGGGCAATTAATAAAGGATAATTCAAATTATTCATAATTTACATATACGTATTAAATAATCTGTATTTGTATACGATACATAATTTAGATTAGATACAAATTATTAACCAAATGAATTTTGACACTTGTTTTTATTATTATTATTATTATTTATTAATTATTAATAATGATAAAATGGAAAAATATGCTTGGAATATTATTCCATAATATATTTTATCTTTTTTTTTTAATTAGATAAATTAGTTAATTAAATGGTTAATTAATTTATTTATTTTAGATAATAATATTATTGCAATATTCTTATTTATTTGGCAAATTTTGATTTGTTAAACCATGGAATTGTTAAAAAAAAAAAAATCAAAAAAATCGTTTAATTTTTGGATAAGATTAAAATGTGTCAAAATTATAGTCAAATAGAATTGTTATTTTTGTTTAAAAATTTATAATTTTCGGCAATATGAGATAAATATAAAAATGAAAATGGTTTTCATTTTACAAGCTTTTGGCTATTCTCATGTGTTGAGAAACAAAAGAAAAAAGGGGATTATGGTTCTAAATAAATTGATCAACACTAAAAGGAGAAGAAATTGAAAAAAAAGTGAATGCTTGGAATTAAGGTAATGAAAGTTTCCAATTTTCAATTTTTTTATTTTTGTTTCTTAAGCATGAAAATATGCATTGGATATGTATTTTACATGTTTAAAATATATATAGATTGTAACTTCCCCGATCTGGGAGATGTTACCGGTAGGGATGATCAGTATTAGCCCCATAAGCCTCTGACTTCCTGACTGTATTCTAAGCTATTCAAATGCAATGCCATGCATGGAGGCCAAAACTCGACTGAACAATACAAAATACTTTTACTTTAATTAGCTATGTATTCAAAATATCATTTTCTTATTTTAATGGATACATATACAAACTTGTATGACACTAACGAATGCATACGACTACTTTGACTTTGAACTGGACTCTTATGCTCTATGAATTTGTACTGGTGGACTCCATCCCTAGTGACTGCATCAGTATCCGTCCTCCCGAGCTCGACCTCCGAGTAACCTGCAAGATATAGAAATTGGATTGGGGGTTAGATCGCTATACGATCTAAGTGAGTGGACATGAATATGAAAATCTCAAAGTAAAACATGAAGTCTTTAAAAACTAAAACTTTTGGAAAAAAAAAACCACTTCATATAAAATCTCTTTACAAGAACTGAACTTTCTGAAAAATAACTTTGAATCTCTGGTTTCTGAAAATTATATCTGAAATCTTTTTTTTGAAAACTGTTTACTAAATATGATTTCTGAATGCTATATACTGAAGGTCTGAAACTTGTGTACTGAAAATCTGAAAACTGAAAACTTTTTCTTGTACTTCACTATAAAATCGTCTTGCTAAATTCTTTTCTAAAACTCTTTTCTAAAAACTGAAAATTGAAATCCTTTTTCTGAAAACAGAATCTCCGCCCGTAGGTGCATCTCTGCCCGTAGGTGTATCTCCGCCCATGAATGTACCATCTGAGCGTTGAGGATCTAGGGACGTCCCCCCAGTCCTCAACATGTGCACATGCTCTCTGTATCCGTCAATTCCATCTATATCTCAAGTTACATACTGGGGTGAGTTTTTACGTCATGCCCCGAAAAATCATAAACTCATGCTCTAAATTTTTTTTATCTAAAATATAACTCAAACATAACTTTAAAACATAAATTCAATAATAAAAGAAATCTAGCACCCTAAGGCATAAAAGAATAAGTCTGATATTAAAACTTAAAACTTGATAAATAAAACCAGTTTAAAGAAAAGAGGTCCACTCACAAATTTGGGCTTGACGGTGTCTTTTCACGGTATCGACGGTGGTTGCGAGTCCTGACGTTGATCTATAAGAATAAAGGGATTATTAGAACAAAGAAATATTTAATGAACTTAGAAGAATATATGAATCAGAATTTTCCAGGTTTCTGGGTCAGATTTGGAATTTTTCTGGGAGCAATTGGTAAGGAATTTGGATCTGAAATTTTTATGGATGAATCCCATATGAGTCTAATTTACCCCAAGTTTTATGGATCCTGATTTTGATACCCGAAACTCCATAAACAAACTGATTTCTACCAGCTGTTCAGTAGGGACAGAATCATATCAGTCCCTGCTGATCACTCCACTTTGAAACTCTGCCAAAAATTCTTATTAAGTCCAATGATTTTGAATTTTTTATATGTCGGGCTCCTATGTGTCTAGTGTATTTTGGCACTGACGGCTCATCATTTGGACACCCAAAACTCATTTTAAAAATAAAAAATCGAGCCTTGGCCATCAGGTCACAGGTGCAGACTTTACTGCCAATTAGTTGACTTTGGAGATTTTTTCTACATTAGCGTCTTAACTCCAAAGATTCTGAAATTTAGATATGTTACTCCTCTATATATCTAGTTTATTCAGAATTTTAATTTTATCTGTCGGGCATATAAAAATCGAGTTAGAAGCTATCAAACTCGACCTGTACCGGAATGGGACAGAACTGATTTAATTAATTATATTCCTTGTTTCACCATCTATTTTAACACATTTAATCCCACAACCCCCAACAGAATTTCTAATATCATATACACTCTTTATAACATACAAATCATACTTAGTTTCTTAATTTTATATGAGCTTGGTATTTTGTCGAATAATTGGTATGCGAAATGCTCAAATTCACCATTTATATATTCATTACACCACAACATAATCCAACTTCAAAACTCATCACATATCACCACCCATTTACTCAAATCAACACCCTAACCATTCCCATACTAAAATCAATACTCAAACCATCATTTCACACATCCTAAACCACCATTTTATCATCATCATCTACTCAATCATTCACCAAATTATTATTTCTAATAAGCTCTTTAAACCTTTCAAACTTAAAGCACTCACCACAAAACTTATTTCTTAACTAATCAACCACTAAAATACAATACCAAACATGTTACTATAATCTCCCTAATATCAATTTACTAAAATCACAAAATTGAAATTTTGGGTCAAGTTTCTTACATTACTTCTTTTGTTTCCCATCCTTTCATTAAGCTCCATGGATAGCAAAACTCCTTTGCTTCTCCATCTCTCCTCTTTTTTCTTCCTTTCCTTCTTCTTTTCTTCTTCTTTCTTCTTCTTTTTTTTCCTCATCTTCCTCACGGTTTCTTCTCTTCTTTTCCCCTTCAATTTCGTTTTTAATTCTTGAGTAATAGTGAATAGTGGGTCTTTTTTATAGTGGACCCAATTGTTATTTGGAAAGTTGGGGAAAAGAGTGGAAAAATCTAGAAAATTAGAGAATTCTCCATTTATCCCCGAAATTACTATTCATCCAGAATTTGACTTGTGTTTTTGACCTGATTCTGGTCCGAATTTGGAAAATATTTAAAGCGGAAGTAGGTCTCGGTCTGAGCTTTCCGATGATATAAAATTCATAAAAATCTGAGTTCATATGAGAAAGTTATGCCCAAAAAACTATTGGCGGTCCAAAATAAACACGATACAGTCCCATCCCGGGACTTCGAGAAGTTTACCGATCATCTCCAAATTCATTCCATAATATATTTGAGTCCTATCCTAATATATTTTACATGTCTTCGCCTCGTACGTAACGGTATTACTGTAGGCAGTAGTAAGAACTACCGGTCGTTACAAATTCTCCTCCCCTTAAATAGGATTCGTCCTCGAATCCTCTCTGGCGCCTACTCTTGATCTTCTTAACTTCGCGAATACCCAAAGATGCTACTGTCTTTATCTCTTGTCTCTAACCTCTGTTGACTACTGGATCTCCCTCATTTCCCTTTCTTAAGTCCTCACTATGTAATACTTCTACTGAGTACTTTTTGACTACTGTCTTTATATTCTTTTGCTGTACCCCATACTCCTCATCTCTAAGATTTCTTTCTTATAGACTTTCACTTATGCCCCATAATTCATTAACTTGAGCAAATTCTTAGTAAATAGTATCTTCGCTCTTACCGAAAATTCTAATATCTCATACATATACTTGATATGTCTTAATCCACTTGTCCAACTTGACCTTTACATTATTTCTTATTACTCAACTATCAACTCCCTATATTTTCTTTATAACCCTCAGCAGTCTTTAAGCTTTTCTTCTTCAATGACCGATTTACATTAACCTATTTCGTCGTTTCCATACTGTAATACAAGTCTACCAAACCACACATACCTGCGGCTAAACCATCCCAAACCCGTAGTGGTTTGGTTACCTTAAGCTAGGGCTGGGTACCTTACGCGATTCCTCTATCAAAAATTTCCTTATAATTTCTTACCATAACCTTTAATATATTCTTTTCATTCTTTCTTTATTTTTCTAAGGGCTTACTTGATCTATGTTTCATCCTTGGACTATATCTTATAGATCTCAATTCTCGATCTTTCTCTATTATTCTTTTATATCCATTTGTCTTCTTATACACAGTCGCAACTAAATTATCTTCTCTTTAAATCTCTTATTTAAGCTATCTTTTTCTTTCTTTTATTCTGATTGTTGCTGTTCTTAAGAGTCATATAATTTGATTATCTATTACTGCACTTATACTCACTTCTGAAGTATTTTAAGGTTATGTTTCAGGTCCATCTTTATTACTAGTATGGATCGAGGGTTGGGAGAGTGAGAACTAGTATTGATCTTTTGGTGTTTCGGGGTCACATACCCTTTGCCTAAAACTCTTATGTCACTCTGCATCTTATACCAAGTCCTTCTAGAAGCAAAGTCCTCGATTTTCCTTATACCGTCTCTTTATATCTTTCTATCACTTAACATTTCTGCGGTTACTATTTTCTTTCCTTGGGTACTACTATAATCTCTTTGCTATTTTTCCTAGGAGGCTCATTTTGCTACGAAGGTTCATTCCAAATCTTAATTCCATGACTCTTTATTCCTTTACTCTATTGAAAGTTCTATTTACTTCAACTACTAAGGTCATCTTTTACTAAGTCTTTGGTCCATATACTACACTCTTCCTAAAACCCTTATTCTTCTTAATACCATGAGCTTTATTATAAGTTACTCACTATATTCATATGGATCATTATCCATGAAAGTTCTTGTTTCTATGAAGGTTTCCTGTACTTAGCTTACTCTCAATATAGTATTAAATTTTCTTTTTCTTTTTCTTTTTTTTTAAAGTTTCTAGTCCATGATTCTTTGGATTCACTAACTAGTTGTCGAAATATCTCATAATTGTCTAATTTAATAGTTACTCTTCTTTACTGGTTCTGCTCTCTTCTAGGATTCCACCACTTTCATCGATTATTTACTCCATTATATCCTCATTATGTTATTTTTGTGCTCAAATAAACTGAATTTTCCTTGTTACTCCTCACACTTCTCATACCATTTTCATGTTATGTTTCCTTAATATAGTCCTTACTAAGATAACTGTGAATCATTTCCTTATTTATTCCTTAGATCTAAACTTCCCGTCCTTTTCTCTAAACCTTGATTGATCCCTTCTATTCTATTATCCATACTAGTACTCTCACCACTTTTAATTATTTCCAACTTCATAAGCCTATTCTTATACTTTCCTATGAATCTCTACTGACTTAGCTTATCTGTGGGTTTTATGGCATTTGATCTATTTATGAACTCCTACTAATCTAATAGGCTTCACTCTGAATTACCTTAATCTTTGAACTGTCTTAGGTTTTTCCTTCTTTATATTCTCAAAGCTTCTTTGATCTTTATCCTAGATGGATGTTCTTGTTAAAGTCCTTTTTATTTCTTAAAATAGAACCTTGTCGTCTATACTCATACTAATAGGAGACTTTCATATCTTGTTGGTCCTTTTCTTTATGTCTCGGAAAGTTTCTTTGTCCTTGTTCTAGTATTTTATGTCCCGATGGAGTCTATTTCTCACAGAGGACAGGTATGAGATAGACTCTATCAGGATAACTTCCTTAACTGGTATTCCAAAGAAGTAAAAATCTAGGTAGGTAAAAGTTCTATCTATTTGATCTTTTGACTAGAGGGAGCTAACTATTATTTTAATCATCATTTCCTCTTGTTTGCCTACAGTTTGAGTTTCGAAGGATTTAAAGTCTCTCTTTCTCTATAGCATTTTGTAACCATTAGAAAGTTCCTTGATCGTCTTTGATTCTCTTACTTTTTCCATCTTATAATGGCATTTGATTAATCATGGGATTTACTACCTATACAAGATGGTTTTAGGAATATTGGATCCACTCGGAGGAATTCTTCTAAGTAAGAAGGGTATCTTACTTGAGGGAAGACCTTTTTCTTCGGTCTACTCGTCTTTTATTCTGGTCTAATCTTGCTATGCTTATCTTTACTGCTAGATTTGGTATTATCCTTTATTACTTAACTCCATGTCTCCAATTCTTGTTACTTTATATTCTGTCATTTCTTACTTGTTTCTTTTTCTCTATCTCTATCTACCTCTGTATCTTACTTTTAATTCCCAAATCCTTATTCTCTGTCATTACTAGAAGTTTCATCTATAACACTTTGTTTTACGTTTCATACTACTGCCCTAATTACTTCTAACTCTCTCCTTATCCTTACAGGCCTATTCATGTACTTTGCTAACTTTGGTTGATCTTCATTCCATGTCACTGGATGAACTCTTGTTGGATCTCTTATGGTCATTTTTGCTCATAAGGTAGGCTCTATCAGGGCGATTTCCTTACCTGGTGTCATTGGAGAATTAGAAGTCTAAGTAATTTAAGATTCTATCCTTTATCGGATTACCGTAGGTAAAATGAATAACCGTTCATGTTTCGCATTTGGAGATGTAGGTCGGGGTTTGAGTCTCTGGAGTTCTTTAAATTCTTTTGACATCTGTGTCCGTGGTTCTCAAGATTACTCTAGATTTCTTACTTCTGTTGTTCCCTTGGCTATTTTCCGATACTCGTAAGATTCACTAGCTATGAGAGGATCTTGAAGACTATTGAATTTACTTAAAAGAATTTCTTGAGTAGGAATGGAATCTTAATTCTACTAGGCATTCTAATACTTGTTGGGATTTCATTACTTTCCCTTACTGCTATGAGTTTTTGTATCTTGTCTACTGCCTTGGTTCCATATCCTCTTCTTTATCTTACTTCTCTTCTAGCCTTATCTTTCTCTTTATACTTTCCTGGGTGGATATCCTTAAGCTTTTCTATTTAGTTTTTTTTTTGTCTCTATACATCTCAGTCTCTGACTAATTCAAGCTTTTATGCATCTTTTCTTCGGTCTTTCTCTTTTGTTCTCTCGGATATCTCTCTTCGGGACTTATTATCAGGTCCTCTAACTTATACTGAACTTCGGAAGGTAATCTAAGATGATTATGGTATGATACTTGACTAGAATGAGGGAAGAATGAATTGATTCAAATAACTTGGGGTACTTACTAACCTGTCTGTGAAACTTTGAGGACGTACTCGAGGATCGGATACTAGAGAGGTAATGCCTCATATATGGGTATCCCTGACATACTGCGTATACAAGACCCCATCACTCTACCCATTATAGTCACTGACTCCCTAGACCATGCTCTGATATCATCTTTGTAACATCTCCGATCTGAGAGATGTTTTCGGTAGGGGATAGCAGTACTAGCCCCATAAGCCTCTGACTTCCTGACTGTATTCTAAGCTATTCAAATGCAATGCCATGCATGGAGGCCATAACTCGACTGAACAATACAAAATACTTTTTACTTTAATTAGCTATATATTCAAAATATCATTTACAACTCTTTAATGGTTACCTATACAAACTTGTATGACACTAACGAATGCATACGACTACTTTGACTTTGAACTGGACTCTTATGCTCTATGACTTTGTACTGGTGGACTCCATCCCTAGTGACTGCATCAGTATCCGTCCACCTGAGCTCGCCCTCCGAGTAACCTGCAAGATATAGAAACTGAATTGGGGGTTGTTGGGTTTCTATAAAGTCCCATGGATCATTTTCAAGCATAGAAATAACATGTGAATACACAAAGTAGTATGGCGGAATCATACTCTCATTGATCGGATTGGATGCGTCGAAGAACAAAACTTTTCTTTTTTTGTTGATGAAGCATTCAGCCATGGGTATATTTGGACTCCATCTTCATCTTCAAGCTCCAAGCTTTAGGTGTTGAGATTCCATGCTCACAAGTGAGTTTCCCTATCACCTTGTATGCCTCTTTGTGTGCTAACACTCTTGAAGATTTACAAAAAATCTTCTAATTCTTGCTTATGGCTCTCGGCCAAATCAAGAAAAAAAGAGAGAAAATGACCCTTGGCCGTGAGTTTGAGAGGGAGAGAAGAAGAGAATGTGTTAGTTTGGTTGTTGGGAATTTTGTGTATCTAATACACCTTTTTGAATTTCCAAAATTCATTACCAAATTTTCTCTTTCCAAAAGTCAAGCATTAAAGCTTGCCAACTACCACCATCAATCATGAATAGTGACATGGTGTCAATCACTTAAAGTGAAAGACATATATCACTTGATTGATGAATGATGTGACGCTAGATATGACTTGCAGATCCCACTTCGATTCTAAATACGAATGGTTCCGTAAACACTTCCGGGCTCGGATTCGCTAATTCCGAATTAACAAATTTTCCGTTGCATCACAATTAAATATAATTTAATTAAATAATCATGCCTAGTATAATTACTATTTACATCGCTAATGAATTAATTCTAAATCAACTCGTTCACCCGAATTAAAATCTAATTTCAATTCCGAGTCGAAATCCAATTTCGTTTAATATATCAAATATATATTAATTTATCGATTAATTCCAAATTAATCGCTCTCTCTCTTAAATAATATTTTATCCCAGATAAAATATCTCCGTAATTAATCCTAGATTAATTTTCTCTCCCATCCAATTAATCCCAGATTAATAAAGTGCGCGTCATATGTTATCGGTGAATCTTCGGGAAGCGACCCATGAGATCCTCGGATATGTTGGCAGTAAATCCGGTTATCGGATTATCCGATAACGTACGTACCTAGTACTACATTTTACCGATTTATGAGACAAGGTTGTCTTCTAGCAAAGCTCCATGCCTACCCAATTCTCCAGAAACATGCTTACAGGAATAAACGATCTATATCTGGCGTAGTATACGTAGTATTGTATATGTCGATCCAGTATCAGATGGTCACGTGCAAGGCCTGGGGCTAGAAATGTGTCTGCCCCGTACGAAGCACATATCGGATCTCTGGTAACTAGTCTCTATAATCGGATATACATGACCTAGTCATAATATCCCGATAGCTGCAGCATATAAGAGAACAAGTTCCGTATCCTACGTGATCATCATCTCCACTATAACTGAAGTGATACTTCCATCTTGACATCACACCCAATACACTACGATTCTCAATATACCCAGAAGAGGCGTACACAGAACCGGTTAAAGCCCTGGACGACCAAAACCAAAGTATATTGATTGTCACAAGTATTAGCGGTGCAAGTCTCAGGTTAAGACCAAATACACATACCCTGATTCGGACTTCCATAGACACATAGTTATACTACCAATGGAATTTCGAGGGGCCTATCCAGAGCGAAGCTGTTTTCCGTACCATCGGTAAAACACAACCTCATATTACACTTGCATGAGTATCATATACCCAAATATATAAGAATTATGCCGTTATGCTCCCATAACATGCACAAGTGTAATACTAGTCTATTCCTCATTATCGATGTCCAATCTCGATAATACTACGACTAGGGATATTTAATGATTAAACCTTCGTGGATTGATACTGTCTCATATCATCTCAATCCGGAACTAATCATATGGACCTTCTATCATTTATACATCTTGGTGATCTAATCACAAATGAGATGAAAACAGTTTAAAGTATATATCTGGATCATTGATGAGACCGTTAATTTTTTAGCCTGTGCTGTAGCCTAGCTCAGCTACTAACAGAACTATATCTAATCTAATTAGATTTATTTAGATCCAAGATCCTACTATTGCTGCGACAGTCGCAGCAAAGTTCCGCTTTTGTTGCTTATACAGTAACAGTATCTTACTTGGAAGATTTCCAACTCACTGTTCCGTTATTCAAACTTTATAGTACCGTTATTACGACTTGTAGTCGTTTTATCGGTTAGGAAATTTGCAACAGTGAACCCAGTCACTTCAAGTTCTCATTCTCCATAGTTTAAGACAGCATCATTAGTTCGTCTAAGATACTTAAGGATGTTCTTAACATTAATCCAGTGACTATCACTTGGATTGACCTGATTGTGACTCCATATGCTCAAAGCATATGAGACACCAGGTCACGTATATTTTTCAATATACGAGTTCTCGTAGAGTGCCAACAACTTTTAGATCTATCCCAGTAGATCCTTATTCCTAGAATAAAAGTTGTTTCTCCCAAGAATTTTACGGAGAATTTTCATAAAAGCCAAGCTTTCACTGATTGTTTTATGGGAATATTTTCCAAGAAATGACATATCATCATTATTTAGGACATTTATTATCAGTGCGCTCCCACTAACCCTCTTATATACACAAGAATCATCTCTGTTTTGAATTAAATTATACACCATTATGATTACATCAAAACATCAGTTCCAAGAACGTAATGCTTGCTTCAATCCATACATGGATCGAATAACCTGCAAACCTTGTTTGCCAGTTTTGGTACGATAAAACCATCAGGATGTTGAAAATCCTCCAAAAGGTTTCCTTTTAAGGAAAGCGATTTTGACATTCAGCTGTCATATTTCATAAATGAAACTTACAGCATCAGCAAACATTATCCAAATGGATTTACCGTGGCAACAGGTAAAGGTTTTCGTCGTAATCGACACAATATTGATAACAATATCTGTTCGCTACAAGCCTAGCTTTGCACGTTTATATGTTGCCATCCATGTATGTCTTCCTTGAAGACCTTTACAGGACCAACAGACACAATGTCTTATGGTACAACAACCAGTTTCCAAACTTGATTGGTATACATGGAATCCATTTCGGACATCATGACACTTTGCCATAATAGGGAGTCGATACCTTGTATCACTTCATCATATGTAGTCAGTTCGTATTCCTCAATAATATCGAAATCTTTACGAGGTGAGATCAGAAACCCATACCTCCCAGGTTGTTTTCTGATTCTCTCCGATCTGTAGAGTTATTGTGTATTCGAAGATTATGGTACAGTTTCATCCCTGATGAACTGTTTGTGTTCCATTAAAGAATCAGTGCCAGGAACAGTATTACTCCGATTTTCATCGAGTTTTACTATCCTCCCACTAACCACTGCATATAGGTATTCCTCTTAGGAAAACCACATGGTGAGCAACAATTACATTATTCTATTGTGAGTTGTATAAGTACTATACTTTGGTTTCCTAGGATAACCTACAATTTGACACTTATCCAATTTGGGTTCAAGTTTGGTATCACCCAAATGTATGCCCAGCATTCCCAAATCTTCAGGAATGAGAAAACCCGATTTCTTTCCTGTTCATATCTAATATGAAGTCTGCCAAACAGATTTTCATGGAACCTTATTCAAAATAAGTATTGCACTATTAAATGCTTATCTCTTGAAGGAAAATGGAAGCTCAGAGCAACTCATTATTAACCTTATCATGTCCAACAAGATTCGCTTTCTCCGTTTGGACACATCGTCAAATTGACGTGTTCCAAGAGGAGTCCTCATTGAAAGAATACTATACTCTTTCAAGTATATTAGAAACTTATTGCTTAAGTATTTTCCATTACGGTCTTACCGTGATAGTATAATACTTTAGCCGATCTGTTTGTCTACTTCGTGTCGAAACTCTAAAAGTTTCTGATTTGTGTTTCGAAAGAAACACATAACCATAACGCGATGCCACATCCGTAAAGGTCACGAAATATTCATATCCACCTCTAGCCTAGCTAGATATGGGCCCACTTATGTCACTATGGACGAGGGCTAACAGATCGGTGGCACTTACACTTTTACCAAGTAAAGGTATTTTAGGCACTTTGCCCAATAAATTAGATTCGTAGACATCATTTGAATAGAATCAAATCTGTCCTAGTATCCACTCTTCAAAAGTGTGGATATACGAGTCTTGTTTAATGTGTCCCAAATAACACTGCCATAAATAAGTCTCATCTGATCAAATCAGTTTGAGCTGTTTGTTTGTCATATCATACGTTTGAGATTTATTCATATTCAAAATATAAATTATGTTATTCACATCTAATGTGTTTATCTCAATATCATCTTTATAAAATAAAATACTTTAGCGTTCTAGAATATAAAGGTACACTAGCAATGAGTTGTACTCGATATAGAGATAATATTTCTAGTCAAACTAGTTACATTATAACAGTTTCCTAATTTAAGTACACACCCGAATGGTAGTTCCTAAACTTAGGTATCTACGGCTGAAACAACGATTGTCATCCCGTTTCCGACTTATAGATTAATCTCATCTGAATTCAGTATCATGCTCATAAGCAGATTCTGCCCATCAGTACATATTTATGTACCACATCCAGTATCTAAAATCCAATTTTAATACTAGTTGTGAACATGTTTATGACAAACATACTTGAAGTCAGAGCCTTGCCATTTCTTCTATTCCTTCATGTCTGCCTTGTCCATACGGCAGTTATGCTTCCAATAACTCCGTTTGCCACAGTTTAGGCAGCATCTTAGGATATGTCTTTTGTCTTCCTAAAAGACTGTGATGATTTTGCCTTTGCCCTTTTCACACCTCAGAAGCCTTCGGCCTAGCCTTGGTCTTCTGGAATGTCGAAGTAAGATGCGCCTTGCGCTTCTTGCCTTATTGTAAACTTTGGCTTTGGCTCCTTGAGCATAGCCATTAACTCTCCAAGAGTTTTCTATTGCAAATAATACTTCTAAGATCTATGAAGATCCTTCAATTTCAACATCATGGTTTAAAGATCTAATCCTTAGTTATGACGACGAAATTAAGGAGTAATTGCGGCAAGCATAATGGATTAAGCACTAAAGTTATCATCGCATGAATCTTCCAAAGATCATGCTCCACCTTTTTCTTAACTTCGGGCTTAGGCCCAAGAGGTTATTTTATCAAATAAAGTAACTTCTTAGTTTTCAGGACTATCCTGAAATTTTATTCCCAATTTAAAAAATAAAGTCGTTTAAACACATTTTCCCTAGGATTATATTTTAAACATTAATCTTTCAATTTATCTTGATTCTAATAGTCCAACTATTTAATCAACGATTTCAGGTACTATTGTATATAATGATTATTATAGTCCAACTATATAATCAACCATACTCTTAATTAGTTAAATTCAATTATATTGATTACTAGAATCCAATTATAAAATCAACTATTTATTGAATTAGTTTGAATACAGTCCAACTGTTTAATTAAAATAACATTAAATATTAGTCCAACTAACATATTATTTATTTGACGAAAAATGAAATTTGCGCGTATGGCAAGTATCTAAACGAAATTGCAAATCTAATACTTGCCTCCCACTATTTTTCGGCGAGCCTCTAACCTTCTGTTGAGTACTCGGGAAACCTTGTTTCCTAGTGGGCTAGGATCCCGTTAAATAACATACAATCTTGACTTTGGCCAACAAATTATATGATAGTTAACTAGGTAGATCTCTAAGATCAATTGGATCCAATCCAATTCCTAGATCCAATCCAATTCCTAGAACAAAGAAATATTTAATGAACTTAGAAGAATAAATGAATCAGAATTTTCCAAGTTTTTGGGTCAGTTTTGGAATTTTTCTGGGAGCAATTGGTAAGGAATTTGGATTTGAAATTTTTATAGATGAATCCCGTATGAGTCTATATATTTTACGGATCCTGATTTCGATTCCTGAAACTCCATAAATAAACTGATTTCTACTAGTTGTTCAGCAAAAACAGAATCAGATCAGTCCCTGCTGATCACTCCACTTTGAAACTCTGCCAAAAATTCTTATTAAGTCCAATGATTCTGAATTTTTTTTATGTCGGGCTCCTATGTATCTTGTTTATTTTGGCACTAACAAATCGTCATTTGGACACCCGAAACTCATTTTAAAAATAAAAAATATAGCCTTGGTCATCAGGTCACGAGTGCAGACTTTACTGCCAATTAGTTGACTTTGGAGATTTTTTCTACATTAGCGTCTTAAGTCTAAAAATTCTGAAATTTGGATATGTTACTCCTCTATGTGTCTAGTTTATTCAGAATTTTACGATTTATCAGTCGGGCATATAAAACTCGAGTTACAAGCGATAAAACTCGACCTGTACCGGAATGGGATAGAACTGATTTCATTAATTATATTCCTTGTTTCACCATCTATTTTAACACATTTAATCTCACAACCCCCAAGAGAATTTCTACTATCATATACACTATTTATAACATAAAAATCATGTTTAGTTTCTTAATTTGATATGAGCTTGGCATTTTGTCAAATAATTGGTATGCGAAATGCTCAAATTCACCATTTATATATTCATTACACCACAACATAATCCAACTCAAAGCTCATCACATATCACCACCCATTCACCCAAAACAACACCCTAACCATTCCCATACTAAAATCAATACTAAAACCATCATTTCACACATCCTAAACCACCATTTTATCATCATCATATACTCAATCATTCACCAAATTATTATTTCCAATAAGCTCTTTAAACCTTTCAAACTTAAAGCACTCACCACAAAACTTATTTCTTAACTAATCAACCACTAAAATATAATACCAAACATGTTACTATAATCTCCTTAACATCAATTTACTAAAATCACAAAATTGAAATTTTGGGTCAAGTTTCTTACATTACTTCTTTTGTTTCCCAATCCTTTCATTAAGCTCCATGGATATCAAAACTCCTTTGCTTTTCATTCTCTCCTTTTTTTCTTCCTTTCCTTATTCTTCTTTTCTTCTTATTCTTCTTCTTTTCCCTCATCTTCCTCACGGTTTCTTCCATTCTTTTCCCCTTCAATTTCATTTTTAATTCTTGAGTAATAGTGAATAGTGGGTCCTTTTTATAGTGGACCCAATTGTTATTTGGAAAGTTGGGGAAAAGAGTGGAAAATTCTAGAAAATTGGAGAATTCTCCATTTAGCCCCGAAATTACTATTCATCCAGAATTTGACTTGCATTTTTGACCTGATTCTGGTCCGAATTTGGAAAAATATTTAATACAGATGTCGTCGGTCTCGGTCTGAGCTTTCCGATGATATAAAATTCATAAAGATCCGAGTTCATATGAGAAATTTATTCCTAAAATACTATTGGCGGTCCAAAATAAACACGTTACAGTCCTGTCCCGGGACATTGAGAAGTTTACCGATCATCTTCAAATTCATTCCATAAATATATTTGAGTCCTATCCTAATTTATTTTATATGTCTTCGCCTTGTACGTAACGGTATTACTGTAGGCAGTAGTTTTTGTTGTTTAATTATGTGGTCCCAAGATCATATTTAAGCAATGAAAAGAATGAATACTCAAAGAAGTGAGGCGGAATCACACTTACATTGAACGGATTTTGAAGACGAAGAACACAAAATTTCTTGTTGTATTCGGCCAAGCTCTAAGTTTGGTTGAAGATGAACAAGCTCCAAGCTTTGAGAGGATTCCAAGCTCTTGAGATGGTTTCCCTATCACCTTGAATGTGCTAGCAAGTGAAGAAAGAAAAACAATTTTCTTGTTCTTCAATGGAGGCTCAAGGCAATGCCTGAGGGAGAGAGAGAGTTTTCAATTTTTGGTATTTTGTTTTCTAAAAACAATAATGCAAAACCTTTACCAAAATTTGGTATATGCCTTTCAAAAAGTCAAAGGCCAAATTGGTGGGAAAATTGCATTAAAGGCTCTCAACAACCAACATCATGAATAGTGACTAGTTGTCACTCACCAAAAAAGTAAATTGACATCCATCACTAAAATGACATGTGATGTGACGAGCGATGTGACGAGTGATGTGACTTGTGGCCGCACTTGATTCAAAATCAGAGTGGCCTCGCAAACATATCCCGGGCTCGGTTTCGTTAATTCCAAATAAAAAAATTTTCATTGCGACGTAATTAAATCAAATTTACTATTCACGTCGCTCGTGAATTAATTCTAAATTAATTCGTTTGCCCGTATTAAAATCCAATTTTAATTCCACGTCAAAATCTAATTTCGTTTAATATATCAAATATATTATTTTATCGATTAATTCCGAATTAATCGTTCTCTCTCTCTTCAAATAGTATTTTATCCTAGATAAAATATATTCGTTATTAATCCAAGATTAATTAAGTTCGAATCATACGTCATCGGTGAATCTTCGGAAAGTGACCTAAGAGATCCTTTGGTATGTTGGCAGTAAATACGGTTATCGGACTATCCGAACACGTACGTACCTCGTACTACATCTTTACCGATTTACGAGATATGGTTGGCTTCTAGCAAAGCATCATGCCTATCCAATTCTCTAAAAATATTCTTAATAGAATATTTAATCTTTGTCAGGTGTAGTATACGTAGTATTGCGTATAGCGATCCAGTATCGGATGTCACATGCAAGGCCTGGGGCTGGAATAGTGTCTGCCCCGTACGAAGCATATATCGGATATCAAGCAACTAGTCTCTTTAATCGGATAATCATGACTTAGTCATATTATCCCGATGGTTCAACACAATAGAGAACCAGTTATGTATCCTTGCGTGATCATCATCTCCATATGACTGAAGTGATACTTCCATCTTGACATCACACCAAATACACTACGATTCTCAATAAACCTATAAGAGGCGTACACAGAACCTGTTAAAGTCCTGGACGACCAAAACCAAAGCGTATTGATTTTCGCAGGTACTAGCGATGTAAGTCTCAGGTTAAGACCAAATACACATACCCTGTTGCGGATTCCCATAGACACATAGTAATACTACCAATGGGATTCCGCGGGGTCTATCAAGAGTGAAGTTGTTTCTATACCATTGGTAAACACAACCTCCTATCACACTTGCATAAGTATCCAATATATGAGAACTATACTGTTACGCTTCCATAACACGCACAAGTGCAATACTAGTCTATCCTCATTATCGATGTCCAGTCTCGATAATACTACGACTGGGATGTTTTAATGATTAAACCGTTATGAATTGATACTGTCTCATATCTTATCAATCTGAAACTAATCATGAGGACTTTTATCATTTATATATCAGAGTAAATAAATTACAAAATGATAAAAGGTAATTTCCATTGCTACATAGTTAATTTGTACAAAAACCACAATGTCTTTTACAAATAGTGACGCTATGGGTCATAACTGTCCAACAATCTCCCACTTGGCCTATAGCCAGTTACTCAAGCATCTAACACCTGAATTATGTACATGTCGCTCAAACTTTTGCTGAGGAATAGCTTTCGTCAGCGGATCTGCAAGGTTGTCATCTAATGCGACCTTCTCGATCTTCATATCGCCACGATGTATGATCTCACGAATCAGATGGAAACGTCGAAGAACATGCTTGGATCGTTGATGAGACCGCGGTTCCTTAGCCTGTGTTATAGCACCGTTATTGTCACAATATAATGGAACGGGCACAGCTGCTAACAGAACTACTCCTAATCCAATTATGAATTTTCGGATCCAAACTGCCTCTTTTACTGCTTCAACTACAGCAATGTACTCCGCTTCTGTTGTTGAATCGGCAACAGTCTCTTGCTTGGAAGATTTTCAGCTTACTGCTCTGTTATTCAAACAAAATATTTACCCTGATTGCGACTTACAGTTGTCTTTGTCGGTTTGGAAACTTGCATCGGTATACCCAGTTACCTCAAGTTCTCCATCTCCATAGATTAAGAAGCATCCTTAGTTCGTCTAAGATACTTAAGGATATTCTTAACCGCCATCCAGTGACCATCACCTGGATCGGCCTGATCGCGACTACATATGCTAAAAATATAGGAGACATCAGGTCGCGTACATATCATGGAATACATGATCGATCCGACTTTCGAGGCAAATGCTGTCTCTCTCATCTTGAGTTTTAGGACACATGTCCTTAGATAGAGTAACGCCATGTGACACTGGCAACAGTCCCCTCTTGGACTGATCTATGTTGAATCTCTTCAAAACTTTATCAACATATGTACTCTGGGAGAGTCCAAGCAGCTTTCTAGATATTCCCGGTAGATCTTTAATCCTAGAATAAAGGCTGATTCTCCCAGATCTTTCTTGGAGAATTTTAATGAAAGCCAAGCTTTTACCGACGTTAACATGAGAATGTCATTGCCAATAAGCAATACATCATCAACGTAAAGGACAATGAATGTCAATGCACTCCCACTAACCTTCTTATATACACAAGGATCATCCTCGTTTTTTTATGAAATCATATTCTTTTATGATCTCATCAAAATATTGGTTCCAAGACCGCGATGCTTGCTTCAATCCATAAATGGATCGATTTAACTTACAAACCTTGTTTGAAAGTCTTGGTACGATAAAACCGTCAGGTTATTACATGTAAACATCCTCCAAAAGGTTTCCGTTAAGGAAAGCGATTTTGACCTCCATCTACCATATCTCATAATCAAAATATGCAGCAATAGCAAACATTATTCGAATGGATTTAATCATGACAACGGGTGAAAAAATTTCATCATAATCGATACCATGTCATTGACGATACCCTTTCGCTACAAGCCTAGCTTTGTACTTTTGTACGTTACCATCAATGTCAGTCTTCTTCTTGAAGACCCATTTACAACCAATAGGCTTTACTCCTTCTGGTGCATCAACCAGTGTCCAAACTTGGTTGGTGTACATGGAATCCATCTCGGACTTCATGGCCTCTTGCCATAAAGCGGAATCGATATCTTGTATCACTTCCTCATACGTAGCCGGTTCATTATCCCCAATGAGATTAATATCTACATGAGGTGAGATCAGAAACCAATACCTCTCAGGTTGTTTCCTGACTCTCTTTGACCTACACGGTCGTTGTGTAATCGAAGATTGTGGTACAGTCTTATCCTTGATGGACTGTTCATGTTCCGTTAAGGATTCTGTGCCAGGAATAGTATCACTCTGATTTTCATCGAGTTTTATTTTTCTCACACTTATCACTGGATTTAGGAATTCCTTCTCAAGGAAAACCGCATGTAGAGCATAAAATATTTTGTTCTCTTGTGGGTGATAGAAGTAATATCATTTGGTTTCCCTAAGATATCCTACGAATAGGCATTTATCCGATTTGGGTTCAAGTTTGGTACCTTCCAAATATTTGACGTATGCCCAGCAATCCCAAATCTTCAGGAATGAGAAACCCGGTTTCTTTCCTGTCCATATCTCATACGGTGTCTGTTGAACAGACTTTGACGGAACCTTATTCAAAATAAGTATTGCACTGTTCAATGCATATCCCCATAAGGAAATAGGTAGCTCCGTGCGACTCATCATAGACCTTACCATGTCCAATAAAGTTTGATTTCTCCGTTCGGACACACCGTTTAATTACGGTGTTCCAGGAGGAGTCCACTGTGAAAGAATACCATATTCTTTCAAGTAATCAAGAAACTCATTGCTTAAGTATTCGCCACCACAATCCGACAGTAATGTCTTAATAGTCTTACCGGTCTGTTTTCCAACTTCGTTTCGAAACGCTTTGAATTTTTCAAAGGTCTCCGACTTGTGTCTCATAAGATACACGTAACTATAACGCGATGCATCATCCGTAAAGGTTATGAAGTATTCATTCTACCTCTAGCCTGGCTAGACATGGGCCCGCATACGTCACTATGAACGAGGATTAACAGTTCGGTGGCACGTACACCCTTTCCGCTAAAAGGTGTTTTAGGCAGTTTTGCCTAATAAATAAGATTCGCATACGTCATATGAATTTGGATCAAATCCGTACAAGTACTCACTCTTCAAAAGTGTGGATATACGTGTCTTGTTTATGTGTCCTAGACAGTAATGCCACATATAAGTTTCATATTTGTTACTTACTTTAAGCCTTTTGTTTGTTACATTATATGTTTGAGATTGATTTATATTCAAAATATAAAGACCATTATTTGCATCAGCTGTGTAAATTTTTATATCATATATAAAACACCCGGTGTTTCTAAATAGAAAAGTATACCCGCATTGGGTTAACATAGATACTGAAATTATATTCATAGTCAAACTAGGTACAAAATAACAGTTTATAAGTTCAAGTACATGCCCCAAGGGCAGTTCCAAAACATAAGTGCCCATGGCCAAAACGGCAACTCGAGTTCCATTTCCAATGCGGAGGTCAATCTCTCCTGAGGCCAGTCTCCTGCTAATCCGTAGATCCTGCACATTAGTACATATGTGAGTACCACAATCAGAATCAAAAATCCAAATTTTAAAACTAGAAGTAGACATCTTTATTTCTATAACAAACATACCTGAAGCTGATGCTTTTTTCGCTTTAATCTCCTTCATATACGCCTTGTACTCGCAGCAGTCACGCTTCAGTGACCCCGCTTCCCGCACTGCAGACACACATCTTGGGATTTGTCCTTGGGTTTCCCAGAATCCTTTGATGATTTGGTCTTGCCTTTGTTCTTAAGCTTCTTCTTCTTCACACCTCCAATCGACTTGGGCCAAGCCCTCGGAGTCTGAGATGTCGAAGCGAAGTATGCCTCGCGCTTCTTGCCCTTTACAAGCTACTTTTCAGTTTCTTTCAGAATGGATATTAGCTCTCCAAGAACAACCTGAGAGGTATGGGTTTCTGATCTCACCTCATGTAGATATTAATCTCATTGAGGATAACGAACCGGCTACGTATGAGCAAGCATAATGGACTGAGTGGTGCAGTTGTCATCGCTGTAAGTCTTCCAAAGCTCACGCTCAACTATTTCCTCAGGTCCAGGCTTAGGCCCAAGAGGTTTATCTATCGTATAGAGTAACTTATCAGATTTCAGAACAATTCTGAGATTCATCTCCCAGTCAGAAAAGTTCGTGCCATTGAAGATATTATCACCCATGATAATATCTCTGACACTGTTCTTTCCAGTCATTTTAATTGCGATAATCTAATTATCCAATTAACAATGCTGGGTACAGTCTAACTGTTACAAGAAAAACAAAATTATATTAGTCTAACTAATAAGAATAATTGACGAAATAATTTGAAAGCGCGTAAACTTAAGTATTTGAACGGAATTACAAATTCAATACTAGCCTCCCACTATTTTTCGGCGAGCCTCTAACCCTCTGTTGAGTACTCGGGAAACCTAGTTTCCTAGTAGGCTATGATCCCGTTAAATAACACACAACCTTGACTTTGGCCAACAAGCTGTATGATATTTATCTAGGTATATCTCTAAGATCAATTGGATCTCATCCAATTCCTAGATCCGGTAGGTGGAACTCCAAGTCTGAAACATATATGTTGTATATATGCCAATATATCCAATATATTTTCCTAATCTTTTTCCTCTGAATCAACTAAGCCTTGGCTTTGGCACAACAAGCTTAATGATTCCAGTTAAGCGGGACCCATTGACTTTGGAAAGCTTTGTAATCGATGTCGATGGATAAGAAGTGATCTTGACTTTGGCCAATAAATCACAACTTGGACAAGACACACGATATGCAACAAAGCTTTCATGATTCAAACACATCCGCGATGGACAAAGGTCTTGACTTTGGCCAACAAACCAGTGCCAATCTTGGATCTTAAGTAAGAATCACTCAATGGAAGGAAAACACTTAATATATTTTGAAGGTTTTTCACGTAAATTGGCAACCAATTTATTATCTTTGTTAGGTCTGATCATACACCCTTAAGCATGTATTCTAAAAGTATAATAAGGCGCGGAAAATAAAATAATAATGATATACGGATGGATATCGCACAAATTATTCCTAGAACAAATCACTCTATTTCCTCTCCCCGGCTAGCACTATTCTAACTTCTACCCAATTACATAATACAATTAAAGAAACCTCATTAACATTGAGGGGAATTAGGTGAGAAGAGAATACAAAGAATCAAGAGAGATAAGGCTGGACACGCAGGTCCAATTTAATAAATTCTAAATTTACAACAATTTATAAAATTGCCATTTCCCTTTTAATATTCATCCGATATACATTATTCACTCATCACAACCATGTATTCATTCATAGCATGTTATTCAATCAATCTAATTCAATTAATTAATCTTTGAATTAAGTGATCATCCAATGTTCAAACTGTTGGATAGTTATGACCCATAACGTCACTGTTTGTAAAAGACATTGTGTTTTTGTACAAAATTAACTATGTAGTAATGAAATTATCTTTTACCATTTTATATTTATTTACTTTAATATACAAATGGTAGAAGTCCTTATGATTAGTTCCGGATTGAGATGATATGAGACAGTATCAATCCATAAAGGTTTAATCATTAAATATCCCTAGTCGTAGTATTATCGAGATTGGACATCGATAATGCGGAAATAGACTAGTATTGTACTTGTACGCATTGTGAGGGCATAACGGCATAGTTCTCATATCTTTAAGTATTGGATACTTATGCAAGTGCGATAGGAGGTTGTGTTTTACCGATGGTACGGAAAACAGTTTCGCTCTTGTTGGTAGTATGTATATGTGTCTATGGGAGTCCGCTTCAGGGTAGGTGTATTTGGTCTTAACCTGAGACTTGCATTACTAGTACTTGTGATAATCGATACGCTTTGGTTTTGGTCATCCAAGACTTTAATAGGTTCTGCGTACGCCTTTATTGAGAATCGTAGTGTATTGGATGTGATGTCAAGACGAAAGTATCACTTCAGACATATGGAGATGATGATCACACAGGGATTCAGAACTGGTTCTCTATTGTTTTGCAACCATCGGGATAATATGACAAGGTCATGATTATCCGATTCAAAGAGACTAGTTGCTTGATATCCGAAATATGCTTCGTACGAGGCAGACACTATTCCAGACCCTGGCCTTGCAGGTGACATCTGATACTGGATTGTAATACGTAATACTACGGTATACTACGCCTGATATAGATCGTATATTCCATTAAGAATATTTCTAGAGAATTGGGTAGGCATGGCGCTTTGTTAGAAGCCAACCTTGTCTCGTAAATCGGTAAAAACATAGTACGACGTACGTACTTGTTCGGATAGTCCGACGACCGGATTTACTGCCAACATATCCGGGGATCTCTTGGGTCGCTTCCCGAAGATTCATCGATGACGTATGATTCGAGCTTAATTAATCTGGGATTAATTACGGAGAGACTTTATCTTTGATAAAGTACTATTTGAAGAGAGAGAAAGATTAATTTGGAATTAATCGTTAAATAATATATTCGATATATTAAATGAAATTAGATTTCGACGCGGAATTAAAATTTGATTTTAATTCGGGCAAACGAGTTAATTTAGAATTAATTCGTTAGCGACGTGAATAGTAATTTTGCTAGGCATAATTATTTAATTAAATTCGATTTTATTACATCGCGATGAAAGTTTGTTAATTCGGAATTAGCGAACCCGGGCCCGGGAGTGTTTGTGGGCCCATTCTCATTTGGAATCGAGTGTGGCCCACATGTCATATCAAGTGTCACATCACATGTCACCTTTATCCACTTTTGGTTGATGTGTTTTGGTGGAGTTGGTGGTGACTTAAATCACACTCCAAAGTCAACATGAGTGACTTTTACCAAAACTTATTTTTGTTATATCATTATTATTTATTTTTAAAACAAACACAGAACTTCATTCTCTCTCATGTTGGCCGAAAGTTTGAAGCCAAAATCCTCTCCCAATACTTCTTCTTCTTGACCGAAAGTAACAAAGAAGGAAGTGAGAATTCTTGTTGCATTAATTCTTAAGGAGCTAGCACTCATCAAGGATTCATACAAGGTGTTAAGGAAACCTACTTGAGAGCTTGGAAAATCAAAACAAAGCTTGGAGCTTTAGGAGTCCCTTGGCCGAATTCAACAAACCATCTTGGAGGAAAATTTTATTGATCAACGCATCCAAAATTCGATCAATGTAAGTGTGTTTCCGCCACTCTTCGTTGTTATTCATTCACATTTCAATGCTTATTTGATCTTGGGATTAATCCTAGAAACCCAACAATGGTATCTTAGAGCCAAAATGAGCATGAAATGAATTAGGGTAAAATTTAGGTAAAATCAATTTGAGCATGATTTGATAAAATTGATTGATTGAGTATGCTTGAATGTTGATAAATTGAGGTTGTATTGGATCAATTTTTGCCCCATGAATAGGCTTGTCCGAATGTTGAGATTACCCTAGGTTCTTGCTATTTTTTGTTTTGTTGATCATTGGATGACTTGAAACGATTGGGATATGTCGATTTAAAATTCAATCGGATTGAAAAATGAATTCGGACAAAATTCCTTACCTTGGCCGAGAGCTTATTAGCATGTAATAGACTTGATTTTTGATTCAAGAATGTTGGATATTAGTTGAACAATAGGATACATATTTAATTTGTTAAATTGTATTTTGGAAATATTGATTTAGTTAATTAATTGATGTAATACACTTGGTTAATTAAATTATAAAATTTGGAATTTTAAAATTTGATTAATGAGCTTAATTTTGAATTGGGCTTGGAAATGTTATATTTGGGCATAATGGGCTTGGTTTGGGCCAAGGTGGTTTAGGCCAATTGGATTGGATCCAAATTGGGCCTAAATCATTCCATTAAGTCCAAATGTAATAAATGGGCTTTAAAAGTTTAATTGGGCCTTATGGGCCAAAATTGGTTTTATGGCAAATGAGGGTGATTCCTTAATTAGGCTTGGTAATTGGGTTTGACCCACATTGACCAAAGCCCATGCCTTATGAAATCAATTGAAAGCCCATCGGACTTTAGTTAAACGAACATTGGATTTTAGTTGGGCTTTGAGACCCATTAAAATTAGATTTGGAATCTAAGTCGTTAAAGCGCATTAAAAGGTGTAATTATTTAATTTGGAATTAAATACATGAATTAGTATTGAATATGAATTAAATTAGATTTAACGAGTAGTTCAATATCATTCAAGAATTCGTACTTTGAGTACTTATTCTCAAACGAGTTGGACTTGCGCAAAATCAAATCGTTGTTTGAACATTGGATGATCACATAATTAAAGACTAATTAATTGGATTAGATTGGTTGAATTGCATGCTATGAATGAATATATGGATGTGTTGAATGAATAGCGTATACAGATAGATATTAGAAGGGAAAGGGCAGTTTTAGAAATTATTGTAAATTTGGAATTTATAAATTGGACCTGCGTGTCCAGCATTATCTCTAATTATTTCTTTGTATTCTCTTCTCACCTAATTCCCCTCAATGTAAAGAGGTTTCTATTATTGTATTATGTAATTGGGTAGAAGTAGAATAGTGCTAGCCGAGGAGAGGAAAGTGAGTGATTTGTTCTAGGAACAATATGTTAAATATCCATCCGCATATCGTTATTAATTTACTTTTCGCGCCTTATTATGCTTTTAGAATGCAAGCTTAAGGGTGTATGATGAGACCTTAACAAAGATAATAAATTGGTTGCCAATTTACGCGAAAAACCCTCAAAACATATTAAGCTTTTTTCCTTCCGTTGAGTGATTCTTACTCAAGATCTAAACTTGGCATTGTTTTGTTGGCCAAAGTCAAGGCCTTTGTCAATTGCGGATGTGTTTGAATCATGAAGGCTTTGTTCCACATCGGTGTCTTGTCCAAGTTGTGATTTTTTGGCGAAAGTCAAGATCACTTCTTGTCCACTGACATTGATTACGAAGCTTTCCATGTCAATGGGTCCCGCTTAACTGAAATCATTAAGCTTGTTGTGCCAAAGCCAAGGCTTAGTTGATTCAGAGGAAAAAGGTTAGGCAAATATATTGGATATATTGGCATATGTATTGTATATATGTTTCGGACTTGGATGTCCATCTATCGGATCTAGGAATTGGATAAGATCCAATTGATCTTCGAGATCTACCTAGTTAAATATCATAGAGCTTGTTGGCTAAAGTCAAGATTGTGTGTTATTTAACGGGATCCTAGCCCACTAGGAAACTGGGTTTCCCGAGTACTCGACAGAGGGTTAGAGGCTCGCCGAAAAAATAGTGGGAGTCTAGTATTGAATTTGCAATTTCATTCAGATACTTAGCTTTACGAGCTTTCAAATTATTTCGTCAAAATTATTTTATTAGTTGGACTAATATAATGTTATTTTTCTTGTAACAGTTAGACTATACCCATATATCGTTGAGTAGATAGTTGGACTATCGTAATCAAGATGACAGGAAAGGGGAATGTCCGAGATATTACCACGGGCGAAAATGTCTTCAAGGGCACGGACTTTGCTGATTGGGAAATGAATATGAGGATAGTCCTTGGAGCCGATAGGCTAATATATACTATACAGACACCTCTTGGAAGACTCACAGTGATGACAATGATACTGCTCAGTCAATTATGCTTGCTGCGATGACTCAGCATTTCCGTCGACAGAACAGAGACTTGGATCCTTATAATATGTTGGCGAGGTTGCACGATCTTCACCGATCTAACCGAAGATCGCAGAGATATGAGTTACAGAAGAAGCTATAAAGAGTTTCGACACGAAGTTGAAAAACAGACCAGCAAGAGTATGAAGACATTACGGTCGGACCGTGGTGGTGAATACTTGAGCAATGATTTTCTTGATTACGTGAGAGAACATGGTATTCTTTCACAGTGGACTCCTTCCGAAACACCGCAATTAAACGGTGTGCCCGAACAGAGAAACCGAACCTTGTTGGACATGGTTAAAACTATGATGAGTCGCACTGAGCTATATATTTCCTTCTGGGGATATACATTAAACAGTGCAATACTTATTTTGAATAAGGTTCCATCAAAGTCTGTTCAACATACTCTGCATGAGATATCGACAGGAAAGAAATCGGGTTTCTCATTCCTGAAGATTTTGGTATGCTAGACATACGTCAAATGATTGGGAGGTACCAAACTTGAGCCCAAATCGGATAAATGCCTATTCGTAGGATATCATGGGGAAACCAAAGGATATTACTTCTATCACCCACGAGAGAACAAAGTATTTGTTGCTCTACATGCGGTTTTCCTTGAGAAGGAATTCCTAAATGCAGTGGTTAGTGTGAGGAAAGTAGAACTCGATGAAAATATGAGTGATACTGTTCCTGGCATAGAATCCTCAGCGGAACATGAACAGTCCATCCGGGATGAGACTGTACCACAATCTTCTATTACACAAGGACCGCGTAGGTCGGAGAGAGTCAAGAAACAACCTGAGAGGTATGGGTTTCTGATCTTACCTCATGTAGATATTAATCTCATTGAGGATAATGAATCGGCTACGTATGAGGAAGCGATGCAAGATATCGATTCCGCTTTATGGCAAGAAGCCATGAAGTCCGAAATGGATTCCATGTACACCAACCAAGTTTGGACACTGGTTGATGCACCAGAAGGCATAAAGCCTATTAGTTGCAAATGGGTCTTCAAGAAGAAGACCGACATGGATGGCAATGTACAAACGTACAAAGCTAGGCTTGTAGCGAAGGGGTATTGTCAACGACATGGTGTCGATTATGATGAAACTTTCTCACCCGTTGCCATGATTAAATCCATTCGGATAATGCTTAATATTGCTGCATATTTCGATTACGAGATATGGCAAATGGACGTTAAAACCGCTTTCCTTAACGGAAACCTTTTGAAGGATGTTTACATGTAATAGATCGTACCTAAACTTGCAAACAAGGTTTGCAAGTTAAATCAGTCCATTTATGGACTGAAGCAAGCATCACGGTCATGGAACCAATGTTTTGACGAGATCATAAAAGAATATGATTTCATTCAAAATGAAGATGACCCTTGTGTATATAAGAAGGTTAGTGGGAGAACACTGAATTTTATTATCCTTTATGTTAACGATGTATTGCTTATAGGCAATGACATTCCCATGCTAACGTCGGTGAAAGCTTGGCTTTCATTGAAATTCTCCATGAAAGATCTGGGAGAAGCAGCCTTTATTCTGGGAATAAAGATATACCGAGATAGATCTAGAAAGCTGTTTGGACTCTCCCAGAGTACGTACATTGACAGAGTGTTGAAGAGATTCAACATGGATCAGTCCAAGAGGGGACTGTTGCCAGTGTCACATGGCGTCTATCTATCTAAGGACAAGTGTCCTAAAACTCAAGATGACAGAGACAACATGAGTCGGATACCATTCGCCTCGGCAGTCAGATCGATCATGTATGTCATGATATGTACGCGACCTGATGTCTTCTATGCTTTGAGCATGTGTAGTCGCTATCAGGCCGATCCAGGTGAAGGTTACTGGATGGCGGTTAAGAACATCCTTAAGTATCTTAGACGAACTAAGGATACTTTTTTAATCTATAGAGATGGAGAACTTGAGGTAACTGGGTATACCGATGCAAGTTTCCAAACCGACAAAGACGATTGTAAGTCGCAATCAGGGTACATATTTTATTTGAATAACAGAGCAGTAAGCTGAAAATCTTCCAAGCAAGAGACTGTTGCCGATTCAACAACAGAAGCGGAGTACATTGCTGCAATTGAAGCAGCAAAAGAGGAAGTTTGGATCCGAAAATTCATAATTGGATTAGGAGTAGTTCTGTTAGCAGTTGAGCTCGTTCCATTGTATTGTGACAATAACGGGGCTATAGCACATGCTAAGGAACCACGGTCTCATCAACGATCCAAGCATGTTCTTCGACGTTTCCATCTGATTCGTGAGATTATACATCGTGGCGATGTGAAGGTCGAGAAGGTCATATCAGATGACAACATGGCAGATCCGCTGACGAAAGCTATTCCTCAGTAAAATTTTGAGCGACATGTATATAGTTCAGGTATTAGATGCTTGAGTGACTGGCTATAGGCCAAGTGGGAGATTATTGGATAGTTATGACCCATAGCGTCACTGTTTGTAAAAGATATTGTGTTTTTGTACAAAATTAACTATGTAGTAATGAAATTGTCTTTTACCGTTTTGTATTTATTTACTTTAATATACAAATGGTAGAAGTTCTTATGATTAGTTCCGGATTGAGATGATATGAGACAATATCAATCAATAAAGGTTTAATCATTAAATATCCATAGTCGTAGTATTATCGAGATTGGACATCGATAATGCGGAATAGACTAGTATTGCACTTGTGCGCGTTGTGAGGCCATAACGACATAGTTGTCATATATTTAAGTATTGGATACTTATGCAAGTGCGATAGGAGGTTGTGTTTTACCGATGGTACGGAAAACAGCTTCGCTCTGGATAGACCCTGCGGAATCTCATTGATAGTATGTATATGTGTCTATGGGAGTCCACTTCAGGGTAGGTATATTTGGTCTTAACCTGAGACTTTCATCGCTAGTACTTGCGACAATCGATACGCTTTAGTTTTGGTCGTCCAGGATTTTAACAGTTTCTGCATACGCCTCTTCTAGGTTTATTGAGAATCGTAGTGTATTGGATGTGATGTCAAGACGGAAGTATCACTTTAGACATATGGAGATGATGATCACGCATGGATTCAGAACTGGTTCTCTATTGTTTTGCTACCATCGGGATAATATAACAAGGTCATGATTATCCAATCAAAGAGACTAGTTGCTTGATATCCGATATGTGCTTCGTACGGGGAAGACACTATTCCAGCCCCAGGCCTTGCACGTGACATCTGATACTGGATCACAATATGCAATACTACAGTATACTACGCCTGATATAGATCATATATTCCATTAAGAATATTTCTGGAGAATTGGGTAGGCATGACGCTTTGCTAGAAGCCAACCTTATCTCGTAAATCGGTAAAAATATAGTACGAGGTACGTAAGTGTTCGGATAGTCCGACGACCGGATTTACTGCCAACATATCTAGGGATCTCTTGGGTCGCTTCCCGAAGATTCACCGATGACGTATGATTCGAGCTTAATTAATCTGGGATTTATTGCGGAGAGACTTTATCTTGGATAAAGTACTATTTGAAGAGAGAGAAAGATTAATTTTGAATTAAGCATTAAATAATATATTCGATATATTAAACGAAATTAGATTCGACGCGGAATTAAAATTAGATTTTAATTCGGGAAAACGAGTTAATTTAGAATTAATTCGTTAGCGACATGAATAGTAATTTTACTAGGCATAATTATTTAATTAAATTCGATTTAATTACGTCACGACGAAAGTTCGTTAATTCGAAATTAGTGAACCCGGGCCCGGGAGTGTTTGCGGGCCCACTCGCATTTGGAATCGAGTGGGGCCCACATGTCACATCAAGTTTCACATCACATGTCACCTTTATCCACTTTTGGTTGATGTGTTTTGGTGGAGTTGGTGGTGACTTAAATCACACTCCAAAGTCAACATGAGTGACTTTTACCAAATCTTATTTTTGGTATATCATTATTATTTGTTTTGAAACAAACACACAACTTCATTCTCTCTCATGTTGGCCGAAAGTTTGAAGCCAAAATCCTCTCCCAATACTTCTTCTTCTTGACCGAAAATAACAAAGAAGGAAGTGAGAATTCTTGTTGCATTAATTCTTAAGGAGCTAGAACTCATCAAGGATTCATACAAGGTGTTAAGGAAACCTACTTGAGAGCTTGGAAAATCAAAACAAAGCTTGGAACTTTAGGAGTCCCTTGGTCGAATTCAACAAACCATCTTGGAGGAAAATTTTGTTGATCAACGCATCCAAAAGCCGATCAATGTAAGTGTGTTTCTGCCACTCTTCGTTGTTATTCATTCATATTTCAATACTTATTTGATCTTGGGTTTAATCCTAGAAACCCACCACAAACAAAGATTTGATTTGCACGAGTCCAACTCATTTAAGAATAAGTACTCGAAGTACAAATTCTTGAATTATATCGAACTACGAATTAAATCTAATTTAATTCGTATTGAATACTAATTCATTTATTTAATTCCAAACTAAATATCTACACTTTTTAATGCGCTTTAACGACTTAGATTCTAAATCCAATCTAAACAGGTCTTAAAACCCAATTAACATCCAATGTTGTTTAATTAAAGTCCAATGGGCTTTCAATTGATTTCATAAGGCATGGACTTTGGTCAATATGGTTCAAACCCAAATACCAAAGCCCAATTAAGGAATCGCCCTTATTTTACAAGAAACCAATTTCGGCCCATTAGGTCCAATTAAACTTTTAAAGCCCATTTGTTATATTTGGACTTAATGGAATGGTTTAAGCCCAATTTGGATCCAATCCATTTGGCCCAAACCTACTTGGCCCAACCAAGCCCATTAGGCCCAAATACAACAATTATTAGCCTAATTCAAAATCAAACCCAATTTATTAAATTCCAATTTTCCAAAATTCATAATTTAATAAATCAAAGTGTTTAGCCATGATTAATCTTTTAAATTAACATTCCAAAATACTAATCTAATCCATTAATCAAGCTTATCATCATCAACACATGTTCAACATAATTGATTCAAAAATCATCTCATTACATGCTATCATGCTCACATCATTCTAGGGTTTTTATTTCGATTTCGTTTTTCAATCCAATTGAATTACAAATCAACATTATCCTAAGTCTTTAAACTCATCCAATGATCAAAAGAACCAAAAGTACCATGACTTTATTAGGGCATATACATTCGGCCAACATAAGCTAATTGGGGAAAATTAATCCAATTCATTTTTCATGAATTGATCATGCATAACACTATGTTATCATCATTCAAGCATACTCAATCAAACAAATTCATCAAATCATGCTCAAATCAATTTTATCCAAATTTCATGTTATGAACCCTAATCATTTTCATGCTCAAATTAGGCTCTAAGATACCATTGTTGTTTAATTATGTGGTCCCAAGATCATATTTAAGCAATGAAAAGAATGAATACTCAAAGAAGTTAGGCGGAATCACACTTACATTGAACGGATTTTGAAGACGAAGAACACAAAATTTCTTGTTGTATTCGGCCAAGTTCCAAGTTGAAAATGAACAAGCTCCAAGCTTTGAGAGGATTCCAAGCTCTTTAGATGGTTTCCCTATCACCTTGAATGTGCTAGCAAGTGAAGAAAGAAAAATAATTTCCTTGTTCTTCAATGGAGGCTCACGACAATGCCTTAGGGAGAGAGAGAGTTTTCAAGTTTTGGTATTTTGTTTTCTAAAAACAATAATGCAAAACCTTTACCAAAATTTGGTATATGCCTTTCAAAAAGTCAAAGGCCAAATTGGTGGGAAAATTGCATTAAAGGCTCTCAACAACTAACATCATGAATAATGACTAGTTGTCACTCACCAAAAATGTGAATTGACATCCATCACTAAAGTGACATGTGATGTGACGAGCGATGTGACGAGTGATGTGACTTGTGGCCGCACTTGATTCAAAATCGGAGTGGCCTCACAAACACATCCTGGGCTCGGTTTCGTTAATTCCAAATTAACGAATTTTCCGTTGCGCCGTAATTAAATCAAATTTACTATTCACGTCGTTCTCAAATTAATTCTAAATTAATTCGTTTGCCCGAATTAAAATCCAATTTTAATTCTGCGTCGAAAACTAATTTTGTTTAATATATCGAATATATAATTTTATCGATTAATTCTGAATTAATCATTCTCTCTCTTCAAATAGTATTTTATCATAGATAAAATATCTCCGTTATTAATCTAAGATTAATTAAGTTCGAATCATACGTCATCGGTAAATCTTCGGGAAGCGATCCAAGAGATCCCTGGATATGTTGGTAGTAAATAAGGTTATCGGACTATCCGAACACGTACGTACCTCGTACTACGTCTTTACCGATTTACGAGACATGGTTGGCTTCTAGCAAAGCATCGTGCCTACCCAATTCTCCAGAAATATTCTTAATGGAATATTTAATCTTTGTCAGGCGTAGTATACGTAGTATTGCATATAGTGATCCAATATCGGATGTCACATGCAAGGCCTGGGGCTGGAATAGTGTTTGTCTCGTACGAAGCATATATCGGATATCAAGAAGCTAGTCTCTTTAATCGGATAATCATGACTTAGTCATATTATCCCAATGGTTGCAACATAATAGAGAACCAGTTCTGTATCCCTGCATGATCATCATCTCCATATGACTGAAGTGATACTTCCGTCTTGACATCACACCCAATACACTACGATTCTCAATAAACCCAGAAGAGGCGTACACAGAACCTGTTAAAGTCCTGGATGACCAAAACCAAAGCGTATTGATTGCAAGTACTAGCGATGCAAGTCTCAAGATAAGACCAAATACACATACCTTGATGCGGATTCCCATAGACACATAGTCACACTACCAATGGGATTCCGCGGGGTCTATCCAGAGCTAAGCTGTTTCCATACCATCCGTAAACACAACCTCCTATCACACTTGCATAAGTATCCAATACTTAAATAAATGATAACTATGTTGTTATGCTTCCATAACACGTACAAGTGCAATACTAGTCTATTCTGCATTATCGATGTCCAGTCTCGATAATACTACGACTAGGGATGTTTTAATGATTAAACTGTTATGGATTGATACTGTCTCATATTTTATCAATCCGGAACTAATCATGATGACTTTTATCATTTATATATCCAAGTAAATAAATTACAAAATGATAAAAGGCAATTTCCATTGCTAGATAGTTAATTTGGACAAAAACCACAATGTCTTTTACAAATAGTGGCGCTATAAGTCATAACTGTCCAACAGTAGTAAGAACTACCGGCCGTTACATGTATCTTGGATATATATATGGATCAAAAATTTGGTGTTGATTGATTAATAACCTTAATAGTTTTCTTTTTAAGCACATGTATTAAGATTAATTAGGGAATAATCTCAAAAATAAAAATTATCATTCTATAGTGATGTTACCATTCTATATTGCCTAGAATTGTTCCTGAGGCTTTATATTGTGGTGATTAATTTTGGTGCAAATTAATTAGATTAAAATTGTATCAGATCTGGTTTTGAGTGTTAAAAAAATATTTTCATCGAAAAGTACGTTATTTGGATGATTTTGGATGTGTATTGGGTAGTGGATAAATTCCAGAAATTATTTCATGCTCGAAAACAAGAGAAAAGAGTGAAATTCACGTCAAAACTGTATCACAGTTGTGAAACCAGCGAATTGGACACTGTTCGGGCAGCCCAAGGGCTGACGGAACACTGCCCGAATTACCAGATTGGCCGGCTCGTGGTTGGTCAACCGGTTTGACCGTTTGCCCGTTACGCATAGTATTTATCGAAAAATATTTTCGTAAAATAATTCATCATGTTTCAAAATATATTATGTTGTTAATTGTTAAAAAACATATATTTAAATTTGTTTGGGTTAATTAAAAATATTTGATATAAATTAATTCACTTAGGAAAATTTTAAAATATTTAAAAACTTTTTTCGCCCTTCTATCACGCCTTCCGCTGCGCTTGCCCTAACAAATAGTTGGTAGTACACACCACCGTCAATAGGAATCTCCTCGAGTCAAGTAACAAATGTGATCCTTTGACTATATGATAGCATTGGTTTTGTGGGTGATCCTCCACACATAGATGGCATGTATGTTAGTGACCTTTCATGGTCTGACAGTTAGATGTTCGTTGAGTATAGATCAATGTACTCGTTAACCAGTATGTATCAAGATAGGATCCATCGGCTTGTATGTGTACCATAAGTGGTTTAGGTATCCACGTTAAAAGTCATGATTATTAAGACTTTGGCCAAAGTATGTCAACTGAGGTCTATCATATTTTATCAGAAATAATATTCTGATTAGTTTTAAGGAATTGTGGACATGTCGACAATATGAGATGTGTACCTTGGAAACATGACGGTATAATCTATTTTTTATGAGCATAACTTGAATAGCCTACAACAAATGGATTGTTAAACATATTTAATGATCTCGACTTGTATAGTTCGGAAAAGTCGTTTGTGTTCTTTACAATTCAAAGGTGGCCAAATTTGTACATATGAGTTAAGATCATATGACGAATATGTCTGAACTTAGAGAGTCCCGTAATATGAAGTGTACTCGTTGAGAACTTAGGTAGTCAATCGTATTTGATAATCAATAATATTTGATATTAGATTATACTAACATCCCGCCTTATCAGCAATGTTACCGGCAGGAGACAGGCTAAACCCATCTCCATAAGCCTCTGATTCTAGAAAAATTTCGGCATGATGTATTCGTAACATCATGAAACTAGCCTATAGCCAGCATCCATATACAACACAAACATAAAATCTTGGCCTCAAGCCGGTATCTCAACATACGCAATCTAAGAGTCCAACTAAAATATGATACACAAAACAACCAGGGCTCCGTGTCCGAAAGTACGTATATACAAAAACTTTTCTAAAATAAACTCGTACTCAGCATATTACAACTTACATGGACTACTATACTCTTTATTTTCCCCAAGACTTGGTGACTGGTTGACTGCAACGCTGCTACCCGACTGCTCTATAACTCTGAAGTCCACGGTCGACCGTTTAGGTCGCCAACCTGTAAAACTAACAAACTGTTGTGGTGTGAGTCACAATGACTCAGTAAGCAACCATACATGAATCCTAATAATAAAACGTCATATTTATATATAATCTTAATTCAAATTATAGCCTTAATTAATAAGTTAATTATCCCTCTTTACTTATAACTCGAATACAAAAACGTTTTCTTGAAATCTTACTAATGGATTATCTCAACTTCCAATATAAATTCACTCATGCGTATTCTGTGATCTTTATTACCTTTACAAGTCCTTATTTACTAATCTTAGTTTTGAAATCTCCTAACCTCTTTAACACCCACATTAACTTATCATTCTTTCACACTTCACATCTCCGTCCTATATTTGCTTATAAACTAATCTTAGCACAAAAACAAATGCATATATTTTTACCTTCCCTTAACTGTTACCAGTGAACATTGGATATCTCGTACATACGCATTCCATCATACATGCAAAGCCATAAGTATACTTCCGATACTACCTATCCTGTGTCTGAAATCATGCATCACAATCACATGATACATATATAGTATAATCAAAATTTATTATGTACTTAATTCGCTTATTTACTTACATATGTTTCAAATAGTATATTTTCATGCGACAACTTGAACATGTACCTGAAACATCTATAACACGCATCAAGTTTTTATATTCTCATCACGTTTCTGCTATGCTAACTCTAATACCTCATTATATCTCTGTATACTCTTTGTTAATTCCGCTCAGGCATCTATTATAACTTTCTTTCTTCTTTTTATTTTCTTGAAATATCATCAAACATGTATTATAAAATATTCTTCTATTCATATACTATAACAACCACGTACTCATGTATATAGAATCATGTTGTCATACATCAATGCTTTCTAAAATACTCATTATTTGTAGACATACGATGCATATAAACATCAGTCTTATACTTATAAGAATAAGATCACGTTATCATGCATTAATATCAACTATATGCATCTCAGATGAATTATTAGAATACATGATTTATAAACATGATTTGTAAACCATACTCTACTTTAACATGCTATGCTTTTTTTTTTAAAAAAAAATACTTTTTGAAAATCATTTTCTGAAGAACTCTTTTCTGAAAGTTTCTTTCTGAAAACTCTTTGCTGAAAACTTTACTTGAAAATTGGCTCTTGCTTAAAATTTTGTATCTCTTATAAAGCTACTATTTCTGGAAACTTTCTTTTCTAAAAAATCTCTTTCTGAAAGCTGAAAGCTGAAATCTGAAGAACTGTTTCTAAAAAAAACTATTTACTGAGAATCTGAAAACTCTTTCTTGTACTTCTTTCTAAAATCGCTTTCTAAACTTTTTTTTTTTTTTTTCTGAAAACTGAAATATGAAATCCTTTTCTGAAAATCGAATCTCCGCCCGTAGGTGCATCTCCGCCCGAAGGCGCATCTCCGCCCAGGAATATACCATCTGAGCGCTGAGGATCTAGGGGCGTCCCTCCAGTCCTCCACATGTGCACATGTATATAAATCCGTCAATTCGAACAATGTACAACTGGGATGGGTCAAATCCCAAATCCCGAATCCATATGATATCCGTCAATTCCATCTGTGTCTCAAGTTACATACTGGGGTGAGGTTTCACCTCATGTCCCGTAAATCACTTAAAAACTGCTGATAAAATTTTAAAACATAAATCAAATCTCACAACTGTAAGAAACTTTTTCTGAAATACTTTTCTTTCAAAAACATTCAAACTATTCTTTGTAACACTTGGAATCTCAAAAACATTCTTAGCTTTAACTCAACTTCTAAAAATCACAACCTATAAATATGCATATGCATTTATTATACTACCATACATGTACCTGCATTCATTCTTACATACTTATGATACATTGAGACTATTCATGTATATGCAAACTCTATGCTCACATAAAACTTATCTTGATAGTCATATTTATTTATATACTTACATGCATATAAATCAACATGCTCAAGATCTCATTTACATATATTCATATGCACATATACTATGTTCATTTAAACATGCATCGAGATACTTGTACACAAAACGCATAACTACCATATACTAGCTTATTTATTTTTCCGTGCATACTTATCCTCTTTTGTACTTATATGCTTACTTCTTTACAATTTATCATTCTTTAACTTTGATCTCATTCCTTAGAGTGTAGTTTCTACAACCCCCAAACCCAAGTGTCCTTATATTATACTCATATATATCTGCCCACATTTCACGTACACAATATACTTTATCATTTTTATACTTTCAAATTTTAGGCTTGATAATATCGTACTCATATATAATCATATATATACATATATATACACACAGACACACATTCGGTTCTCTGGTTATACCTATACCAATAGAATTCATTTACTATCTAAATTCAAACAAAACACATCACAAGTATTCATCTCATGGGTTACTTATACCTATAAAATCATACACACAAACATAGTTGTTCTCCTCTTTTCTCATATATATATATGTACATGTACTAGCTTACGTATGCCTTTATCTAATTTGGGTTCATACATCTGATGCTTCTATAAACTTATACATAATAATATTTCTGTCTAACACAAACATGACATTATTCATATGCTATATCTATATATACTGGTTTATACCTACATATGTATCTCTTTACTTCTATATGCTCATGCATATCTTTTGCTCATACATATGCTTATAACTACTTGTTCTTATCTATATGTGTATATATACACATGCCTTTTTCTCATACATTCATCTTTATATATATATATATATAGATTTCATGCATATAACTATATACAACTTTATTATATTACTAATTTCGCACAACGTTAAATCTCTTAAGTATTTGTAGCATGAGTTACTTACCTGGCTTTGCGGATACTCCTAATATGGATCTGATCTGTCAAAACAAGTAACAAAACACGGTCAGAACCGCTATTGGCGGAACTTTCTACTAATCTATAATAAACTTTCGGACCTTCCCGGAACAGACGAATCATCTCCGATACTACGGTTCAAACTTCATTACTCTAATATATATCTTATATACTATTCTAAACTAGTTAGATGACTTAGATTCTCATTTTACGCGTTTGCGGTAAATCTTACAAAAAAAATTTCGCAAACGCTACTGAAGGGTTTCGAACCCTCCGAACTCATCCAGAATGACTTAATTACCCTCGCAATACCATATTTATATCATCTTTATAATTACGGTCATCTATGCTCAGTCGCGCGAGAAACTTTGTTTGACCGGAAACTCGCTAATTCTACCAGATCGATCAAATTTATTCCATTTCTGTCGGATTCTACCACATGCATCGTTTAATATATTATAACACATCCAAATCATTTCATGCTAATTCGCTACACTACGGAACTATTAGAAGCATCCGAATATAAATCGATAAACTTTAAATAACACATTTTTAACGGAGTGTCGTACCAAAATTCCGAGGGCATATTCGGACTCCCAACGGCCAAACGAATGCGCTGGTGTCGTCAAAATTCCAATCGGAGCTACTGTTCACCATGGGTCACTATTCATCCGAATATTTCTTCCTCGATTTACGTGCCATCGAGCACAGATCGGGAAAACCGTCACCACCATCTCATAGTACTCATTGAGGGCTTCGATTTGGCGGTGGCTCGGGCCGTGTGAAATAAAGCGACAAGCCGGGATCGGGAAACCCAAGCTCGCACATATTCCTCTCTCTTTCTACCGTTCGACGGTGATTCAGGGCTGCCGTCGGCCACCACAAGGTGGAGGGGTGGCCGGAGCACCCCTCTGCCCTGTCGCGCCAAGGAAACCAGAAACTGCGGGGGGGTCAGGTGAGGGAAAGGATGAGAGTTCTGCCCTTTTGTGATTTTTCAAAACCTTAAGGCTTCCTGTAAAATATCAAAAAGGTCCCCACATATTTGCTGTTTAGCCACTAACTTGGGGGTATCTACGGTAGTTTGCAATTTTGAGGTGTTTCTGGTGCAAATTTGAAAAAGTGTTCAACACAAAAGTTGTTTGTCTCAGAAAAACGAGTTTAATAGTTCAAGAACCAACTCAATCAGAGTTTATCTGCTATTTCTATGACCAAAACTATAAACTTTACGCGTTTTACAAAAATCGTGTAACTGACTTTTGATCCCACACGTTTTCCAACGAGACGAATAATCATAATATATTATTCCAACCCAATAACATCGCTTAAACACTTATTGGCTAATATCGCTCTATTTCGGGACCATAATTTTCGGTCTAGGAACTTTTCCAGATTTATCCCGAAAATCTGGGATGTTATAATTATCGATTCAAATAATTAAGTGTTATGCGATAACATTAATTATTTATTAAACCAATTGAGATTAATTAGATTAATCAAATTTATTTAATTGCTAAATAAATAATCAAATGAGTGCAATATTATAATTTCTTAAAAATATCTCTATAAAAGAGAGGTATTTTGGTAATTATATAATATGTATTAAAAGGTGTGGATACACTTGATTTAATTTGATTAGTAAAATTATATATGTAATAATTAGATTATACACCTAATAAGCATATTTGGACAAATGACAATTTGCCAACCTAAAAGTTGAATATGCTTGGCATATTCCATGATATAAATACTTAAAATATGCTTATGAAGTTTTTAGAACTTTTAACCTAGAATTTTGTATAAGAAATTTTTTGAAGTTCTCTACAATTTTCAAGTAATAAGAGATCTTAGAGATCTGGTCTCAAAGCCAAGCATGCTAGGTAAAATTTTGATGCTCTTTTTCATGTTATGTATTCTTTTAATGATTTGGTATCATTAATGAAGCATATGGTGTTGTATTATGTGTTTGGTGTATAATAACATAACTTGAAGTTGAAATAAGGTTAAAGATTTGTGTATAGTTGCTTTAGAATTATAGAAACACAATATAGATGTGATTGGGTCAGGCTTTATTTATGTTGGACTAGAATTATTCAATGGTTACTTCTTTGTGGGATTCATGTTTGGTTTGTAATTATGAATATGTATATGTTTTATAAAGAATATTTTATATTAATGAAAAACTTTTTTTTTATTCTTTAATTGTTTGAGATGTATTTGATAAGCATATGGGCATCGGATCGGATCCGATTATCAAATCTGATCGAATTGAGTTGGTCCGGTTCGACGGATTTTGGATTGGATCAGATTTTATCCGATCCGATCCGATCCGCTCGAATTTTTTTTTATTTAATATGCAAAATGACGTCGTTACATATTAAATTAAAAAAATTTGAATTATTTCAGATCAGATTTTATCCGATCCGCTCGATTTTTTTGACTCAAAACCAGATTATGCTTGCAGTTTATGATCATGTTGTTTGTACTGTGTACCGAATTCGGATCGGATCGGACCAATCCGATCCGAAATAATTCGAATCGGATCAAACCAATCTGATCCGAAATAGGATGATTTCAGATTAGATTGGTCCGATCCAATCCAATTCGAATCGGATCGAACCAATCTGATCCGATAATTATCGGATCGGATCAGATTGAGTTCAATAAGATGAACTGGTCTGAATGAATCAAACATCTCAGAGCATTTCGGATCGGATCAGATTCGGATTCGGTTCGATCCGTTCTGAATCCGATAATGCCCAGGGCTATCAGAATCATGTTTTACATGTTTAACATGCATTTGAATCCTATGCTTTTGTGTTTTTATTTAAAATATGCATACGTCATATTTGATATGCGCTACATGTTTTGAATTAAATTATTTATTCGACCTAAAGATGTTATGTATGACTTGATGTCATAAATCTCTTGTTATTAGGAGATTACTTTTATGTGATAGTATTAATGATGTTGGAGCATCAATGGATAGTTCATCTTGTCAATATAGAGATGAATGAGTTCTTATAACTTATATCCAATTCAATCATTATTGTGAGGGCATAAGTGGTCGAAATTTTAATCACTTCGGTAAAATATTTGATGTAGCATGATGTGTTGATGTAGCCACCCAATACCGTCATTATTGTGAGGTTAGCGAAACGTATTAGCGCATTTTGACAAGTTTTCATATAAAACACATCTTAATCCAATACTATTATTATTATGAAGATAAGAAACAGTTCAGAACCAAACCTAGGAGTCATACCAAGTGTGATTAACATAGACGTCTCCCTAATGAGTTTATGGAAGCCAATACCATCATTATTGTGATGCTGGAGTATATGTCATGGGATCCACTTCTCACTATAGAATTTGATTGTTAAATTTATATTTTTCCATTAAGGAGATTACTTAAATTAGTAAAATGACACTAATAGATTTAAAATTCATAATCATATTAGTGTTTTATGTTGATATGAAAATATTATGCTAATATTTGTTATTATTTTACAGATATGGTAGCCGCAAATCCATTAGCGCCTCTTTTGGATTCCAACAAATTGAAAGGAGCAAAAAACTACTTCGAGTGAGAGATGAAAATTTGACTTATTTTGAAGTCAGAGTGATTGAGTTATGTGAAGCTCAATCCATTGTCTGTCGATATCGATCCTAATTCAACTCATGAGGAGCGTGATACGTTCTAAAAATAGAAGGACGATAACCTGAAGGTGAAGTCTTACATTTCAGGATCGATGAACCTCAATTTGCTCAGATAGTATATAGATGTACCTTATGCTTGTAGCATTATGAGAATACTCAAAGATCGAAGCAAATCATGAAATTGAGATATATTAGAGGTCTAAAGAGCGATTGCATGTTTCGCTCAAAGATAGATAAGTTGTTAGCATTCATGTTTTGTACATGATTGAGCATATATAATATTTAGAAGGACATGGCATTGCCATTGATGATGAGTTTGGTTGAAATCTTAGTATGTCTTCTCTGTCCGGCACATATAGTGGCATTGTGTTGAAATTTCACATGCATTTGATGAAAGCCACTTATGAAGAGCTTCATAATATGTTATGTATGATGGAGCAAGATTTAAAAAAAGAGAACCTTAGTTTATACCTCTATGGTGAAGTGAGTACTTCAAAAACTTTTGGGAAGTCGAAGAAAGTGGAAAATGGTAAGATGAAGATTTTAAAGAAAGACTCCAATAAAATCACAAAATTCAAATCTGTCCTACTGAAGATAGCTTATGTTGAATGTCTACGTTGGAAGAAGTCTGGACATTGGAAGCATGATTGTCCAGATTGAAAGGACAAGTAAAACACTTAAGTACTATTTTTATTTTTCCTATTATTGACATCTCTTTAGACTTAGATCCAAGTAGTGGTTGGGTATTAAACACCGACAGTCCCACTTATATTTACAACTCCTTGTAGGACATTAGGGTTAAACGAAGACTTAACAGATGGGAGATCAAACTTAAAGTTGTCAATGGCGAGACTTTGGACGTCCAGGCCAAGAAACAATTTTGTTAAATCTTCTTAATGGATGTAAAATAGTTTTACATTACTATTATTGTAAAAGTGATGCAAGGTTTACCGCTATGCTTATGATGTCGACGACCAAGACACTATTGGGCTCACAGCTCGTAGAGAGTATGGATAGCCCATAAGGGACTAATCGGAGAATGAATGAATCTCCACCCAGTATAAGATATTAAGAATGATTTAAGGCCGCACTACACCCCTCGCAAGGTCCGACCTTAAATTCGTTTGGGTTCAAAATAGTCTCTTACTAATGATAGTATAATACTCGAGTATAAAAGAGGTATCGACATGTCTTTAAAATGTAATATCATGCAACAACATAGTAAAACGTTTTCAATAGCACAATCATAATAAGAATATGATAAAATAATAAATTAGAAAGTCATAAATATTGTCAAAGTAACATGAAAACAATAATTAAGGAATTTATATCACGTATCTCACTAGCCTGATTTTAGAGAAGCCTAGCCGGACATTCTTTATGTAATTTATATTTTACTGTACATATCACATGTCTAGTTATATGTTTTTGCAATCCAGAAACTCAGAATATACAAAATCATACACAACTAACAGAATTAATGAAGAAATAATGGCATAGTAGTAAAAAAACTGTAAAGTAGAACAATAGTAATAAAACAATAAAGTAAACATGATAGAGTATAAGTCTCGTCGATTTAGCTTTGGGGAAGCCTGACTGGGTAGTCTTTATATAATCTATGTCCGATCGGACTTAGTGCAAGTCTGGCCAGATATTATTCTTGAAATATGGACATAAACAATGTTGAAACATGCATAATTAGTAATAATAATAAACCATAAATAAAATGACTATAAAGCTAAGCAACAGTAATAAAACATTAAGTAAACATAATATGGTACATGTCTCATCGACCTGACTTCAGGGAAGCCTGACTAGATAATATTTCATATTATAAATGTCCGACCTGATATACCAAGGTTTGGCCGGACATTCTATGTGAACTAGACGAATATAACAAACATAAAAATATACAATGCTATAGTAACATGCTAGAAAAATATGGTAATAATAAAATGAATTCTATAAAATTGGTTTTTTGGAGGCCTTTTTTGAAATACATTTAATTATTTCCTAGTAGTATGTGGAGTTGTATCCCGAATACATAATATACTATCGTTCATTCGAAATCGGCTATGAAATTTATGTCCAAGTTTCCATCCTGTATACCAAAGGAAAATAATAAGAACTGGATACGGTCAGATATTTCTTAACCGTCTATGTCCGGCCAGATATATATCAAGACCGTCAGGAGATACTTTGTCATAACAGAAATAAAAAAAAATAGGAAACACAAAACAGAAATAAAATCAAGGAGCCTGCATGTCATACTTTAAGTGTAACATGGCTCTGAAAAGCACCTTAGAATGTTGGATGATTGTCAGATTGCTTGCCGAAAGGGGAAATCTCTAGAGATTTTGTGAGGTTTGCTCACTGTGTTTTTCTTTCACCGATTCTCTTTTCAAAATGCTCTAAATTTTCTTGTTATGGACCAAAGTTCATCCATTGTGAAGGATTTTTAGGTTCTTTTAATAGTGCTCAGGCTGGATCGAAAAAGGGAAGTGGAAATAAAATCCACTCTCTATCTCCAGTGATTGCCAATCTATAGCGTCAGCTACATCTCGGATATTTATTTTGAGATATACATCCGGTCAGACATCAATCAAGTCTGTGATTTTAATAATTGAAAATATGTACACTGACTGACAACTCGAGTGTATGTCCAACCAGACATTTATTTCAAATATTTATATGGTTGGATATTAATCAGATCCGTAATTCATGTGATTGACAATATGCACACTCATTGACAACTGTCATATTTGATGAACACTAAAAATTGTACATTTAATAAAAGAGAAATTATAATTTAATTTATAATTTATATATTTTTATTGTGATTTTTATTTATTATGCAGGTAAAATACTGCTTCGGATGCTCAACGGAAAAATAGATATGAAATCTGAATTTCAAGACCCAGAAACCCAAAAGAGCGTGACAGCTAAATTCAGATTGGACTTGTAAAATATTCACTGTGATTAGATTGATGATAAAATGATCTTATGATGTATTTAACTACACATGTCTTATATATAAATATGTAAACAAAATAAAATAAAAGCAAAAAATCAAAATCAAAAAACAAAAGCAAAAGACAAAAAAATAAAAAGAAAATGTCAATCCATCGAAAATGGATTGACATTTTCTTTCCAACACTTTGCAAATTGCAAAATTTTCCAATTTGCAAAGTAGGGTGCTGAGCGCCTCTATAAATACCGGAGCTCATCACCTCATTCACCAGCTCACTCCTTATTTTTCAAGTGTATTTTATTTTTCAAATTTTGTGATGAACACCAAAAGTGCACATTTATTAAAAGAAAAATTAATCATTTTACACTTGTAGTTTCATTAATCCCCTTAATTTAACATATTTATAAAATAATAATTAAATTTATGTTTTATATTTTTATTATGATTTTTAATTCTTATGTATGTGAAATAATACTATGGGTACATAACTATAAAAATGGACATGATATTTGGACTTTAGTGGAAAAAAACTTGAAATGGCGTCTAACAGTGTACAAATTTTGAAATTTCAGCCCTGTGTAATTTTTATATTTTGGCCAAAAAAATTTACTCCAATATCTGATTGAATTGATTCCAATTCCAGATTAAAGAAGATTTAAAGATCTACAGCTTTTCTGTTGACAAAATTTTCTAGTTCTGAAGTTTTCAAGGTCGAAATTGATTAAAAATCAAAATATGCTTTATGTAAAATTCATTGTCAATTTGTTAAAAAAAAATTGAAAAAAAACAAAATGGAAAATGACAACCCACCGAAAGGTGGGCATCATTTTCCTTTTACTCTTTAAAGTTATACAACTTTATGACTTTGAAGAATTAATTATAATAAATTAATAATTTAAGTTTTGAGAGAGGTGCCAGACACCTCTATAAATTGAGGTGCTCGACAACTCATTTTAGGCAGTCTGGATTCTATAGTTTTCTCTGAAAATTTGTGGATTTCTAGCTCTTGTGTGTTTTTTTTAAAGATTTCTTGTATTTTCTTTTTTCTTTCAGTAATAAATTATGTGTGTTTTTATTCAAATTATGAGTAGTTAATTTCTTTTTGCTGGGATAAAAGGGTGAAGTTTTTAATATGAAAATATAGATTAATCTCATTTATATTATAATATATAAATTATAATCTAATGATTAATGTTTAATTTTATTTTGGATTATTTATTGACAAATTTTGTTACGCCTACATGGTTGGTTTTATTTATTTTGCATAATTGAGTACCTAACTGGACTTGTTATAGACAAAAGTTATCACCACCTTTATGGCTGGTTTTATATGTTTTTGCATAATTAATTCCTGAAATAAATTAATTAGGTAATGATGATAATTTTTATATTATAAAAAATGAGATTTATAAATTTGAAATATTAAAAGTGGATTCCCTAACTCAGTATTTTATTTTATTGTTGCAATCCAATTTAACATTTTCCAATCACTTCAAACAAATCAAACACTTTTATTTTTACTCAAATTGTTATTTTATTTTACTAAATTTATCCTTTGTGGATCGACCCGGACTTACTGGGTTATTTCATTGCCTCGAGACTCTTATACTTGGGAGTAAAAAACTATTTTTTAGCGTGTCAAGTTTTTGGAGCCGTTGTCGGGGAATAAATTTAGTAGATATAATTATCCTTATATTTTTTTCTTTTAATTTTTAATTTTTTTTATTATTTTGCATTTTCTACATCTTATTTTCCTTCTTTTTTACATTTGTGTAGATCCAAGATGTCCTAATTGATCCTAAATGAATCCTGAACCCAGACATCCCACATACAGACAAACCATGTATTTAATTCTTCAAGGTTATAGGAGACAGAAAAATCAATTAAAATTAGCGGTGGCAATTTGGGTCAGGATTCGTTTATTTGTTCGATTCGATTCGCTTTAAAGCGAATACGGGTTTGAAAAAATGGATTCGTTTAATAAATGGCTCAATTCGATTCGATTCGTTTATTAAACGAATCGAATACGAATTTAAGCTCATTGATTCGTTTATTCGTTTAGGATTCATTTTATTATTTTTATTTACTAGTTCTTGTTAATTTTCAATTAAGATTCGAGAAATTATAGCTAATTATCATAGAAAAAGTAATATTTTCAATATTTGGTGAGGTATTTTTAGTAAATATATTAATTACATATTTCATATGTATATATTTATGAAGAATTAATGTAAATCAACTGTGGTAGATTATTTTATTAAATAATATCATTGACTAAACGAATAAACAAATATTCGTATTCGATTCGTTTATTAAACGAATCGAATATGAATCCTAATATTAGAATTCGTTTAATTCGTTTATTAAACGAATCGAATATGAATCCTAATATTAGAATTCGTTTAATAAACGAATCGAATACGAATCCATCATATTTTGATTCAATTCATTTATGATTCGATACGAATTCGATTCGTTGATTCGTTTTGACACCCTTAATTAAAATGGAACTTGTATTTTGCCAAAGAATTTCTTGAACCATCCTCATCTAGAGATTCTTCTATAATTTTTTATGAGAACTTAATTCGAGAGATTGAGACAGTTAAATGATAAATTCAATAGAGATCTGAATTGACAAGAATCAGATGACGTTTTTAAATCTAATCACTACATTTGTATTTTTTCTTTGTTTTCTTTTATCATTTTGACATTTTTATTTAATTTGTTATTATTATTTTATTTCATTTTTACTTGTTTATTATTTTTTATTTTTGTAAGTATTATACTTTTATTTTTTAAAAAATTTCAGGATATAGTCTGTATTTAGGTTGCATGAAACACTGATCTCGATCATCTAGCAGTATATTAAATAAAAAGTCTCCATCACCTTCATCGTCACTCAAATTGGCCGAAAACCAAAATGAAAATCCACCAGCCCGAGTTGAAAACCCAGTTGATCAGGAAGAATGAGTCTCAGCATGGCAATCTTATTCATCCTAAGATACTCAGGCAATTCATGAATCCCGCTAGGACATGATCACCATATTATATTATTTTCCCTCAAATGTGAGCACTTTTCAATTTTAAGCCAGATGTCAGCCAACTTTTACCCACATTCAACGGCCTAGGATCAGAAAATCCTTATCAACACTTAAAGGAATTTGTAGAGGTATGTATCACTTGCACATACCAAAATTATAGTATGAATATAATTCGATTAAAGTTTTTTACTTTTTCTTTAAAGGACAAAGCTAAAATTTAGTTGCATAACCTTAGGTCAGGATCCATCTGAACATGGGACGATTTGCAAGAACAGTTTCTAAAAAAACCTTTCCCACTCATAGGACAAACTCATTTAAGAGGAAAATCACAACTTTCACATACAAGTCGGAGGAAACACTTTATCAATATTGGGAGAGGTTTAAGAGATGTTGAATGTTTGTCCACATCACGGGTTTGAGACATAGAGGTCGGTTGCCTACTTGTACAAAGTTTTAACATCCCAAGGTAGACAAGTAGTGGAAATAATGTGTAATCGTGAATTTATGGACAAATATCCTAAAAATACACAAGATTACCTAGAACATATAGCAGAGAATGCACAATAATGGGACACAGTTGGAACTTATGAGTCGTCTGTAAAACCACAGTCAGCTGGTAGATGTATGTTTAATCTTAGGAAAGGCTATGTGTAACGACCGGTAGATATTACTACTACCTATTTGAGTTTAAGATTTTGAGTTTTGGGTTATATATACCATATGAATTATGTGTGTAAATTGAGATTGATTATTGATTAATGAAATAATAAAGTATGATAAAATGAAGTGGTAATGATATATGAAAGGTTGGGTTGTAGCTTGGAAGTGTTAGAATGAAATAGAGAAATGGGTGATGATGTTGGCTAAATTAGTTTGAAATGCTTAAAGAAATATTTAGTAATGTTAGTAAGTGATTTAGTGAATAAAGAAATGAATTGAAGGTTGGATGTGTGTGAAGTTGAGTAAAAGATGATGTTTTGAGTAGTGAATGAGAACTTGCCAGTGAGTTTGGTATGCTATACTTTCTGGACAGGCTGTGGTATTTAGGCTATAACATGAGTTTTAGATATCCGTTTGACAAGCCGTGAAATTCTGAGTAAACTAGAAACATAGGGGAATATCATATTCAAAATTCAGAATTTTTAGACTTAAGAGGGAGTCGTACCGAATTTTCAAACTTGGCCACACTGCAGTAAACTACTGGTTCTGTGGTAACAGAAAAAGGTGTAAAAAAACTTTATAATTTGCGTTCTAGAAGTCGAAATCAAGTTCCGTAAAATTATGGGTACTTTAGACGCATAAGGTAGTAACATATCCAAAATTTATAATTTTTGAACTTAAGACGAGGTCGGAACGAATTTTTGAAGTTGGGCGACCTGCTGCCCTAGTGCCCAGTTTTTCTGTTGGACAACCCTTCAATTTCGGTCTATAAGTTGAGTTTCTGAAGTCAGAATTGAGATCCGTAAAAACCATCATAAATTAGACATATTAAGGACCATTGTATTAAAGTTTCAGCCTTAGATTCATTCCCAATTAATTATGGAGAAATTTCAAAGTTGGTCTACAAACTGTAAATTTCTGGCCGTTAGAATAAATTAAGTTTCCGCTACCGCACTTGTGTAACTCCAAACCTAAGTCCGTGAAATTCATAGATACCATAGATATCATCAATATTTAGCAAGATTATGTATCCATACATTGTATATTCTTTTATGTCATATGAAGATGTTTCGAGTTATGCAAACTAACGATCATATTGATCTTAGATTGATGCCAGGATACTAAGAGGTAGCTCACGCCGTGAATCGCTCTCGATTTACCATAGCACAGTGAGTGGACACCTTCCTTTTTACTTGATTTTCATATCGTATTTTAATATCAGACTTATTTTTATGCCTTAGGGCGTTAGACTTCTCAATTGCTGTTATTACATGATATTTATGTTTTATGCTTTGTTTTAGTTGTGCTTTACACAGAAAAGTTTTAAAACATGAGTTTTTATTTATTTCGGGGCATGAGGAAAACCTCACCCCAGTATGTAACTTGATATTCAGATGGAATTGACGGATACAGAGAGCATGTGCACATGTTAAGGACTGGGGGGACGCCCCTGGATCCTCAGCGCTCAGATGGTACATTCCTGGACAGAGATGCGCCTACGGGCGAAGATGCGCCTTCGGGCAGAGATACGCCTACGGACGGAGATTCTGTTTTCAAAAAAAAGATTTCAATTTTCAGTTTTCAGAAAAGTGTTTTAGAAAAGAATTTAGAAAGACGGATTTAGAGTGAAGTACAAGAAAGAGTTTTCAGTTTTCAAATTCTCAGTACTCAGATTTCAGAGTTTCAGAACATAGTTTTCAGAACTTAGATTTTGGAAAATAGTTTTCAGAAATACTGGATATTCAGTAATAGATTTCAGAAATCAGTGTTTTAAAGGCAGTTTTCCGAAATACAAAGTTTTCATGTAAAGATGTTTTAAAAATATGATTTTAAAGCTAAAAGATTTTAATCAGTTTTCAGTTTTTAGTCCACTCACTTAGGTCGTATGACGATCTAACCCCCCTCCAGTTTTATCTGTTTTGTAGGGATTTTAGGAGGACAAGCTCGGGAGGACGGATACTGATGCAGTCACTAGGGATAGAGTCCACCAGTACAGAGTCACAAAGCATAAGAGTCAAGTTCAAAGTAAAAGTATTTTAATGCATTAGTGTTGTGGTAGTCATCATAAGTGTCTATTAAAGTATTGTAAAAAGAAGTATTTCTGAGTATGCATTTATGAGTAATAAAAGTATTTTATGTTGATTTAGTTATAGTCTTCATGTATGACATGGCATTCATATAGTTTAGAATACAGTCAGTTAGTCAGAGGCTTATGGGGTAGTACAGCTATCTCCTGATGGTAACATCTCCCAGATCGGGGATGTTACACCATGACCTTTCTGCTAAATATGCATCTCTAGCTAAAAAGTCGAGGCATTAGAAATGAGGAAGAGTGATCATGTCAAGTCTTTTCAAGAAGTCACCTGTCAAATCTGTAATTCAAATAAACATGTCACACAAGTTTTTCCAATCTTGTCAGCCCCATAAGAATGTCTCCATGACTAAGTCAATTCCATAAATACTTTCAAAAGACCAAATCCAAACCCATACTCCCAAACCTGCAATTCTGATTGGAGAAACCATTTGAACTTCAATTGAAGGAATGATAACCAAGCACAACCATCACAACAACCTACCCAGATACACCAAAATTTCCAAAACTCCTAGAATTATGCACCATATATTCCACCGTCTAGGAAAACCCTTGAGGATACCTTGCATGCATTCATTAAGGAATATGAAGCCATCAATAACTAAAATATGCAAACATTGATTGATCTCAAATATATTTTTTCCAAAATCACATCTAGTTTGACCATTAATGAGAAATGAAAGTTTTCTGCACAACCACAACTAAACTCTAAGAGTTATCAAAATCCTCACGATGATAGTTCTGGTAGTCAACACATAGACCAAGTCAAATCTGTTATAACTCTTTGTAGCGGTAAGGTCATCGACAAACCTATTCTTGAACCTCGTGAAGTTGAAAATAAATCAGATTCAGAGGGTAAAGAAAATGGTTGATGAACCATTACCCATCGTTGATGATAATAAATTTTCTCATGTACCTTCATTTCCTCAATCATTAAAAACAAAGAAATTGAACCATTCCATAGAGATATATGAAATATTCAAATAGTTAAAGGTCAATATTACTTTGTTAGATGTCATCCAGATACCATCTTATGCCAAATTTCTGAAAAACTTGTGCACCGTTAAAAGGAAACATCAGGTAAGAAATAAAGATTTTCTAGTTGAACAGGTAAGTTTCATTCTCTAAATCAATAGTGCATTAAAATACAATGACCATGGTTGTCCAACTATTTCATATATTATCAAAAATAAAAAAAATGAACATGCTTGCTTGATCTTAGAGTCAGTGCCAATTTGCTTCCATTTTCGATTTTCCAATAACTTAATATTGGTGAGTTAAAACCAACGTCAACTATTCTTTTACTTGTCGATAGATCAGTCAAGGTACCGAAAGGAATTGTGGAAAATGTGTTATTACATGTTTATAAATTCATATATCATGTGGATTTTATTGTCTTGGAAATATAACTTGTAGCAGACAGTTAGAAGCCAATTCCTGTAATACTTGGTTGCCCATTTTTAGCAACAGTTAATGCTTTAATCAATTGTAGGAATGGAATCATGAATTTTTCATTTGGCAATATGACGTTGGAGCTTAATTTTTTTTAACATGTACAAATAATCATACGATAAAGGCAGTGAAAATGAGAGCATCGAACTAATTGAACTAATTTTAGAGGAACATATTTAGGGGAGTTTATCTGATCTCATGGGAATTTGTACTACATATTTTCTTGAATCAAGTACGTAATTAGATTTAGATATTCCTAATGAATTTTCACTTGATTCTACACAAATACTGGAAGACGATGGAGAGAAATAAAATTTTGAGGAACTAGAAGCGCTGGAAGGAGAAAAACATGAGGAAACACTCAAATCGGAGTTAAAAACTTTGCCAAAAGGATTGAAGTATGTATTTTTTGGAGACGAACAAACATACCATGTGGTAATTTCTGATTCCCTCACAAGCAATCAAGAAGGTAAGTTGTTAAATGTGTTGAAAAAACATAAACTAGTAATTAGATGGACTTTAAAAGAGATAAAATTTTATCTCCAAGAAATGTATATCTCAATCCTTCAGGCAAATTCTTTAATTCCAATTTATGTGCTTTTTCATGTTTCTCTTCTTCAAGTGATCCTAGTTCCTCAAAATTTTATTTCCCTCCATTGTCTTTCAGTACCTGTGTAGAATCAAGTAAATAAAAATATCTGAATTTAATTACGTACTTGATTTAAGAAAACTAGTTGTACTAATTTTCGTAGAATCAGATAAACTCCCCTGAATACATTCCTCCACAAATGGTTCAATTAGTTCTATGCTATCGTCTTCACTGTCCTCATCGTATGGTTGTTTATAAATGTTAAAAATATTAAGCTTCAAAGTCATATTGCCAACTGACAAATTCTTAATTCCATTTATGCAATTAATTAAAGTATTAGTTGTTGCTAAAAATGGACGACCAAGTATTACATGAATTGGTTTGTAACTGTCTTCTGCAGGTTGTGTTTCCAAGATAATAAAATCCACATGATATATAAATTTATCAACTTGTAATAACACATTTTTCCACAATTCCTTTTGGTACCTTAACTGATCTATCGGCAAGTAAAAGAGTAGTTGAAGTTGGTTTTAACTCGCCAATATTAAGTTGTTGGTAAATCGAAAATGAAAGCAAATTGAAACTGGCTCCAAGATCAAGCAATGCATATTCAATTTTATGATTTCCAATAATACATGAAATAGTTGGACAACCACAGTCTTTGTATTTCAATGTATTATCGATTGAGATAATAGAACTTACATGTTCAACTAGAAAAGTTTTTTTCTTACATGATGTTTTGTTTTAACGGTACACAACTCTTTCAGAAATTTAGAATAAGATGGTATTTGTTTGATGACATCTAGCAAAGGAATAATGACTTTTACCTGTCTGAATATTTCATAAATCTCTAGAGAATGGTTCAATTTCTTTATTTTTAATACTTGAGGAAATGGAGGTGCGTGAGGAAAATTATTATCATCAACGACAGATAATGGTTCATCAACCTCTTCTTTACCCTATGAATCTGATTTATTTTCAACTTCATGAGGTTCAAGAATAGGTATGTAGTTGAAATTACCACAGCGAAACGTAATAACAAATTTGGCATGGTCTATGTGTTGACTACCAGAACTACCATCATGGGGGTTTTGATAAATCTTAGGGTTTGACTGTGGTTATGCATGAAATTTTTCCTTTCTCATTAATGGTCAAAGTAGATGTGATTTTAGAGAAAGTATCTTTTAGATCAATCAATATTTTCACATTTTGGTTATTAATATCTTCATGTTTCTCAATGAATGCATGCAAGTTATCCTCAATGGTTTTCCTAGGAGGTGGGATATATGATGCATAATTATGGGAGTTTTGGAAATTCTGGTGTACCTGGGGAGGTTGTTGTGATGGTTTTGCTTGGTTATCATTCCTCTAGTTTAAGTTTGGATGGTTTCTCCAACCAAAATTGTAGGTTTGAGAGTTTGGGTTTGGATTTTGGTCTCTTGAAGGTGTTTATGGAATTGACTTGGTCAGGGATACATTCATGCAAGGCTGGCAAGGTTGGGTTAACTTGTGTGACATATTCATTTGAATTACAGATATGACACGTGACTTCTTAAACTGACTTGACATGATCAATCTTCCTTATTTCTAATACCTCAACTTTTTTAGCTAGAGATGCATACTTAGCAGAAAGGTCATGATCTTCCCTAAGGTTAAACATACATTTACTAGATGATTGTAGTTTTACAAACGACTCATAAGTGTTAACTGTATCTTATTGTTGTGCATTCTCTGCTACGTTTTGTATGTAATCTAGTGCATTTTCAGGATTTTTATCCCTAAATTCACCATTACACATCATTTTCATTATTTGTATACATTGGAGTGTTAAACCCTCGTAGAAGTAGGAAACTAGCCTCCATGTTTCATACGCGTGATGTGGATAAATATTTAACATCTCTTTAAATCTCTCCCAACCTTGGTAAAGTGTTTGCCTCGATTCTTATGTGAAAGTTGTGACTCTTCTCTTAAAGGAATTTGTCTTGTGACGGACAAATAATTTGTTTAGAAATTACTCTTGCAAATCATCTCATGGTTTTATAGATCATGACCTAAGGTTTTACAGCCAAATTTTAGCTTTATCATTTAAAGAAAAAGGAAAAAACTTAAGTCGAATTATATTCATGAGGTAATTTTGGTCTGTGCAAGTGTTACATACCTCTTCGAATATCCGTAAGTGCTGATAAAGATTTTCTGATTCTAGACCGTAGAATGTGGGTAAAAGTTGGATGATACCTGGTTTAAAATTGAAACATGATGCATCTCGGAGAAAATAATACAAGATGGTGATCTTGTCTTAGTAGGATTCATGAATTGTCTAAGTATCCTAGGATGATTAAGATCGCCATGCCCAGACTTGTTCTATTTCTGATCAAATGGATTTTCAACTAGGGCATGTAGATTTTCAGTTTGGTTTTCGGCCATTTTGACTAACGATGAAGGTGATAAAGACTCTCTATTTAATCTACCGCTAGATGATCGAGGCGAATGTCTCATGCAACCTAAATGCAGACTATTTTTTAAAATTTAAAAATACAAATGCAATATTTACAAAAAGAAAAAAATACTAATAAGTGAACGAAAGAAAAAAGTTAAAATAAATGACAAAAAATTACAAATGTAGTGTTAAAAAATGAGATACAGAAAATACAAATAAAAAGAAAAGAAAAAATATACAAGGATGTTAAATTATTATTCTATCTACTAAATTATATTCTCTGGCAACGACACCAAAAACTTGACATACTCAAAAAATAGTTCTTTACTCCTCAGTATAAGAGTGTCGAAGTAATAAAATAACCCGATAAGTCTGGGGTCGATCCACAAGGAATAAATTTAATAGGATAAAATAATAATTGAGTGAAAAGAAAAATATTGATTTGTTTGAAATGATTGGAAAATTTTAAATTGGACTGCAATAATAAAATAAAATATTGAGGTTATGGGATCCACTTTTAATATTTTAAATTTAGAAATCTCAATTTTTATAATATGTAGATTGTCATTATTACCCAATTAATTTATTTCATGAATTAATTATGTCAAAACATATAAAACCAGTCATAAAAGCAGTGATAACATTGTCTATAACAAATCCAGTTAGGTACTCAATTATACCAAATAAATTAAACCAACCATATAGACGGTAACAAAGTTTGTCAATAATTAATCCAGATTTAAATTGAGTATTAATCATTAGATTTAATTTATATATTATAAGCGAGATTAATCTATATTTTCATATTAAAAGCTTTACCATCTACCATAGTAAAAGAAATTAACTACTCATAATTTGAATAAAAACACATATAATTTTATTACAGAAATAAAAAGAAATTACAAGAAAACTTTTAAAAAAATTAAAACACACAAGGCTAGAATTCCACTAATTTTCAGAGAAAACTATGGACTCCCGGATGCTGAAAAACTAAGGGGTGAGCACCTCTTGATAAGTGCATGAAAGTGTACTTTGAACGTCACTAACTCGGCTTATCTATCATATGTTTTAATCTTAATTAGAGTCATTTTATTCTTTGTTCTTTGTTATTAGGAAGCAATGGAGCAAGAAGAATGGAGCAATTGTCCATGTTTCGGGACCTAACGGAATGTAACATCCCGCCTAAGCCAGGATGCCACCGGCAGGAGACAGGCTAATCCTGCCTCCATAAGCCTCTGACTCTGACGAAAATTCCACATGACCTTTGCTAAAAGTCATGCAACCTGGATCAAAATCCAGCACCTCAACACATCCTATAGAGCCTAACAAATAATAAATCACTAAAGTAAAGAACTCAAAACACAATACAACTGGGCTCCATGCCAGAAAGTACGTATAAACAAAAAAACTTTTACAATTACACTTATACAACTCAATCCTCTACAATTAAACTTATACAATTTGACTCTAATACTCCCAAGACCGGGTGACTGGCTGACTGCAACGCTGCTATCCGGCTTCTCTAGCTCTGAAGACTGTAGTCGACCGATCGGGTCACAACCTGTAAAACTTAAACACTGTTGTGGTGTGAGTCATGAGACTCAGTAAGTAACTATGCTCATTCCTTGAGCTTCAAACACATACAAAGTCTTAATGATGTTTCTGTTTTAACCTAGCTGTCTATGTGTTCATGCAATTATGTATTAGGTCTGAACTAGCTAATTATTCCCTATCCACTTCACATGCATATTACTTGTCATTAATCCTTTTATCTGGTCACACACACTTTAACTTCTGTTTATCATTTACATTAATAAACATCCATACCAAATACTAGGGGTGGGCAAAAAAACCGACCGAACCGAACCAAACCGTAAACCGAACCAAACCGGACCGAATTTACGGTTTTTTTTCTAACGGTTCGGTTTGCGGTTCGGATTGGCCTACCCCAAACGGTTTACAGTTCGGTTCAGGAGCTAATCCGAACCGCACCTGTAAAACCGAACCGAACCGTTATAATTAAAAAAATTATATATTTTTATAAAAAAATTTGTATTTTTCCTTTATTTTTATTCTATGTTTTATTTTTATTTCTATGTTAATACTTTTATTCTTAAATTTTTTGTTAATGTATTTATATGTTAATACTTTTATTCTTCAATTTATTTATTAATACTTTTATTCTTAATTTTTTTTATTTTATGGTAGTATCATTATTCTTGAAAGTAAGATGTTGGATTTGTCTCTTAATTAGAATGATGGTAGCATCATTTTCAAGGTAATTTTTAAAAAATACAAGAATTAATTGTGCCTCATTTTTTAATCATTTATGGAGTGCATGTGTTTCCTAGAGTCATAACTTACACCCTAGTACTTCATACTTTTTGTTGGATAGACTAGTTTTTTTTTCTACTTAAGTGGATGAAAATTTATTTTAAATATAATAATCCGTAAACCGAACCAAACCAATCCGTAAACCGCTGGTTTAAAAAAATTTCAATCCGAACCAAACCGTTATTTAATGGTTTGGTTTGAGAGGTAAAAAATCCGAACCGTAAAATATGGTTTGGTTTGGTTTTTAGCAAAAACCGAACCAAACCAAACCGCGCCCACCCCTACCAAATACATCAAGTTCTATATCACCAACTAACAAATTCAAATCCGTCACGCTTCTACTGCGCTATTTTAATATTTTAGTACTGACCTGTTTATTCTTTGCTAATCTTAGTTTGGTTATTTATCATACTTATCCTTCTTTTATTTCATTGAAATATCATCAAATCGGATAAATATATATTCTTTTCTTCAAACATTATCACACAACTTTAGATCATGTTTACATGTATGAATGAAATCATATTATCACACATTACTATTCCCAAAGAGAAACTCTTATGAAAACCTACAATCATACATGCATCATCCACAAATATATATAAACATAATATTGAAATCATGTATTAATATTAGCTATATGCATCTCAAATAATTTCTAGAATGTATGATCTATATACCTATCTTGTGAATTATATTACTCTACTCTCTATGCCATGCTTTAGGAACTATTTCTTTAAAGCTTTTTCTGAAAATCTTACATATGAATGTACTATTACGATCATGCATAATATCAACCACATGCATTTTCAATGGATAACCAAAATATATGTTTTATATGCATAACTTATAGGCTACTTCCTACTTTAACATGTCATACTGTTTAGAAAATACTTTCAATAAAAAACTTTCTGAAAAGCTGTTTTCTGAAAACTGCTTCCTGAAACTCTTTATGAAATCTGTCCTTCTGAAATACCGTTCTCTGAAAATTGTTTCTAAGAGCGGCTCATTTGAAAATTGTTTCTGAAAACTGGAGTTTCTATCTGAAATCTGTATTTCTAAAAACTCATTCCTGAAAATCTTTCTTTTTCTCGTACTTTTCTCTAAAACCGTCTTTCTAAGTTCTTTTCTAAAACTCTTTTCTGAAAACTGAAATCTGAAATCCTTTTTCTGAAAAACGAATCTCCGCCCGTAGGCGCATCTCCGCCCGAAGGCACATCTCCGCCGAGGAATATACCATCTGAGCGCTGAGGATATAGAGGTGTCCCCTCAGTCCTCCACATGTGCACATGTGACTAAATCCGTCAATTTCATCTCTGTAATAGTTACATACTGGGGTGAGTTTTTTTTTTACCTCATGTCCCGAAAAATATAAAATCATATTCTGTATTTCAAAACTTTAAAAATATACATTTAAAAAAAAAAAACATTTCTTTCAAAAGCATCAGAAACTTTTCTTTAAAACCTTTTGAATTCCAAAACCATTCAATTCAATTCTTGAAAATGATAACACACATATATGCATATTCTTTTCTTACGCCATCACTTACCCTAGCCATGCTTTCTTATATGCTTATCTTATATTGATATTCACTTACATGCATGTGTTCGTGCATACCTATAAATTAGTAACATATATCTACTGCTCTTTACTTATTTCCACCTTTAACTATTTTATGTTCCATATGTATATACTATCATTAGTATACTTTGCATGCATCATACGTAATATCATAAATTCATGCTCAAACTAATAGATTTTATCATTATAAATACATTCATCCGTACTTTCCAGTAGCCACACATCACAGAACAATATTTATATAACATACACACTACTCATATCATATATATATAATATATATATATATATATATATATATATATATATATATATATATATATATATAGATATACATACACACTACTCATATCATATATATATATATATATATATATATATATATATATATATTAATATATATATATATATATATGATATAGATACACACACATATATATACATACTTATGTATTAATTCATCATCGCATATCTTCGCAAATGCTATCACATATGTTTACACTTAATCATACACATACATACTTATACATATATTCGTAATTTATCATATCATATGGCTATATATATTAACACTACTAAAGTTTACTTCTATAGATACTAATCACTAATTTCATGTTTATGCTTCTTCATTTACATACATGAGCATATAAGTAAAACGTGATCTTAAAACATATATTGATGACATGTGATCTATAAGAAAAAAAAGGATTGTTAGAACAAAGAAATAATTAATGAACTTGTAAAGATATATGGACCAGAATTTTCCAGGTTTTTGAGTCAGATTTTGGAATTTTGCTGGGAGCAATTGGTAAAGAATTTGGACTAGAAATTTTTATGGATGAATCCCCTATGAGTCTACTATAACCCAAATTTTACAGAACCTAATTTTGATTCCCGGAACTCCGTAAGCAAACTGATTTCTACCAGCTATTTAGCAGGGACAGAATCAGATCAGTCACTGCTGATTACCCCATTTCGAAACTCCGCCAAAAATTCTCATTAAGCCCAATGGTTCTGAATTTTTTATACATCGGGCTCTTATGTGTCTAGTTTATTTTGGCATTGACGTCTCATCGTTTGGACACTCGAAACTCATTCTAAATTATGAAAACCGAGCCTAGGTCATCAGGTCACAAGTGCAGATTTTACTACCGATCAATTGACTTTAGAGAATTTTCTACATTAGCGTCTTAAGTCCAAAAATTCTAATTTTTGGATATGTTACTCGTAATTGTGTCTATTTTACTCAGAACTTTACGCCTTGCTGGAGTTCTGAGTGATCTGTCTCTTATTCAACTGATGTGGGAGCGAAGCTCCGGGTAGAGGAAATGGGGGATTTAATGCCCCTTGTTAGTGAGTTAGTCTTCGATCTTACACGGCGGAATCAACGAAGATCTAAAACTCAAGTTATAAATTCACAAAATTGACCTGTCCAGAATGCTAATGTCTATTACTCAACTGTATTAGACTTAAAATTCAAGATTTCTATCTTATACCATACTGACCACTTCTAAAGACCAAACACAACCTGACAATCTTTTATTCCTAACTCTGATCACAGTTTAACAGTAACCTATTAATAGAAAATTTACCCAAAAATCACTCTATAGTTTGGCCGAACACCCCCCTGTCACACACATCCCCCAATTTCTTTAATTCAACATTACTTATAACTAAAATCAACAAAAACCCATATAAACTTCATACCCACTGGTAAATACTCAACAATCCCAATTTCCAATCTAGGGTTCATAACCTCTTCTTCCTCTAAATTTCTCAATCAAATTAATTTCTTTAATTTTACAAAATTTTGTCCTAAATATCAAATCTGGATTACTATTAATATAATTTTAACTTACTATCAAGTCTAATTTTGAATTCCAATCCAAATACCCAAATGACAAATTTAATTAAACCCAAGGGAATTGTAGACATAGTATACTTACTTTTTTACCGCCCCTGCACTCTCTCAGTCTCTCGGTCTATCTCTTTCTCTCTTTTCGGTCTTCCTGCTCTCTTTCTCTTCTCGGCCTGTCTCTCTCGATTCTTCTCCACACTCCATTTTTTTATGGATCTCTCCTTCTCCCTCCCTTTTCGTCCTCTGTGTGTGTTGTTTTGTATATCATGTGTGTGTGTTAAATTGTGTGTGTGTGTTTTAAATTAATAAATATGTGTAATTATAGCACATGTGTCTTAAATATATGGTGGATAGAGAATACATGTGTGTCTCTAAATAAATATCTAAGTTTTATTTATCATAATCATGTTAAATTTCAAAACAACCCTTCAAGCTTAACTTATTATAAAATTAAAATTAATTTCATGAAAATGTTCCCATTAAGAAAATAAACCCCGCATTCGATCGCGACCTAAGCGAAAATAAATCCACGTAATAATGCTAAAATAACCCGGGATGTTACACGGAAGCATCGGACACACGCGGGAAGAAGCAGGACTCAAGACTCGCGAGCTAGCGAAGAGGAACTTCACTGGCACTGCGACGCCTGCACCAGATTCACGCCCAGTCAAAATTCCTGTGAGTTGGTGGTTGCGGCGCCCAACACTAGCGCCGCGGCGCCCTGGACGCCTCAAAATCCTGATTTTTGACGTATTTGATGCTTATTATGATTATGAGGCCTCCCTATATAAAGCCAACTTCTTCCAAACCCTCAAAAAGAAGGTAAAAGAAGAGAAAAAAATAGAGAGAAACACACATTAAAGAGCCACAAACAGAAAATCAAGAGAGGAGAACAAAGAACTTCAATAAAATCATGACGTCTCTCCGATCTATCAAGGTTGTATCTCTATTCCGCATGGAGAACTAATCTTCTAGGCAAGGCTAAGTTGAACTCTTGTATCTAAAATTCTTATATTTATGTTGTTGGTTCATAGAAACTCTTTTAACATTTAATAAAATTGATGGTTGTTATTCTTTATTAGTTTATGATTTCTGAACCGAGAGACTGTGTTTTGTCAACTCCCATATAGATCCAGTTATGCTTCTTCTATGTGTGATTTACGAATCCAGTTGTGACCGGTAAAGTTATTTTATGTGTTGGTATTATGTTGTAGTATTGCCTGAGGGTATATTTTCGACGTTAGTTAGCTCGTAACGATAACTTTTGTATGTTGTTTACATAGAGACAATAATAATTGATTACCTTAGAATTTGACATGTGTAGAATTTAATATCTCTTTGTTATTGGTTTGGGATATGAAACCTTGAAATGAGTAATAACAGGAATCAATAACTGAACACGTGAGTTTAATACAAGAGGGATTCCCAATGCTTTTCCATCTTTCTCTTTTGATATTCTTAAATATTTTCTTATAGTTTTTATCTTATTTTACCAATCAATCTATCTCTTTTTGCCTTAGTTATTGCTAACGTCTTTGTTTAAGTAAACCAGTTCTTTGTAACCATCTCACTGAGGAATCGAAACCCCAACTATACTGTGATAGCTGCAAGCATTTTTTGGGTGTAAACAAAATTTGGCGCCGTTGCATGGGGAGACGGTTTACAATCTAAAGGAGCAGGTTTACTTGGTCAAACACAAAACGGGTAACTTCGTTCACTCTTTAACTTTTTGTTATTTTTATTTATTTATTATTTATATACTTATTTTATTTCAATTTTAGTTTTAGTTAGATTTTAAATTTTAGTTTATTCTTTTTATTTATTAATTTATTAATTTTTGTTGTTTCTTATTTTACTTGAATTTAACTGAATGCATAGAAATAAAGATCGGTTTGGTAGATTTGTTAGGATTGAATGTGAAGATTCAAATTCCGATAACATATTGGAAAATCTTTTTGCCACACCATCCGAGTCTAGTGCACATACTATGAATGAATACGAGAGACCACCCGCGAGGACTCTTGAAGAGTACCTTCATCCCACTCGCACAACTACACCATCGTGTATCATGTTTCCTCCTAATGCACCATACATAGACTTTAAGCCTGAAATGATACAGTATCTCCCAATCTTTCATGGTTTGGAGAACAAGAACCCTTATGTGCACATTAGAGAGTTTGAAGAGGTCATAGCAACCTTCCATGACCGGTTTGGGACCACTGATACAATAAACTTAAGTTCTTCCCTTTTGCTCTTAAGGATAGAGCTAAGAGCTGGTTGTATTCTTTGAGACCTTGATCAATATGATCATGGGACGAGATGATACAGGCGTACTTTAATAAGTATTTCCCACATCATAAGACAAATGCGTTGAAAATCCAAATCTCCACCTTCTCTCAGAGAGGCAGTGAAATCATTTATCAAATATGGGAGAGGTATAAGGAGATGTTAGTTAGTTTCCCTCACCATGGATATGAGGGTTGGCACTTAGTAAGTTATTTTTATGATGGTCCTACCCTAGAGAATGGCAATTCGTGGAGACAATGTGCAATGGTGAGTTTATAAGAAATGACTCTGATGAGGCATTTGAGTACTTAGATGACTTAGTCGAGAAATCCCACACTTGAACTGGACCTAATACCCTGGATAACAATGATAGGACACACACTCCTTCTAGTAGAGGCATACACCACTTCAGGGAAGATGATAGTCTTAGGACACATCTTGAACTATTGACTAGAGAGTTATGAGCCTTAAAAGCTGGAGATAGCAAGACCATGCATGCAGTCGCCCACCTGGAACCCCAAGAGTGTCATGTATATGGTGAGATGAGGGGGATATTTGAGGAACAATGTAATAACTTAGGGATGTACAAGAAGCCATTCACACATTGTTCAGATACCTCTAATCCTGGTTGGGAGAACCATCCCAATCTTAGTTGGAAACATGAGTCCCATCAGCCGACTCAAGCACCACAAACTATGAGTTACAGTGCCCCTTAGTATCACACACCTTCTGCCCCTAGAAATTATTTAGAAGAGAGTGTGCATGCATTTATAGAGGCCCAGAGTAAAACCAATCAAATGTTTGAGTCGTTGATAGCTCCAGTTACTGAGAATAATAATGAAATTAAGAGTCAAGTCTCTAAATTGACTAATGTCCTGGGTGTGCAAGTACAAGAAAAATTTCCATCTCAAACTCAACCAAATCCACAAGGCCAGCACATGGCATAGGCTGATCAGGAAGCAGCCAATGTAAAAAGTGTTAATGTTATATTCACTAGGAGTGGTAAAGAGGTAGGAAAACAGGACACGTCCAACACCATAGATGATCCCAAAGATAGTGGCATAGGTACCCCTCAAGAAAAACAAGAGACTCATTTCCAAGTTAGAGTATCTTTCCCTCAGACATTTAGGCCTATAGTGAGAGCCCCATATCTAAATGGTGAGATCCTAGAACACATGAAGCAGGTAAAGATCAACCTTCCGTTATTACATGTGATAAAATAAGTTCCTACTTATGTGAAGGTTTTGAAGGATCTAAGCACCATAAAGAAAAAGCATAATGTGAAGAAGACTACTTTCCTGACAGAGCAGGCTAGTGCAGTAATTGAATAGATGACCCCACCAAAATATAAAGATCCAGGTTGTCTCACTATCACTTGTTATATTGGCACACATGAGTTTGGTCTCGGATTATTAGATTTAGGTGCTAGTGTTAATCTCATGCTTCGATCTATGTGCAGTTAGGGCTTGGCTTGATTAAACCTACTATAACATCCCGCCTAGGCCAGGATGCTACCGGCAGGAGACAGGAGAACCCATCTCCATAAGCCTCTAATTCTAACGAAATTTTGACATGATGTATTCGTAACATCATGCAACCTGGCCTGTAGCCAGTGTCCACATACAACAAGAAACTCAACAATCTCGGCCTCAGGCCGGAAACACAGTATCAAGGCCTCAGGCCTAAACTCAAATAACAAAATATAAACTACTTGGCCTCCGGCCAGAACCTAAATGAAAATATACCATTACATAACTTATACAAATGAGATGCAAATGCAAAAACTATACAAAGAGCCGTGAGGACCCATAACTCGACCCAGGACTCCCTTGACTGCAAATGGGGTGATCCACCGTCTTCAAAGTCTTCATCGAACTACTGCCACTAACCTGCAAAACTGCAACTGAAAAGATGTGAGTCATATTGACTCAGTAAGTAACCATGTAAACATAAACAATTCAGATTTAACTTAATATCGTACATCCATTTATTTCCATATTACTTGCTATAAGTCTTTTCATCTGACAAACACCTACGTTCATTAACTTCTATTAACTACGTCTGTATCAATCCTTCATATCAATAAATCAAGTTCTACTTTGCTAACTAACAGGTTAGGATCCAGTACACTTTTGCTACGCTACTATGATTCTTCTCTTAACCTTTCTGTATATATTATGTTAGTCTAGGTCAGACAACCATTAAACTTTTCTTCTTTTACCTTTTTGAAATATCATCAAATCGGTCAAATAATACCTATTATTATTTTTTTTTACCAAATCTTCATTTTTAACTGTCTTACATTCTATATGGTATCTCTATCATTAATATATTTTATATACAGTTAATTAAAGTCACTCACATAATAGATCACTACATTTCTATATACATGTGCAAATCACTATTTTCAACTCAATAATACCGAACATGTAATATGAATTCATGTTTTCATACATTACTATTCACAAAGGTTAATCTTATATAAACATCCAAATTGTATCATTATTAACCATTTATGCATATAAATGTAACAATGCCATCATGCATAAATATAAGCTATATATAACCCAGGTGGTATCTGAAATGTATGATTGATATGCATAACTCGTAAACTGTTTTCTACTTAAACATGCCATATGGTTTAGGAACTACTTTTTGAAAACCTTTTTCTGAAAACTAATATTAAAATCGAACTTACTGAAAACCTCCTTCAAATCTCTAATTTCTAGAAACCATTTCTAAAATCTGTTTTCCGAAAACTGTAAACTATAATCTGGTTTTCGAATACTATAAACTGAAAGTCTAAAAGCTGTATAAAATCTGAAATCTAAAAGCTCCAAATCTGAAAACTGTGTTTGAAAACTGGAAACTTTATCTTGAAACTATAAACTGAATCTGAACTGTAATTTGTGTCTGAAAACTGAAAACTAAACTTTCTCTGAATTCTGTGTTTCTATCTGAAAAACTGGACGTATGAGGGCGTTACGTACCGCCGTCCCCCCATACGCCTATCTGGAGGCAGAAGTGCAAATCCATGACTTTGGGGCGTTACGTATCGCCGTCCCCCAAAGCATGCCACTACTGTCTCATATCTAGTGGTCTTGGGGCGTTACGTCTCGCCGTCCCCCAAGCCACAATCTGGAGGATCTGAGAGCGTCCCCTCAGTCCTCAACATGTGCACATGTTTCTGAATCCGTCAATTCTAACAATGTACCACTGGGATGGGTCAAATCCTAAATCCCGAATCCAATGTATCCGTCAAGTCCATACTGTGTCTCAAGTTACATACTGGGGTGAGTTTTTCCCTCATGCCCCGGAAATCAGAAAACTCATACTTAATAAAATCTCGAAACTAGAAGAAAAATCGTTCTGTAACACAGTTCTTCAAAGGCTTTTGAAAACATTCATTTAAAATACTTCGAATTCTTGAAAACATTCTTAACTTGATCCATTGTTGAAAATCCCAGCATAACATATATATATGCATATGCATCTCCATGTTTCTTTCTATACTAGCTATGCTTTCTTATGATGTCACATATGTACATATACATGCTCATGGACTTTTACTAATCAAACATAAATCCAATATCATCATTCCCACAGTTATGCATACACACATCATCAAAATTGTTCTAATACAACAAGTATCACATATAAACAAACATTAAATTCTCAGTTCATAAACTCATTTACAAATTATCATAAACATATCCACTCTACGTTTATTTAAACATTTATTAATACACTATCACGCAAAACACATACTTACCATACACGAACTTACTTACATCCTCCGGCAATATATATACTATTTAACTTATATGCATACTTTAATACTTATGTTCCTAAATACATACCTATATATGTTCGTTCTTGTGTGAAGTTCTACACTTGCACTCATACATGCCTAAACGCATCAACTCACATACTTACTAGTTTATTCTTATTCCTTATTACTATTGCTTCTATGTTATTACACACATTACATACATACTAGGTTAATTGTACAATCTCACGCTCATTATGGTTATACATATTACACAAGCTTTCTAGTTATTTCCAACATTCTTGATTTTACACATAACCTAGTTTGTCTGTAATATGTCTATGTTTATTTCATTGATAGCTTTAGTTTCATTCCCTATGGTGTAGTTTTCTACAAACCCCCCAAACCCAGGTTTCACAAATTTATACTTATGACCTTATTTACACGCTCTTATATAAATATATATACAAGTGCGTCTCTATACTTCCATATGCTCGTACTCATTTCTTACTAATACTTTTGCTTATGCTCACTTATTCTTATTTAAAGGTATATCCAGTTACACTTATATATATATATATATATATATATATATATATAAAACTTAATATTTGTTTATGCATATACCATTTACCATTCTAGTACTTAACTAATCCCGAATGCTACTAAATCTTTTAAACATTAGAAGCATGAGTTACTTACCTGGCTAAGCGAATGCCCACGATCCGGGTCCGATCTGCCAAAACAAATCACATCAATTGTCAGAACTGCTATTTGCGGAACTTCTAACTTATCTAATACAACTACGCGCTTCCCTAGAACACCCGAATCGACTCTGATACTACGATCTAAACTTTATTATTCTAATACATGCTCAGTTGCTATTCTGAAATAACTAGATACCTCAGATTCTCACTTTACGCGTTTGCGGTAAAATTGCGGAAAAGTTTCCGCAAACGCTACGGGAGGATCTCGAACCCTCCGAACTAACCCAAAATTACTTAATTATGCTCGCAATGCCATAATTATATCTCAACCAATGCTACGGTCATCTAAGCTCAATCGTGCGAGAAACTCTGTTTTACCGGAATCTCGCTAAATCTACCGGATCGATAATATCTCATCTGATCCTCCCCGGATTCTACCATATTTATCTTTTTAACATATTATATCGCATTCAATTTAGTTCATGCAAATTCGTTACACTACGGGATAAATAAAAGCATCCGAAACTAAATCGATACACTTTAAAACATGAAATTCTAAACGGAGAGTCGTACCAAAAGTCTGAGGCCATATCCGGACTCCCAACGGCCATACGAACGTGCTGATGTGATCGGAATTTCGATCGGAGTTACTTTTCATCTGGGTTTCACTGTTCATGTGTGCATTTTCCCTCGTTTCGCATGTAATCGGCCGCTTTTCGGCAAAACCGACTTCGCATACTCGTAGTACTCGTCGAGAGCTTCGATTTGGCGGGTGGCAGGGCTCGTGAAACAAACCGATGAGCCGAGATCGAGACAATCAAGGTCGCCACTTCTTCATGCGATTACGCCGGATTCCGGTGTCCTTTGGCCGACCGCCGGCAGCAGAAGGTCGGGGTGGGCTGCTGGTCGGTTTAGTGGTGGTGCACAGGCCGGCGGTGGCCGAAAAATGGCTGGCGTACGAAGGAGGCAGTGGGTCGAATTCTTTGGGGATGGGGGTCGACTTTAGGGATTTGGTTTGGTTTTGCATTTTCTGCAATTTGTGAAAACTTTGAGGCTTATATAGTTCTCTGGAAAATAGCAAAAAGGCCCCCGCGAATTTGCTATTTGGCCCTCATCATGGAACTTTTTGGAATTTCACATTTTCGGAGCCCTTCTGATGCAATTCTCGAAAAGTGTTCAACACGAAAGTTGTTCGTCTCGGAAAAAAGAGTCTGATGATCGAAAAATCAGCTCAATCAGAGTTCGTCTGATAACTCTGTGGTCAAAACAGTAAAATTTACGCGTTTTACAAAAATTATGTAACCGGCTTTTGATCCCACGCGTTTTCCAACGCGACTAAAATTCATAATCTATTATTCTAACTCATATAACATCGCTTGAACTCTTATTTTTCAATATTATCATGATCCAAGACTAAAACAGCCATCTGGGAATCTTCTAGAAGGGTCCCAAAAATCTGGGATGTTACACATACATCAATAGCTTTACAGTTAGCTTACTGATCCATTTGAACACCACAGGGGGGTAGTTTAGGATGTTTTAGTTCAAATTGATAAATTCTACTGTCATGTTGACTTCTTGATTTTGGACACTCAATCTGTGGTTAACACTGAGTCCAAAATTCCTCTAATCTTAGGTAGACCTTTTCTTATTACAGCTAATGCCCTTATTAATTGTAAGACTGGTCTCATGAAGGTATCATTTGGAAATATGACAATAGAGGTGAATATTGTTCATGCCGAAAAATAACCACGAGATGACGATGAGTATCATTACTAATACATGCTAGAAACAGTCTTGCCAGAAACAACTTCTCTACAACCTGAATCAAATCCTCCCGAACTGAAATTGCCCTCAGAAAATCATAAAAGGAGGAAAATGAGAGTTAATGCTTAATTAAAGATGATACCTGGGAGATTAAAAATGAGATTGAGCCAACTTTTCCTTATTTGCAGTACCAAATTTCAGCCATCAGACCATGAGGGATCAATGGATAAATTGACGCGACTAGACAAAAATCATCTCTCATGCCTTCATCAGTTCACTATATGGAAGCCACCATGACAACCTGAGTGGTTACGTCTGGCTGAAGACGTTAAACTTAGCGCTAGCGGGAAGGTAACCCTTGCATCTGTATTTTATTTTAATTTATTATGTTTATTTTATGTTTATTTATTTTATATTTATTGTGTGCTAATTGCATGTTTATTTATTGTTTGCATGAGTAATTATGCAGGTGTCAACACAACTTACACAACCATACAACTAAAGTCTTACCAGCAGGAACCTGATCAATTCTGCACCTGGTAGTGTTGTTCCTTAATCTATTTTCTTTATACCTGGTAGTGTTGTTCCTTAATCTATTTTCTTCATATTTATCTTACATTGAGGACAATACAAGTTTTAAATGTGAAGGTGTATGCATGCGCATGAAATACATGTTATATATATAAAAAAAAATTATTTTGTTTGTTTTTAGTCCCTAATAGTAAAGCATATGTCCAATGATGATATCCAGTCATGCTTCTTCTATATGTGATTTAAGAAGCCAGTTGTGACTGGTAAAGTTTTTTTTATGTGTTGGTCTCCTGCTGAAGTATTACTTGAGGGTATATTATCGACGTTAGATAGCTCGTAACGATAACCATTGTATGTTATTAACATAGAGAAAATAATCATTGATTACCTTAGAATTTGACATGTATAGAATTGAATATCTCCCGGCTGTTGGTTTGGGATGTGAAACCTTCAACTGAGTAATAACAGGAATCAATAACTCAATATAGGAGTTTAATACAAGAGGGATTCCCAATGCTTTGTCATCTTTCTCTATTGATATTCTTAAATATTTTCTTATAGTTTTTATCTTATTTTACAAATCAATCTATCTCTTTATGCCTTAGTTATTACTAACGTCTTTGTTTAATTAAACCAGTTCTTTGTAACCATCTCTCTGAGAAATCGACATCCTAACTATACTGCGATAGCCGTAAGTATTTTTGGACGTAATCACCTTTATTTATAGAGGTGCTTGGTACCTCCTTCTCTCATCTTTCCCTCTTATTTATTATTTATTATTTATTATTTATTTTTCTTCATTTGGTTGTCATCACCTTTTTTATTTTTATATTATATATATATTGGTGGGACCTCTAATATAATATATATAAAATATTTTTTATATAAAATCTTGGTGGGTCATCCAATATATATATATATATATATATATATATATATATATATATATATTAATAATAAAATACATGTGTGGGTAAATACAGCATAGCTCATTTTGTTAATCTAAGCACGATGAATGCTTTCCAAGTACGAATTGAATCTAGCTCTCATTCTCTTTTTGGGTTTTCTGGGCCCTGAAATTCAGATCTCATATCCATTTTTTCTGTTGAGCTTCCTAAGCAATATTTTACCTACACAATAAATAAAAATTAAAATAAAATATAAATATAATTATTTTTTAATAAAAGTGATAAATTAAGGGAATTAATGAAATTATAGATGTAAAATGATTAATTTATTTTTTTTATTAACCTTACACTTTTTAATACTCATCAACGCTACCCTAGGCATTGAGCATTTTCAACTTCAAACCAATACTAAACGCTTCTAATTTTCTCATTATACTTCAAATACACATAAAATTCAATTTTAGCATCATAACCACAATCAACACATGTTATACAACTAACATACATATATTCTAAATACTTTTATGCAATTGTTTGAATCAAAACACAAACCAATTTAGAATCCCACTATGAAATGTCTCATGAATAATTCTAGTTCACCCAAAGGAGGTCAAGTGATTCTAGAATAGTAGCCATAGCTCTAAGATTTAATCTAGAATTCTAAACTCTTATTAATTATTTCATGTCCAACATGAACATCTTTGACCTAATTAACAAGCATATTGTGTTTATACTTCCAAAGCACCCTAACACAATTTATTAGCCATATTTCAATTTTAAGCTATGTAATCATGTATTCAATACATAATTCATCACTATATATCTCACTAATGAAGAACATAGCTTATGAGAAGATCAAACATTACCTAGTAAGCTTGATACAGAGATCCAATCTACTTCTCATTGTTGAAATAGTTAGAGAACTTCCAAAGTTTGCATGCTTGATAACACGCTTAAAAAGTGGCTCTTTACTCCCAAATATAAGAGTGTCGAAGTAATAAAATAATTCGGTAATTCTGGGGTCATTCCACAGGGAATAGATTTAGTAAAATAGAATGATAAGTAGAGCGAAAAGAAAAAGGTTTGATTTGTTGAAGTAGTTTGAAACTTTTAGGTCAATAAGCAATAATAAAATAAAATGCTAGAGTTAAGAGATCCATTTTTAATATTTCAAATCTAGAAATCTGACTTTATTATAATATATAAATTGTCCTTATTACCTAATTAATTTATCTCAGGAATTAATTATGCCAAAACATATAAAACCAACTATATAAGTGATGTTCATTTATGTCGATAACAAGTCCAATTAGGTACTTAGTTATGTCAAAACATATAAAATCAGCAATATAGGCGGTAGCAAGATATGTCAATAACTAATCCAGATTTAAATCAAGTTTTAATCATTAGATTTCAATTTATTTATTATTGTATAAGCGAGATTGATATAAGTTTTCATTATAAAAGCTTCATCTTTTACCCTAGTAAAAAGAAATTAGCTACTCATTTTGTAATTAAAAATACTCGTAATTTTATTACTAAAGAAAAAAGACATTACAGAAAGCTTAAATAAATAAACACACAAGACACTTTCTTCCGAAAAGTCTATAGAGAATTCGAAAAGAAAGTATGAAAATTTCTTCTACCGGAAGCTTCAATTTAGAGGCAAAATTTCATCCATGAGTCACGACGTGGATGCCAGTTTTAGACACGTGTTGGAAGATGAAGGCTTCACGACGCTAAAATCCTACGTGTCGTGACGCACTAGTGGTACCCTCGGTGTCTTTGTCTTCATGGGAGCGTCGCGATGCTAAGTCCTTGTGTGTCGTGACGCTTCTGCTGATTTTCCATTTTTGCCCTTTTCCAAGTCTGATTTTTCTTATCGAACTTCTGACCAGTATTTTACCGACCAAATAATAAAAAATACATAATAAAAATATACAAAATATAATGTAAATATTATTTCACATATGTGCCAAATTAAGGGGATTAGTGAAACTATGAGTGTTAAATGATTGATTTTTTGTATAATAAATATCCACTTTTTAATGTTCATCACACCCCAAACCAGATTATTACTAGTCTCTAGTAATTCAAGCGAAGACTAAAAGAAAAATTCTTATCCTAGTTAACAATTGTTTTCTTTCTTTCTAAATGATCAAATAAATAAATTCTCATGTTCTTTTTACCGTTCTTTCATACACTCATAAAACAAGGTATAAATAAATTCTCATGTTCTTTTTATCGTTCTTCCTCTGATTTTACGTCCAGTAACGGCTTGAACGCCCTCTATGGGTCAGGGATAGGCTTCCCATCTAATTTTCTTATAAATTGGCAAACAATGTGTTTTAAAGTTAGATTTTTGAGACTGTATTGCTGTCTTTATTTTTGAAATTATATATGTAACTTGTGAATCTCACGATAAACATATCCATTAGGATGTGTCTTAAGAGTCAATGATATTTCATCTAAAGATTCCTTACTCAAGCCATCTCTAATGAATTGAATAATATCTTCGCGATTATCAGACATCATTCCTAAAGAACGACAACGAGTGTTGCTCGTGCAGCGTGCATAATTATCACAAACACCTAATTGTTTAGCTCTTCATTTTTTAGCATAAGTGTTTTTCCCTAAACTAGATATATAAGAAATGAAAGAGTCAGATGACTCACCTGCCAAGCGAACTTTTGCTTCAATTACCCAACGAATATCACTAGGAATACCATGAATCATAAGAAGCCTCATTCTTTTTGTGCGTGCTTTGTAAATTTTTGTCAGAGAATTTTGGGGAAGAGAAGGAAAATGCATGTGGAGTTTTGCGAGAGTTTCTTTCATTCTTTAGTTGTAAGGTATCAATAATTTTAGGAGACTGAAATAACCGAATTTGAGTCACGGAGTACCGTTATCCACTGCTTAACCGGGGTGTAAAAAAAAGACAAAAATGCTGCAAAACTAAGAAAAAATGGAAATTTATACAAATATTAAACAGAAAAGAAAAAAACTACATCAATCATGGTATAATGGGTTTGAAAATAGAAAAAACTCTTGAAAATTTGAACACTCCAAAAATGATTTCAGACGTTTTCCATTCACTTTAAATATATCACCATCTCTAGGATTTTCAATGCCAGTAGCCTCGTATGGATAAACGTATTTCACAATGAATGGGCCACTCCATTTGGATTTCAATTTTCCAGGAAATAAATGAAGACGAGAATTATAAAGCAAAACCTTTTGACCAACTTCAAATATTTTTCGTGAAATTCAACTATAATGAATACCTTAGTTTTAGTTTTAAAAATTTTCATATTCTCATATGAATCACTCCTTAACTCTTCAAGTTCATTTAATTACAATTTACGTTCATGACTGGCATTTTTAAGGTTTGAATTGAATTTTTTAATAGCACAATATGTTTTATGCTCAAGTTCTATAGGAAAATGATAAGGTTTTCCATAAACTAGACGATAGAGTGACATTCCCACGTTTTGAAAGCTTTTCGGTATGCCCAAAGTGCATTAGTTAGTCGAATAGACCAATCTTTGCGATTTTGGTTAACCGTTTTTCCTAAAAAAAAATTAATTTTCTTATTCTCTAGTTCAACTTGACCATTCGTCTGAGGATGATAGGAGGTGGAAACTTTGTGTGTGACTCCATACTTTCTCATTAAGGATTCAAAGGGTCTGTTACAAAAGTATTTTCCTCCATCGCTTATAACTGTTACAAAAGTGTTTTCCTCCATTGCTTATAATGGCCCAAGGGATTCCAAATCAACTTAAAATATTTTCTTTTAAAAAATTGATCACATTTGTGTAATCATTATTCCGACAAGGAATCGCCTGCTACTAATATATATAAAAATCCAAATGATGGTGAAAATGGGCTCATGAAATCTATTCCCCAACAATCAAAGATTTCAATGACAATGATGAAATTTAAAGACACCATGTTTCTTTTTGAAATGGATCTCAACTTTTGACAGTTTTCGTAAATTTTGCAAAAATTATGTGTATCTTTAAAAATGGTAGGCCAATAAAATCCACACTGTAAGATTTTTCAGCGGTTTTCTTAGATGAAAAATGACCTCCACATACTTCTGAATGACAAAGCTGAATAACACCACTTATCTCACCGTGAGATATATATCGTCTGAAAATCTGATCATGGCAATATTTAAATAGATATGGATCATCCCAATAGAATCTTTTGACTTTGGTCAAAAATTTCCTCATGTCTTGCTGGCTCCAGTCTGGAGGTATCTTTCCTGTTGTAAGAAAATTGACGATATTAGCATACCAATGTATTATATTTACAGATAAAAAAACTCATCGGGAAAAGAATCATTGATAAGAGTTGTATCAATTAGTGACTCGTTTGTGAGTCTCGATAAATTATCTAAAATCACTTTCTCTGCCCTTTTTCTTGTCTTTGATTGTGAGTTTGAATTCTTAAACAACAAAATCCACAGTATTAATCTTGGCTTTGCATCTTGTTTAGACATCAAATATCTAACATCAGCATGATCAGAATAAACAATGGTTAAAGAACCAATCAAGGATGATCGAAATTTATCCAATGCAAATATTATAACAAGTAGTTCTTTTTCAGTGGTAGTGTAATTCATTTGTGCACTGTTTAATGTTCTACTTGCGTAATATATTACATGCTGCTTACCTTCCTTTCTCTGTCCTAACACTGCCCCAACTTCATAATCACTAGCATCAGACTTTAGCTCAAAAGGCAAAGACCAATCAGAGGATTGTATAATAAGAGAAGAAGTTAAAAGACTGAAAAAAATTTCGAATGATTTTTCATTCTTCTGTCCATTCAAATGTTGCATCTTTTAATATGAGGTTACATAACAGTATGGATATGATACTAAAGTTTGTAATGGACCTCCTATAAAATCCTACATGTTCTAAGAAAGAAAGAATTTCCCTGACTGTTTTTGGTGATGGCAATTTAGAGATTACTTCTATTTTTGCCTTGTCAACCTTAACCTTTAGATGACACAACGTTACCCAAAAAAAATCATGAATTAGTCATGAAATGGCATTTTTCCCAGTTTAACACAAATCTTTTTTCTTCACATCTTTTAAAATATTTTACAAATTATTCAAGTAATTATCAAATGAATTCCCAAAATAGTTATATCATCCATAATGACCTCCAAGCAACGTTCAACCATTTCACTAAATATACTTACATGCATCGTTGGAATGTTGCAGGTGCATTACAAAGTCCAAAATGCATTTTCCTAAATGTAAATGTTCCAAAAGGGCATGTGAATGTGGTTTTTTCCTAGTCTTCTAAAGCAATGAGAGTCTGATAATAACCCGAGTAACTATCAAGAAAACAATTTTATTATTCAGCTACTATTTATAAAATTTGGTCAAGAAATTGTAACGGAAAATGATCTTTTCTAGTTGCGTCATTTAGTTTTCTATAATCAATGCACACACGCCAACTAGATGCGATGCGAGTTGAGATTAATTCTCTTTTATCATTTTTTACAACAGTAATTTCAGACTTTTTGGGTACAATTTGTGTAGGACTTACCCACTTGCTATCAGAGATATGATAGATAATGCCTACATCAAGAAGTTTAAGGACCTCAGTTTTTTCTACTTCTTTCTTGTGAGGGTTTAATCTTCTTTGGGATTGACTATATGTCCTAACATTATCTTCTAAATGTATTCGGTGTGTGCAGATTAATGGATTAATGCCTTTTTATGTCTTTTAAAGCCCAATCAATTGCTAGTTTGTGTTCTGTCTACATATTTAACAACTTACATTCTCGATTGCTTATATGAATAGAAGAAATTACTACATGATAAGTTTGTTTATCTTCTAGAAATGTATATTTCAATCCTTTTGGCAAATCTTTTAACTCCAATTTGGGTGTTTCCTCATATTTTCTTCCAGTGTTCCCAGTTGTTCTAAATTTTGTATCTCTCCATCGTCTTTCAATACCCGTGCAGAGTCAAGTACAAAATCATAAGTAATATCTGAATCCATTTTCGTACCTGATTCAACAAAATTAGCAGTCCAAATTTTCATGGGATACGATAAACTCCATTGAATATGCTCATCCACAATTGGCTAAATTGATTATATGCTTTCATTTTCATTGTCCTCATCATATGAATGTTCACATGTTAAAAATATTTAGATCCAATGTCATGTTGCCAAAAGACAGGTTCATGATTTCATTCCTACAATTAATTAAAGCGTTAGCTGTTGCTAAAAATGGACGACCAAGTATTATAAGGATTGGTTTATAACTATCTGCCACAGGTTGTGTTTCTAAGATAATAAAATCCACAGCATATATGAATTTATCGACTTACAATAAAACATCTTCCACAATTACTTTTGGTACCTTGACTGATCTATTGGCTAGTAAAAGAGTAGTTGAGATTGGTTTTATCTCACCAATATTAAGTTATTGGTAAACCGAAAATGGAAGCAAATTGACACTGGCTCCGAGATCAAGCAAAGCATGTCAATGTTTTGATTTCTAATAATAAAAGAAATAGTTGGACAACCAGGGACTTCGTATTTTAATGCATTATTGGTTGAGAGAATGTAACTTACCTGTTCAGCTAAAAAAGCTTTCTTTCTTACCTGATGTTTTCTTTTAACAATGCAGAGATCTTTCAGAAATTTGGCATAAGATGGTATCTGTTGGATGGTATTTAACAAAGGAATATTGATCTTTACCTGTTGAATATTTCATAAATCTATGGGGAATGATTCAATTTTTTTTTTATTTTTAATGCTTGAAGAAATGTAGGTGCATGAGAAAAACTATTATTACTAACGATGGGGAATAGTTCATCAACCCCTTCCTTACCTTTTGAATCTATTTTATTCTCAGCTTCACGAGGTTCAAGAATACGTCTGTGTGGATGCTGGATTTCGACCGAGGTCCACAATCAAGATTTATAGGTTGGGGGCAATAGCGATCCTGCAAGACAAAGGTGAGTGAGCGGGAGTAGACTACCCACCGGTGTGGTAGGTTCCGGGGGCACTCCGACGCTCAAGTCAGTCGAATGAAATGAGCTATAAGAATGAAAAACGTGAAAGTAAGGCCTGTTTATTACCTTGACTTTCTTTTGGTGCCGTGAGGGCGGTGACAAGTATTTTTGGTAATAGGAAGCTCTCAGAACTTATGTCAGAGACTGAAGCTCGTAAGAAGGATGTCCAGGCTGCCTTGAACATTGAGTTATCTTCCCTTTTATAGATCTGAAAAGAGATTACTTTGCAGCTATGATAGAGGTTGGCAACGGGCCTACAACGTGCTGACATTTCTGGCAAAGGAGCCCACAATGTGCCTTGGATTCAACTTTCGGTGCTGCATGTGTTTATGCTTAGAAAAAGAGTAAATAGTTAGTAATAAATTGAAGTGTGTTTTGTGCTGTCTACTTATTTGGTTTTATGTTTGTAGCGTTATCTACCGATGGAATAAGGTCTTTTGGGCTGGGTTTTCCAGTATTTAAGGGCCTATATTTGTGGGCATTTGGTATTTAACAAGAAAAGACGGTTTTACCCTTAGGACCAAATTTGGTCCGTACAGTCTGTAGATGTCCTTACCACTACGAAGAGGAATAACATATTTGAATTGGTCTAAGTGTTGATTTCCATAACTACCCTCTTGAGGATTTAGATGATTCTTGGGATTTAACTGTGGTTATGCATGAAACTTTTATTTCTCATTAATGGTCAATACATATGTAATTTTAGCAAAAGTTTCTCTCAAATCATTCATCATTTGTGTATTTTGGTTATTTATAGCTTCCTGTTTCTCAATGAATGCATTCAAGGTATCCTCAATGGTTTTCCTAGGTGGTGGGATATGTGGTGCATAATTCTGGGAATTTCGGGAATCCTGGTGAACCTGGGAAGGTTGTTGCGATGATTGTGTTTGGTTATCATTCCTCCAATTGAAGTTTGGATGATTTCTCCAACCAGAATTGTAGGTTTGTGAGTATGAGTTTGGATTTGGTTTATTGAATATGTTTATGGATTTGACTTGGTCATGGAGACATTCATGCAGGGCTGGCAAGGATGCTCAAACTTGTGTGCTATGTTAATTTGAATTACATATTTGACATAGGACTTCCTGAACTGACTTGACATTGTCATTTTTCCCTGCTTCTAAAGCCTCAATTTTTTTAGATAGAGATGTATACTTGGCAGCAAGGTCATGGTATTTCCTAAGGTTAAACATACCTCCACCAGATGATTGTAGTTTTACAGACGACTCATAGGTGCCTACTGTGTCCCATTATTGTGCATTCTCTGTTATGTGTTCTAGGTAATCTATTGCATCTTCGGGATCTTTGTCCTTAAACTCACTGTTACACATAATCTCCACTACTTGTCTACCTTGGGGTGTTAAACCCTCGTAGAAATAGAGAACCAGCCTCCATGTTTCAAACCCGTGATGTGGAAAAATATTTAATATTTTTTAAACCTCTCCCAATATTGGTAAAGTGGTTCCCCTGACTCTTGTGTGAAGGTTGTGATTCTCCACTTAAAAGAATTTATCCTATGAGGAGGAACGAACTTTTTAAAAAATTGTTCTTGTAAATCATTTCATGTTATAATAGATCCCGACCTAAGGTTTTACAGTCAAATTTTAGCTTTATCCTTTAAAGAAAAGAGAAAAAACTACAGAGGAATTACATTCATGCTTCAATTTTGGCTGTGTAAGTATTACACACTTCTTCAAACTGCCTTAAGTGCTGATAAGGATTTTCTGATTATAGACCATAGAATGTGGGTGAAAGATGGATGATACCTTATTTAAAATTGAAACGTATTTCATTTGGAGGAAAAACAATGTAAGATGGTGATCCTATCTAAGTGGGATTCATAAATTGTCTGAGTGTCCTAGGATAATCGTTATCCTGAGACTCATTTTCTTCCTGATCAACTGGATTTTCAACTTGGGCATGTGGATTTCCATTTTGGTTCTCATTTAAGTTCTCGACCATTTTGACGAACGTTGCAGGTGACGGAGACTCTATATATAATTTACCGCTAGATGATCGAGGCAAGTGTTTCATGCAAAAAAAAAAAAAACTATATACAAAAATCTAAAAATACAAATATAATACTAAAAAAAAGAAAAAAAATTTCCAAATAAAGAAAAAACATAAAAAAAATATATAAACAAAAAAAATAATAATGACAATAGTCATTCCATCTACTAAATAATAATTCCCTGACAATGGCGCCAAAAACTGGACACGGTCAAAAAATGATTCTTTACTCCCAAGTATAAGAGTGTCGAAGTAATAAAATAACCCGATAAGTTCAGGGTCGATCAACAGGGAATATACTTAGTAAAATAGAATGATCTTGTTACCCAATTAATTTATCTCGAGAATTAATTATACCAAAATATATAAAATCAACCATATAAGTGGTGTTCATTTCTGTCGATAACAAGTTCAGTTAGGTACTTAGTTATGCAAAAACATATAAAACCAGCTATATAGGCGATAGTAAGATATGTCAATAACTAATCCAGATTTAAATCAAGTTTTAATCATTAGATTTTAATTTATTTATTATAGTATAAGGGAGATTGATCTAAGTTTTCATCATAAAGGCTTCACCCTTTACCCCAGCAAAAATAAATTAGCTACTCATTTTATGATTAAAAACACTCGTAATTTTATTACTAAAATAAAAAGACATTACAAAAAGCTTAAATAAATAAACACACAAGACACTATCTTCCTAATAGTCTATAGAGAATTTGAAAAGAAAGTATGAAAATTTCTTCTGCCAGAAGTTTCAATTTATATGCAAAATTTCGTCCACATGTCGCGACGCGGATGCTAGCTGTAGACACGTGTTGGAAGATGATGGCGTCGTGACGCTAAAGTCCTGCGTGTCGTGACGCGCTAGCGGTGACCGCAGTGTCTTTGTCTTCATGGGAGCGTCGCGACGCACCTGTTGATTTTCCGTTTTTGGCCCTTTTCCAAGTCTGGTTTTTTCCTGTCAAGCTTCCGAGCAGTATTTTACCTACCAAATAATAAAAAATACACAATAAAAATACATAAAATATAATGTAAAATATTATTTCACAAATTTTCCAAATTAAGGGGATTAGTGAAACTATGGGTGTTAAATGATTGATTTATCGTATAATAAATATGCTTTTTAGTATTCATCACTTGACTCCAAGATCCAATCTTGATTCTAATGCAAGCAAGCTTCACTACAACATTCATTCTTGATTTCTCTTTGATGAATTATTATAGAGACCTCAAAAATCTTCTCTAAACACTTCTCTAACGTAGGCTAATTTCTCCAAGAATTGTTGTATTTAGTTTTCTCAAGCTTTATTAAAACCTTCCTAAAGCTTGTTATTATCGAAAAGCTTAGGTAATTTTTAATTAATAAAAGTTCTAATCAAATTATTTCAAATATATATAATTAGGTGTGACTAATCTCCATTGTTTGTCACTTTGATTTAATCTAATTAAATCAAGATAATGATTAGGAAATGAATTAGTTCAATGTTTGCCACTTTGATTTAATCCAATTAAATCAAGCAAAAAACACTTATAATTATATATTACAATTATCAAACTATCCTCAAATGGTAGAGATATTTATGAATTTACAATTAAGTCATTGTGTAATTATTGAATTAATTCAATTAGGTCAAAGTAAATAATCAATGTTATTTAATAACACTAGATTATCTTAGTGGATAATTATAATATTGAATATTATCTTTTATCAAAATTAATCGGCTACCTAAGTACTCACAAATTCAGAAATCATAACTTATCCTCTTTACTGATTCTGTATATCCAATTCATACATATCTTATCATCACATACATATATGAATACACTTTCATATACTTATACATATACATATTCATTTACATACACGTATACATACCATTACTGGTTCCTACACTTATATACATCCATACATACACATAGACATTAAGCTCATCTCATATCTCACTTCATATCATACCAATAACAAATTAACTATAGATAACTTTGAGCTCCATTCTCAAAATCTCTCTTATTATCCTCATTTATCCTAAACACTTTAACCTTTTATACATATATAACATACATATAAACACACACACACACACACACATATATATATATATATATATAAACAGAATCAACATTCAAGTACTCATCGCATGGTTACTTACCTGGCTTCGCGAGCACTCCAGATCCTAGTCAAATAGAGATTTCGAGGGCATATACGGATTCCAAACGATCCACGAACGTGTTGGAATCGACGGAATTCATATTAGAGACATTATTCACTCGTGGTCACTATTCACCAAAGCTTTCTCTCTTATTCCACATGTAATTATACATAAAGTGGAAAATTGATCACAACCAACTTATAGTACTCTCTGAGAGCTTTGATTTGGCTAGTAGCTCAAACCGTGAAACGAAGTGACGAGTCGGGATCGAGAAATAATTACTCGCATATTTTTCCTCATCTTGCGGTCGTTGTCATCGTTTTCAGAGCCATCACCAGCCACTTCAGACGAGGGTTGGCTTGGCTCACCCATTGGGCAGTTGGCCGGCTAGCCGGCTGAGGAGCAAGCAAACTAGAACGGTAGTTTGAAGGGGAATGGGTCGTGTGAGAGAGTTGTGAAGCTTATATATTTTCTATAATTACAAGAAACTATGAGTATTTATAGAGAAGTTATAAAATTTACGTTCAGACCCAAGCATAATTACAATCAGACCCCTATTATGGGGCGTTCTCGAGAATTTACATTTTGGAAGCCTTTCTGATACAAATTTCGAAAAGTCTTCAACACGAATGTTGTTCATCTCAAAAAAATGAGTCTGATGGTTCAAGAATCAGCTCAATTGAAGTTTGTTTGCTATTTTTATAGCCGAAATAAGAAATTTTTACGTGTATAACGATATAAACATGAATCGCGTAACCGGTTCTCGAAACCACTCGTTTTCCAACGTGATGAAGATTAATTTTAAAAAATTTCGACATGTTTTCCAACACATAAACTCTTATTTTCAAATATCATCACGTTCTAAATCCTAACTTTAATTCGGAAACCTTCCAGTTATGTTCTGAAAAACTCTGGATATTACAGTTTCTTAAGTTAATAATTTATTATTTTAATTTTATAATTAATAATAAAAAATAATTATAGAGATATTTTAATTTTATGATTTAATAATAAAAATTAATTGTAAAAATTAGGTTAGTTGTAGATAATTTAAAAGTATTTTGTTAATTTTAATAGGATAATGTAAATGTTTTGCTGTTATAATAGAATTCTAATAAAATTATAATATATATTTTTATTGTAATATGATTTCCATTTAATATATTTATTAATTAAATTTATAACTTTAATATGAGCCACCATGTGGCGTGATAAGGAGGCTTAAAAATGTTAAATTTTTATATAAATATTGTTGACAGTCAAAACTAGTGACACCGAATTCGAGCAAATTAAAGAAATGACACACAATTTTAACATGGTTCACAAAATCCAAAGACCTATGCCCACGAGTCAATTTTATTGATGAATTTTGATGAAAGCCCCAATGAGTCACAACTCTCTCACCAATTTGGACCAATTTGGCATAATTTTAGTAAAAAATGCCTATTTCCAATGGATTCCTCCCCTATTTATATTGACAAAGAGTGTTAAAATAGCAAAAATATGAAAACCATCGGAATTAATTGTGGGTAATAATTATCTATGATTGGAATTTAATATCATCTTAAATTTGAGGGAGGGACATTTGGTGATACAATTATATTGATGTGGTTTTATTCAATTTATTGGACTCTTTGAGGACATTATAAGCTTCACAAGGCCTTTTGGGCCGTGTGAAATAATATGCGAGCATATACCTTAAGGATATGTCGTTCGGGGTATCTAGGTCGTATGGGATGTATTCTGCGGACTTTATCTTGGGACAGATTGAGCTCCTGGGTGCTTTCGGGGAAGATTACGTTCTGGTGGCTTTAGCGAGGTTGATTGTGGCTTTTAACAGTCTGTCGGCTCAAATTGGTACCAGGCCTTGCTGGCCAAGCTCCCCGTCTATTGGGATTCTTGTGCTAGTGAGCCTTTTTTACCTAATTGGACTGATTCTGACTATTGAGCTCCTTTTTACCCATAACAAATATAAATATGTAAACTTTCTTATTTGACTTTAAGGCATCACATAAAAGTCTCTTGCCATAATTGTTTAATTATTTGATCCATCATCCATCGCATATCTCTGTAATGGTTAATAAACTTCAAGATAAAAAAGCCTTTTGTTCAATTATAAAAATTTGATCTCGCAAATTAGAGGTAAAAGTAACTATTTGGATTATGAAATTTTCAACACATGTATAGAATGATTGAAGTGAATTGATAATACTAATATACGGGCCGAATTTGTGTCAGTGATCCAAAAATCATTATTTCTCATACTCATGCATCAGACTTGCATGGGAACATGACTTGAGTTCTTCGTATGGCCCCAAGATAGCGTCATGGACTGACAATCAAAGTACAATAAGCACAAGGCTACCAATGGCCCTAAGTCTATGCACATGGCTCATATGCGAGGCCCATGGGCCCATACACCCTTAGTGGTAAAGGTCCAAACAGCCTAAAGGCTTCCAAGAGCCCACACGACTCAAGAGGGCTTCATTGTGCTACTTGTTGTCCCAGTCAACAACCCTGTATTATATAATAGCCCATTTGACATTATTGGCCAGTCTACGCACTAATTCTTCATTCATAAAAGAACTAAGTATTTGGATCAATATATAACGCCTATAAGCATGGTGGTAGAATCCAAATATAATAGAGATTACATCTAATCCTGGAAATCCAAGCATTGCTAATTCAGTCCCTACTCTACCATTTTTTTCTTAATAGGATTGGAATACGACTCTTTCAAGGAATCCTAAACCGACAAAAGGGCTAATTCACAGTTTATAAAAGGAAAAGAGGTACAACAGATTGATCCGCTCAAGCTTTGGCTCTCATACTCGAGTTCTCAAATCATATAATATTCCTTAAACACCAGCCTACCATCCTCACAGAAATCTATGAAGAATGAGGTAATCTTTAAACTTACTTTTTCCATTTCTTTTCACTCATCGATGACACTGACTTGAGATTCGGAGTGCCTACGGTATCCACCATATCGGTGGGTAGTTACTTCACACTTACTTTTCCTTTGTTTTGCAGGATCGTTAGTGCTTCATCATACATATTCTTGATTGTAGGCCGAAGGTAAAATTCAGCTTCTATAATTTGGCGCCCATCGTGGGGCCCCGGAGATTCATAGTAAGTAAATATCTCTCAATCTACAGATCTTATACCATTCATGGTTTTTGACTATAAAAACACCATAGACTCCGTTGTAGACAGTTGGCCGCTTTTCAAGAACAATTGCGAGCATTTGAGGAGAAGAATCTCGCGATGCAGAGCACCAACACTAGCCTTCAAAAGTAATTGGAGTAGATGGCCTCAACCTCTCAGCGGCGAGGAGCTCAAGACCACTCTGGCGACCTCGTCATTCAAAATAACCTCTTAAGGGTATTTGACGATGTGGATGGCGATAGCCCACAACTAAACGATCGCCTTTAAAGTCACCAGACGACTAACCATTTCCCTCTGGCAGACCCAACACAACAAATCACCTCCACCATGCGTAAAGAGATTGAGCAGTTCAAATAGGTAATTCTCTCCGGCCTACTTAAAGTGAGGCTACCGATCAAAAAGAGTTAGGCTAGGATAATTTCAGAGGCTCATTTGCTGGAGACCATCACTTCCATAGAGATTCCACAGAATTTTAGCCCCAGACATGAGGCTATACGACAGATCCATTAACCTGGATTATCAGGTCATCCATTACAAATATAAGATGATGTCTACGACACTGGCTCCACACCAATGAGATATTGGAATAGGTAGAGTATTCTGAGAGATGTTAGTAAGCCCAGCCCTAATTTGGTTTATTAACCTCTCGTACTGGTATATTGGATCATACCAAGAGTTGGCAAATAAGTTCGGGGAACACTTCGCAAGCTCTTGCAAGCTTGAGAAAACCACGAACCACCTCAACGCAATCCAACAACGGAAGTGAGAATCTATACGAAGCTAAGTGGCTCGCTTCAACAAGGAGATGATATTAATACCAGATCTCCAACAACCGATGGTCGTGGAAGCCTTCAGGAATGGTCTACCAGCTGATAGTGGGCTCTACAAAAAATTAATGAAATTTCATTATTACACAACGAACTAGGCTTTGGCTCGAGCCTAGATTGAAATTCGGTGGGAAGAGGATAGAATGAACAAGAAGCATGAAAGTTCCATCTGCAGTTATGAAGAGAAAATAATGAATCCATCCAAACGGCCGAAAGACTTTGATGGTAGTGCCCGATAGCCAGTAGATATGAGGACTCCACAGGAAATTGAGCATCGACCGTTCAATTGGGATTACGAGCGTAGATCCTCATCCTACGCGATTCAGAATCTGTCATCGCCAAACATTCCAAGGCTACAAGACTACAACTTTAATATGTCTCCCGTGGAATTGGTTTCAATTCTCAAGAAAATTAGAAACTAAGTAAGATGGATAGTGCGCCTTAAAGACATGTCTTCTAAGAAGGACACGAGCAAATATTGCGAGTTCCATCAAGACTATGGGCACATGACAGTCGATTGCCTCGCTCTAAGGTTGGAGGTCCTGGAGCTGCTGAATAAACTGTATCTAAAAGACTTACTTACGAAGAAAAGTGAGGCTATATTGGCCGAAAATGGATGAGAGATGCGACCGAGAAGATGGCCCCTCGCCGCCAATTAACAACACCGTGAACCTTATCTTAGGTGAATCAGAAATCAACGACGTCATACTCAACCACAAAGCGACACGCAATGGAAGCCTTGGCTGGACCATCCCAGCCTACAAAGTCGTTAGGAGACCCGTGTACCAACTTGACCATCGGATTCACCGATGACATGAGTTTAGGGTTTGAAAAGCCTTAAAACGACACCCTAGTGATATCGTTACAGATGGCCAATTTTATAATCAAGCGAGAGCTAATAGACACCAGCTCTTCAGTCAATATAATCGTCACCACGACTCTAACAGACATGGGCTTATAGTTGGACAAGATCACGTGACGGTTGACAATGCTGATCAGATTCAGTGGGGAGTAGAAGTTCACATTGGGAGAGATCTCACTCCCAGTATACGCTAGAGGGGTGAATAAGCCGACGATGTTTCTAGTCTTGGATTACCCCTCAGCATACAACTTGATAGTTGGCCCCATGTGGATTCATGACATGAGGGCAGTCTCATCCACCTTCCACTAAGTGTTGAAGTTTCTCACCAAGTGAGGCGTACAAGAAATCAGAGAAGATCAACAGGCCTCAATGAGTTACTACCCCTGAAGGCCAAAAATTCTTTAGCATAGTAATTATATAATGGGTCTGAAAGAGCCGAGCTGGATCAACCCAATATTAAAGGACTTGACGAGGTCCAGATCTACCTCTAACTGGAAGACCACAAATCCCAACTTGAGGCTAATATATGCGCGAAATTGATCATATTCCTTATGGAGCAACACGAGTGCTTCGTGTGGTCATATGAAGTTATGACGGGGATCGACCCCAAGATGATAACCCACGAACTCCATGTAACTTGAACTACCCTCAAGTGAAGCACAATAGAAGAAAATTTTCCCTAAAAAGGGACCGAATCATCGATGAAGAGGTTCAAAAGCTTTTGGAGAACGGGGTCATCAAAAAAGTCCAGTATCCCGAGTGACTAACCAATATTGTGGTGGTTCGGAAGAAGAATGATAAGTGGCGAGTTTACATAAACTTCATGTAATATATAATGGCCCATTCGACATTATACGCACTAATTCATCCTTAATAAAGGAACTAAGTATTTGGATCAATACATAACGCCTACAAGTACGATGGTATAATCCAAATACAATAGGGATTATACCTAATCCCGAAAATCCAGACACTCCTAATTTATTCCCTACTCTATCACCATTTCCTAAATAGGATTGAAATACGGCTCTTCCAAGGAATCCTAAATCGACTAAAGGGCTACTTCACAGTCTATAAAAGGAAATGAGGTACAAGGGATTGATCCACTCAAGTTTTGGCTCTCATACCCGAGTTCTCAAAACATACACTATTCCCTAAACACCAGCTTACCGCCTCTTGGCAATCTACGAAGAACGAGATAACCTTTAACCTTGGTCTTTCCATTCTTTCAGCTCGTCTACATCACCGCAAAATTCAACGTTTACAATGAATGTGATTGAGATTGTATGATTATAAATTTTTCAAGGTACAATCTATTGTATATAAAAATAACAAAATGAATCAACGAATTCTTATTAAATTTGATTTATTATTAAAAGAATCAATTTTTAAATCATATTTATTTTTTATACTAATCATATTAAACTGAATAAACAAATCCCGACTTAAATTATCACCCCTAGTTATTTATATACAAGAAATATCAGTGACAATTATAGACATCAAATTTATTTTTATATCTTCATCATATAAACCACTTTATTTTTGTTAAATAAAGATACCGATCTAATAATTTAAATGACAAAATTATCCCATTCCATATATTCATCATCATCATCTTAACATCAAGCGGCCCAACAATCAATAGCAAACAAGTTACGATACGGCCAGCCGTAGGCAAATAATACTAGTAGGGTTCTTAGGATAAGGTTTAGCTCTTACTCTCTCTCACTTTCTCTCTGCCGCATTGGCTTAGGGTCCTTTTCATTCCCATTCATTTTCTCTCAAATTTTCTCTGCTTTGGCCTTTCTCTATCTATAAACACATCTTAGATTTTTAGATTCGATTTTTTTTAATGGGTTTGAATAAGTAATTAAAAAAGGGGTATCGTGGTGTGAAAGTTGTTTTTGTTATCAGTAGTTTCCAGAATCATCGAAACAAAATGGCGACCATGAACCCTTTTGATCTACTGGGTGACAATGATTACGAAGACCCAAGTCAACTTGTCGTTCCTGAAGCGCCCAAGCTTGCTGAGAAGCCGAAGAAGCCTTCTCCCGCTCAACATCAGCCCGCTAACAAGACGGCGCCAGCGGCTAAGTTCCCCACAAAGCCACTTCCTCCCGCTCAAGCCGGTGAGAATTTTCTGTTACCAATATTATTCTTTTCGTATGTTGTATTGATTGTTATTTGGGTTTGTAAAACTATCATCGGACGATTATCTGTTTGTTTGTTTCGCGAGAAAATAAGAAATTTGATGGAGTTAAAGTTGTTAAATATTTATTCTTTCTATTCATTTGCGTTAGGGTCCGTTTGGTATAGCTTTTTAAATAGATTTTATTCAAGTAGAGTTTTTATTAATAGAGTTTTCATAAGTAGAGTTTTTATTAATAGAGTTTTCATAACTAGAGTTTTTATAACTAGAGTTTTTGATAAAAATTTGTAAGCTGTTTAGTTGGGAGTCAGAATTTTTGTTAAACATTAGAAAATTATTTTATTGGACAAGGGTTTTTAGGTTGTGCTACAAAAGAAATGAAATAATGTTGTAAAATTAAATAAGGGTATTATAGATAATTTAAATCTCTTAAAAAAACTTTTCAAACTTTATTCCCAAAAGCCCAAATTTTGAGCTTTTGCTAGTAGAGGCAAAATAGCTTTTTTTGTCTTCAAAAGCTCTGCTAAAATGCAACCAAACATCACCAAAAATTTTGAAAAGAGGTTTTGTGATTAAAAAAGCTGTTTTACCTATATTAGAAGCCATATCAAATAGACACTTAGTCTATCATTGTAGTAGTTTCATTTTAGGCAGAATTTGATAGAGAATATTGTATTGAGGGGATAAACTAGCTTATATATTGCAAGGTTCGAAAACTTGGTATGCGATGTGAGACAATCCCCCATTTGAGGCAAGGCGGACAGCTCCGAGGTCGTCGACGCGCTAGCCTCGATCCAAACACAGAAAAAATTCAAAAATTAAAGCACAAAAAAATATTTTATAATGTATTAATTCATTACGATCCCTGACCCAAATTGATCAAATAATAATAAATTAATAATTTATAAATTAAATAAAGATAAAGTGTGGAGTTGGTAGCTGGAGTCATGCATATATATAACAATAAGTATTATTATTATTGTTTTACAATGCAATTCGATTTTTTTAAGTAAAATTATCATATCACAATTGTGGTCATCTTTGGCTCTCATATAGCACAGTAGAAATTGGCTTCATCCAAAATATAATGAAAGCAATGAACTAATAATTTATTAAATAAATTTTTTAAAAGCAATCACCAATAACAAAAAAACAATTTGAATTCAATCACATTTATCAATAAAAAGTGTAAAGCTTTTCCACCACTTATTAATACGTTATTAGTTTTTTAAATAAAAAATGAGTGTGCAAATTGAAAGAGCTGCTGTCCACATATTTACAAGACAAAATTGAGTTTCTGTTCATCTCTCTCCATTTTGTTTCAGCTTTCTTCTATTTTGGGTTATATTCTTCCTCTCATGGCTGCTCTCTCAGCCATTTATTTTTTTAATAATCACTTTATTTGGGTCGGGGCTTCCGCCTCCTTCCGCGTCTGGACAGCCTGATTCCAAAAGTAGTTAGGCGGGCCACCTCAATGAATGGAGGCGGCAATTTACCCACTCATGGATCGAGGCGGCTGCCTTGATGGGGTTGAGACGCTGCCTCAATCCAATTTATATTGTGGAACAAACGTTAGAATATAAACTGACGTAAAAAAATAACTAATGCTACGAGATTATAATTTTGTGAGAATATAAGCTAATGTTAACTATGCGTTTGGTGCAACATTTAAACACTAGCTTATAAGTTCACCAAACTCTACATCAAATGGTGTCTTAGTGTTAAGCCAAAAAGGTTTTTTCTTTTTTTCGGATTTAATGTTAGCTGTAAAGCAAAGTGATTTTTTTTGTATGATTATGTGGTTCACTATAATGAGCATTACATTAGACAAATGTCACTCCATTATCTGTTACATATAAAAAAAAAAAAAACTACAAATATTTAAAGAGAGGCTTTGACAGTTCAGGCTGTTATTAAACAAAGATAGCTCATGGTAAGTGAGTTGAAAGACTCACTAGTTAAGTTTAAAACTTTGGAATTTTCTGAGTTTTACCTTTCCATTAGTCCAATTTAGGCATTGTCTGAAGTAAATGATTTTTTTTTAATAGTTGGCTTTGTATCTCAAAACTTTTGCATTTCTATTATATCTAATAATGTTATGCCTTTTTTTTATCAAAAAAATAATGTGGTGGCTTTCATTAAACAGTGAGAGAGTTTAGGAATGAAGGTGGCCGTGGAGGAGGCCGTGGTGGTGGACGTGGCTTTGGGCGCGGAGGGGGCCGCGGCCTTGGCCGTGATTCAGGAAATAATAACACGTTGCCGCCAACCGATGGGATTTCTGGAGGATATAGACCCTCTGAAGAGGTGAAGCAGGAAATCCTGCTGAAAGGCGTGGGCTTGGTGCACCTCGTGGTACTTTCCGTGGTGGTCGCCGAGGTGGTTTTAACAATGACGAATCTAGAGATGGAGAAAGACGTAGGGTATTTGAACGCCACAGTGGAACAGGCCGTGGGTTTGTATTCATTTGATTTCAGATGTTCATCATCAATTGGCTGGTAGATAACTATGATGTGTTTTGTTATTCTGATTATTGATTTTATATGCTTAATCAGAAATGAGATAAAACGTGATGGGGCTGGTCGTGGCAATTGGGGAACTCCGACTGATGAAATTGCCCTGTGAGATTTTATTAGCCTTCAAGCAGTCTACGATATTTATTCTTTTGAGTTCTTGGTTTATTTTCATGTTTTCAATGATCCTTTTTTCTTATATATTCCTTCATTTATCCAATGTTAGGGAGATTGAAGAACCTGTTGCTGAAAATGAGAACAACACAACTGCTGAGAAGCCTTTTGGAGAGGAAAATGCTGCAGATGCCAACAAGGAGATTCCTGTGAACGAGCAAGAAGAGAAGGAGCCTGAGGAAAAGGTATCTCTATTATTTGTGCATAAATGGCATGGCATGATTGTTTCCTTCAGCTTTCATTTTAAAGGTTGGCTGTCTTGAAAATCTTGATTCTATTTATAAAAAATGGTAGCTGCTTCTCAATTCTGTATTCTTCAAAGTTCAATCAATATTCTGGTAATTGCTATTGGACACGACTCCATGGAATAATGTCTCAAAATCATTTTGCACTTGGTGTGCTTATCTTATTTTGTGCTCATTGATTTCCTTCTCTCTTGAGTTTTCATCCTTGGCATATTGTGGTATATCATTTTCCTGTTGACAGTAATTTTAATGATACAAAAATATATTGTTTGCATGTGTCTATTGAGAAATCAGGGATGGGCAATAAAACTAAAAATGGCTATTTGAAGAAATGATAATAATAATAATAAATAAATAAATCATTTGGGCATATAATTTTCCCTAATTATAGAATTTTTCCCTATGTTATGCTTTTTCTTATATATTTCAGCATATTAACCTAACTTTATTATCTTCTATTTGTCAAGGAGATGACCTTGGAAGAGTATGAAAAGCTACTTGAAGAGAAGAGGAAACCGTTGATTGCCCTAAAGACTTCTGAAGAGAGGAAGGTTGATGTGGACATAGAGTTAAAGTCCATGCAACCACTTTCAAATAAGAAGACCAATGACGACATTTTTATCAAACTGGTAAGAACAATTAAAATTCCCTTTTTATGCTTCTCTACTCGACAGTGTTTTACTGGTGTCTTAACTTAATTTTATGTTCGTCCTAATTGTTAGGGATCTGAAAAGGACAAAAGCAAAGATACTGCTGAAAAGGAAGAGAAAGCCAAGAAGGTCTGCAGCATTCTCTCATAATATAGTTAGAGAAGATAAATAATTCTTATGGTTAAAAAGGCTTTCTAAACTTAAATTAATCAATGACGCGTGTTCATTAATCTTTAACATTAGAAGTTATTTATAACAGTTTACTTCATGCTATGTGTTAGTCTCAGAGCAGTAGAATTGTTGCTTCTGTTTTGTCTAATGAAATATACAATTTATTGGTCATTTCTTTTGTCCCACAACTTGAACATGTCTATAACCCAAGTTATTATAACACTTCATATGTTGCTATCTCTTCTCAAGTTGTTTTCATTAAAATGAAGCTTCTTACTATGATCAAACTGATCATTTTGGTTATTGAAGATTCCTACCTTGTTGCTTGATGTTCTTTCTACTTGTATGTTTAAAATGATTGTTATTTTATTATTGTAGTCTGTTAGCATCAATGAGTTCTTGAAGCCTGTTGGAGGAGACAACTATTATAACCCCAGCGGTCGTGGACGTGGTCGTGGTCGTGGCCGTGGTTCAAGAGGTGGATACAGCGGTACCATGACCAGCAATGTATCGGCACCTTCAATTGAAGATCCTGGGCAATTCCCCTCCTTGGGCGGCAAGTGATGTTATCTTATCAATAATTTCCTCAAAAAAGAACCATATTTGATGTTAAAGTTTTTTGACTGTAAATTTTAGTAATTTACCCATGTTTGAGAATTTGACATGCATGCATACTCTTTTTTACTTTTACCCTTTTTTTTTGTTCAAGTTAGGTTACATTGGTTATATTTAGCTCTTTCGCACATCCGGTGTTTCTTATTTTTCTTTTTTTATATTGCAGTCTACTTTTGATTAGGCATTGAGAGTAATGAATGAGCTTTTTGGTTGGATTTTTTTGATCAAGGCATCATCTATCCTCAGCATCTTCTCACCAACCAAATACCATTGCTGTCTCTTCGTTCGACCCATATGCCAACTCAAATAAACACTCAAATTTCCCAACCAAACCCCTCTTGATTCCTTCCAATTAAATCAATCAGAAACCCAGCACTACCACAATATCATCATCTGTATTAGCTTCTTGGAATATATTGATATCTGATTTTGTCGAGAATAAGAACATGGCCAAAGCTCACTTGTTTTTGGCAATACCGGATAAGAATAGTGTTTCTTGGTGTGCTATGGTTTCTGGGAAAATTGAAAGAGGAATTGGATAAAGCTGTGGAATATTTCGGTGCTGCCCCATTTAAGAATTGCTTCATCGGGTATATGAAGTTTGGGAAGGTTGACTTGCCGGAAAAATCATTTGAAGAAATGCCCGTGTAAGAATTTGATACACCGGCAATGATTAAAGGGGTATTGTCAAAGGGTACAAATTAACTTATAAAATATGACACAAACACTAAAGTATAAGTTAACATTAAAAAATAATAATAATAAAAAAAAAATCCTTGCGAGTTTATAAGTGTTAACGATAGCGTTAATTTACCCGTTTGATGGAACATCAATACATTAGCTCCAACAAAAAAGATCCTAATATGTATAGTTTCTTTTCTTTTTCTTTTTTTGGCATTGATGCATGCTTTGAAATGCGATGAAGAAATGGGACCACGTTGCTAAGATTGGACGATCAATGAAAGAAAATATGGTGGTAATGGAAGCTGGATATAGTGTATTAACTATTAAGATAGAAAATTATAAAAAAGGAATTTCCTAATTTGTACAAATGTTTTTTTATGGAATCAATATATTGAAAAGAATGGTAACATTAGAAGAGTGATAAACAGCTGACAAGAAAAGCAAATCATGAAAATAAACCTTAAATTCCATAAAGAATATTGATAAACATCACAAGTAAACTAACACTAATTCCCCTTTTAAGTAGAGCAGCATCCAGATTTCTGGTTGACGGGCTGTCCTCGGATCTGCACTGTTGGAGGCCTAGCGTTGTTCGAGGCGGGTTGGCTTGCCATCCTGCAAATAACCACCAAATGATCACGGCACATAATAATGATTAATGCTCTCAAATAAAAGAAAATTTCTCGGTTTATGTTTCTTTTACAACAATTGAACAGAAAATGATAAAGAGAAGTTTTACTTATTCTTGATTGAAGCAGCCATGGACATGAAAGCCTGTTCGACATTGGTGGCATTTTTAGCACTTGTTTCCAGGAAAGGAATCCCAATTTCATCCGCAAATGCCTTAACAAAGGAAACAGGAAAATTCAATATTATTAAGTGAAAGGAATCAATTTTTAATAAACATGCTAAATAACCCCAAATTACTAGTATTTACCTTGGCCGTCTCATAGGACACAACTTTGTTTGCTGTGAGATCACACTTGTTACCAACTAAAAGCTTGTTCACATTTTCACTAGCGTAGCGGTCGATTTCATTCAACCATTGCTTAACATTGTTGAAGCTCTCTTGATCAGTGACATCATAAACAACCTGAAGAAAACCGGCAGCATGAGGCAAACTCATGTACATCAAGCTAGCTGGGTGATGGATAAAATAAAAGAGAGATAAGATAGATAGCACTTACAATTATGCCATGAGCTCCACGATAGTAACTGCTGGTGATCGTCCTAAAACGCTCTTGGCCAGCAGTGTCCCACTGTTTGTACAAGGAAAGGCACAAAAAGAATCAGACAGGAAGAAAATCCAAAAATATGGGATCCAATAAAATGAAAGCTGAAAGTTCATTCACACATCAAAACAAAGGAAACAAAAAAAAAAAAAAATACAAGACATCATATTATTCTAAAGGAGAATGAATTGTAACATCATGACAATAAGAAGACAATTATTCTTAAGAAAAATTAAGAATTACAGTTCGATACAAGGTTCTTCCAACTAAGAAATTTCAAACCAATTAGAAACACGGCCAACCTGTAAGCCAAACACTTACAATTTGGAGCTTAATGGTTTTTCCATCCTGTTCCACAGTGCGGATTTTCTGCATAGTAAATATTACAACAAATAAGATCCCATATTTACATTAAAGTTAACTAGTCAAGGACAAAACTATAGAAACTAATTACTCACAAAGTCAACTCCAATGGTGCTAATGTAGCTCTCCAGATATGAATCATCCTGGTCCACAAAACAAATTGAATCAACATTACTAAGCAATTGATCTGAGCAGTGAAAAGCAGCAACAACCCTGTTTCATTTTTTATATTACTTGCTTTTTTACCATGTGTAATAGTTATGGTTATAAATATAGAACTACAACTCCAATAATAGGATTGAAAACATAAGGGCATAAAAACTTACAGCAAACCTCAAAAGTAGACACGATTTGCCAACACCAGAATCGCCTATGAGCAAAAGCTTAAACAAATAATCACTGCAAAAACAGAAAGTGAATCAATAACTTGCATAATATTCAACTTCAAAAATTAAAGCACCGTCCACCGTAAACCAATCAGGAGTCATAAAAACAGCCAATACAAATTTCAATTTTTTTTAACATTTAACAAAATATAGCCAAATTTCCGTTGAAACGTTAGCTGAATCAACAAATCTTATATAACAAATCAAATAATTCTTCAGTTAGTATTTTAAATTCGTATTATTGCTTGAACACAACAGCGAATACAATTTTTTTCTGTTAACGTTTAACAAAATATAAACCAAATTCCTGTTGAAACGTTAGCTGAATCAACAAATCTTACATAACAACTCAAAACAATTCTTCTGTTAGTATTTTAAATTCGTATCATTGCTTAAACAAAATAAATCATCAAAATAAAAAAACAGAGCGAAACGGCACCGGATCTGTGACGAAATCAATAAGATCTGAATCAACGATCGAATCAAGTCCACACAACTTCATCTCATCGAATGAAAAACAAAATGAAAATACTAAATCCAAAACAATAAACACAACAATAAATTAGAAAACGAAGCAAACAAATTCACGACAGATCCAGATAAATTAGATCATAATTAATACCAAATTAATTTCACATGAAAAAAAAACTTACTATTCGTTATTCATGGCTGAGTCTTGCGTTGGATTGAATGATTAACAAAAATTTGAACGAGAAGATGAAGAGAATTTGTAATTGCCGGCGAGAAATTGACCGTCAATTTTAAACACGCCGATAGAAAGAAAGATGGAGATTTTAAGTGCTTGTTTAAAAAGAATGCGGAGATGTTTAATTTTATTTAATTTATTATTTTTATTATTTAAGAATCGTACATGGAATTGTGTTTGTGTGGCGTGACGTGACAGATGAAACCAGATGATGCCACGTGTTGGGAGTTTCTCATTGAATGACGAATGAATTATTTAAATTATTATTATTACTATTATATGGTCTTTGTGCGGGTTGAACATATTTTTTACTATAATTTCATATCATAACAAAATTTTTAATAAGATTTTAGGTATTATCTTATAAATGATATAGTTGGTTTTATAATCTAAATTAGACTATTAATTTACATATACTTAATTTACATACGTGACACATAATCTCTACAATATTAAAACATAATCTTCTACTAAAATAAGAGACATAAATAGATCGTTCACAAAAACTAGCTAAATTTTTAGTTTCTGCGTCTATTGTTATTTGTTATTTACTTTGAATTATTTCTACAAGTTTTTTTTATGAATTTTTTATTATGTTGTGTTCCATCATGCAAAATCTGATATTAGCTCTTGCACAGTGATCGTCAAGATTTCAAGTTCGATACGAAAATTTAAGCTTAAATTGAATAAATTAAATTAAATTTCATTAGAATTCATTTGGAAAAAATAATTTTTTTAATTTTTTTTTTTTTTTTGTAAAATTTACGTTTCCTCAGTTATTTATAACTATGAATATGTTTTCTAATGAGAGAGTAAGATGAGAGAGAAACTCTAATGTGAATTATAAATAATGTTTGATAATTAATAGATAAATAAATGAGTAAGTAAATCAATTGTCTTATTTATATTAAAAAATCAAGTAGATCTGAATCATTTATAAAATCAATACCTAAAATCTTATTAAGATTTTTTTATGATATGAAATTATAGTTAGAAATGTGCTCAACCCGCACAAAGTGCATGCCCTATACTAGTATGTATGAGAGTTAAATAATTTTAAGCATTCTTATCATGTCACGTGGCGAATTCATAATTAATAAATATATTAAATAAAAATCATATTACAATAAGAAAATATATAATAGTATATTATTAAAATTAAAAATTACTATTAAATTGTTTGCAATTAACCTAATCTATATATTTTTAGTTATTAAATTAAAATAATAAATTATTAACACAAGAAAACTATTACAATATAAAAAATATAATAATATACTTAAAATTTTGGTCTGGTTCGGTTCGTTTCCGAACCAAAATTGAACCGTACGTGTATATAATAATATACACGTAAGGTTACAATATAAGATTCCAACACGAACCGGAACCGAACCGTACGATTTTCGGTTCCACTTAACCTTACGTGTATATAATAATATACACGTAAGGTTACAATATAAAAATATAATCATGTCACGTGGCCACGGTTCGGTTCCGATAACCGTACGGTTTTCAATTCCACAAGTGTGGATCCGAAACCGAACCGGATAATTTCGGTTCGGTTCCGGTTCCACACTTAAGTGGAACCAAAATCGTAACCGGAATCAGAACCAAAACTAGACCGTACGGTTCCGGTTCCATTCGGTTTTTTTTTTTTTTTTTTACTTTTTTGAAAATAAAAAAATTGAGATTTAAACATTAATTGGGGATTAAGATTCGTGTTGAAATCGCTGGAACCGTTCGGTTCCAGCGGTTCCAACCGGTTCGGTTCTGGAACCTTGACCACCTCTATTATTTAAAGTAAGAAACCTATTAATTTATTTTATTAATTAATATTTTAATTTATTATTACTAATTATAAAATTAAAATGAAGAAATCTATTATAATAAGAATACATATTATAATTTCCCGTTAAAAAAAATGTGACATATAATTGACTAACACTAAAAAGTGTACATTTATTAAAATGAAAATTAATCATTTTACACTTATAGTTTCATTAATCCTCTTAATTTAGCACATTTGTGAAATAATAATTAAATTTATGTTTTATATATTTTTATTGCATAAAGTAATACTATGGATGCATAACTAGAAAAATGTACGTGACATTTGTAGACGCAGATTTTCGCCCGAGGTCTACAATCGAGTTTTCGTAGAAGGGCACTAGCGATCCTACAAAACAAAGAAGGTAGGGTGAGCGTGGAGATACTACCCACCGGTGTGGTGGGTGCCGTAGGCACTCCGACGCCCAAGTCAGTGATGGAAATGAGATGCCAATACTGTGGAAAGAAGAGTAAGGTCATGTATTACCTTGATCCCCGTGAGCTGCCGTGAGGGCGGTAGGTGGGAGGTGCTGAGAGTTATGGAGCGGATATTACTGAGTTGGGTGTAGTAAAGTTCCCCCCCCCCCCCCCACTTCCTTGTAGACTTTGGTTCATTTTATAAGCTATTTGAGGTGAGACTCATGAATTCGTTTAATTGATTACGTTTTGTGTGTTGGTAACGGTCGTGTCATGAAGGGGTAATTATGTCTGCTCGTTGAAGACTGAAAAACGGTTGGGCGATGTTTATGAGTTTGGGTGTTACGTGGACTGGCGTGGGTGAGCCTTGATTGTGGTTCAGGCAGATGGTATTTCACTGGGACTGGGCTTGTGAATCTCTGGGCGGGCTTCCTTTAATGTGTGGGTTTGAAGTAGCAACTTGGGCCTGGATCCATGCTAGGGGTTTGGGGTGCATTTCGTATTAGGCCCGAAGAAAAAGTTCAAAATTGCCCTTGGACCAAATTTGGCCCGTACAGTTTGTCTCATACTCTCTAAGTCAATGAGTCATTGGCTTGGAGAGTACTTGATGCGTGTGTCGCCTGTGACGAGGCCATAGTAAGTAGGTGTACTCGAACGTTGATGCTGTCTATTGTTTGAATCAAACGAATGTCAAGTTAAGAACTTGACTCTACAAGAGCTATTGGGGAAGTACCCAGTCGACCGGACCAGATGATGGTCGGGATAATGAACTTGACTATACCAGAGCCATTGAGGAAGTACCCAGTCGACTGAACCAGATGATGGTCAGGATAATGAACTTGACTCTACCAGAGCCATTGGGGAAGTACCCAGTCGATAGAACCAGATGATGGTCGGGATAATGAACTTGACTCTACCAGAGCCTTTGGGGAAGTACACAATCGATTGAACCAGATGAAGGTCAGGATATAAGTCATACGATATGTGTAAACCATGTCAACAAACGAGGCCTGATATGAGTCCATGGGGATGCCCCCGGTCGACTGGACTTGATGACTCCAGAAAGATATAAGTCATATGACATGTGTAATCCATGTCTACAACTTGACTCGTCATGAGTCCGTGGGGGATGTCCCCCGTCGACTGGACTTGATGAGGCCAGGAAGACAACCACTAGTTTGGCACCAAAGTGACCAAACCGAGTCTACATGTCGCCTGGACCAGTGGAAGGTTAAAGGATTTACACTTAGCTCTACTACGAGCAAATTGGGGGGTGATCCCGTCGACTGGACCCGATGAAGGCCAGTAAGATATTCACTCGTTTGGTATCGAAGAGGGACCAAACCAAGTTTACATGTCGTGTGGACCAGAAGAAGGTCCATGAACTCAACTTGACTTCATCACGAGTCATTTAGAGAGTGTTCCCGTTGACTGGACCTAATGAAGGCCAGGAATATATTCACTCATTTGGTATCGAAGAGTGACCAAACCGAGTATACATGCCGAGTGGACCTGATAAAGGCCAGGATATTCTCTAGTGACTAGTCCTGAAAAGGCTCTAGGGGGAGTCTTCATTTTGTCTGGACCAAATGAAGGTCTTCACACAGGTCGTATGACATTACCTGTAAATTTTGAGAACATGAATCACGAAAACGACGGAGAGCAAGTGTTCTTTTACCCATTGCCTAAAGGCTTCGTTGAGTAAGCTAGTTGATCTTCCAGTATCAATAAGTCCTATGGATTGGGTCATATGCTGGTCTATCCAATCGCTTGTCAAATGGAAGAAATATATATTATTCCCTTTGTACTTGTCGTCTGGTGGTCCCCTAAAATAGAGACGTCTGTGGTATGGTGATCATGTGTTCCGGGCAGTCAACGGATATACGTGAGCCTGAGAGAGAGACTCATCCGAAAGAGCAATCACAATGGCCCAAAAGACCATAACTTTGAAGAGGTGTAATCAACTGGTGGAGGAATCACCAATAAAATCATGTTTTTGACCTGTCAGACTAACCACGACTTGGGCCTGGAGACTGGTTCCCACGAAAGGGTAGACAAGCTTAAGAGAGAGAGACAGACAAGAAAGTCTAAATCAAAGAAACAAAGGAAAAATAATCTAATTCTAAACCGAGTATAGACAGGTACATCAATGGATCTACTCTAAAATTTAAGAGTAGTCCAAATCCCACGTAAACGGCCCAAACGGTAGGTCAAGGCTAGCCCATGCCGACAGGAAGGATATGTTGTTTTAGAGATCGTATTACATATGACACATTTCACCTTGTATGGCAGTCACAAGAATGCAAAAGCCAAATGTAACATGCTTGCAAGCTTGTTTCAAGTATCTATAAACGAGTGTGATCTCTCATTCCTTGTCACCGCCACATCGGCTTTGCTCTCTTGAGGCGTCTATCAAATTCTTGGAGATAAAACCATCGCCGGTCGCTATATAGAAGAGTGTCGTGCAGTGGAGTTGTCGTCCTGAGGCTTGTTTGCTTGTGTAGCTCGTTGTGAGAGGAGGTACACTGAATGGGAACCAGATAGCTCACCACGAGAGCTTGAGAAGTGCCAGCAGTGGTGTCTGGCGGAGGAAAAAGGCATAGAAAATAGCACCAGTGTCAGAGCCACTGCTTAAAGCGCCAATGAGGATGAGATCGAGAAAGAGAGCAGTTTGAAGAAAGCGTCAATAGCTTTCCGAATGACCAGGAGCAAGAGTGCAAGCAGCTGTGCGACAGGTAAGAGGCGAGGCAAAAGAGGCAGTGCAAGAGAAGATGTGTGAGACAATACAAAGAGCAGCAAGGAGGAGGAAGCATATATATTGTTGATAATTAGTGGGACCCACGGTAGAAATACGAGCAGTTTCGAAAGGAACGTGGGAGGAGGAAATATTTGGGAGAGGAGCAGAAGCAGCAGAAGTGCAAGAGTTTGTGCGATAAATAGAGAGAAAAAGATGGATCTAACCAAAGATTTCGGTATCGGCTAAGGTCCGATGGGGGTCATATGAGGGTTTTTCAGAGGTTCAGTCACAAATCTCATCTTCTTCGCGGCATCGACAATTACAGATTGGCCATTCTTGAGGTAGAACCTAGCACCTTAGTTGTGCCACATCATTCAGATGCTGAAGCCATTATGGTTCTACTCAGGGGAATATGGTGATTACGCTTGTGCTACATGAAAAAGGGTCCCCAGCCTCGTCACACCGTGAAGAAGGAACAACCAGAGAAAACAGAGCCTGAAAATCATGGTTGTGTCGAAGTCCATGCAGTCACGTGATTCTAAGCTCAATATAGTGACATGTCTAGCCACATGCGCAAAGTAGAGTAAAGTTAGACCAAATACATGTATAAGTATTCTTGAAGAATATATTCCACGTACTATAGGCCCATGCTTGCTTAAAGCCATTATTATTTCATTTTTTTACAACAAGCCCATGAAGCAAGCCCAAAGCAAAAGAGAAAAGAAAAGGTGGAACCACAGCCCACGTTGCATGCATGAATGAAGAATACAATAAGCCTACAGCCTCTTCATGCAAAATTTTATCCCACACCGCCTGAGAAGCTACCTTTCAAGTGAGATACTCGAGCAAGCAAAGCCTACCTACTTGCCACCACCAGCAATCCACACATATGATGCCAATATAACCAAGGCATCTGCCAACACGCCACAAAGTGTCGTGTCAAGAACTCTGCCTTCACTTGTGAACATAGATTTCTTCACATCTATGCTAAGCCGACAAGCTCTCTCCACAACGTCTGCTACAGCTTCAAGTTCTTTATGATATATTACTTTTTGATTTGGAAATGGAAGACTCGACTTTAGGGTGAAAGATAGTTGTCTATGCATGTAGTTTTGTCGAGTGGAACACTCGTTTGTATGCAGCGTAGGGCTTTATCTTTGTCAAGTTAAATGGGAGCTGCTCACATTACTGGAAGAGAACTTCCATGGCGCTCTAGCCTCCACTTTTGGCCAACAAATTGACTCGAAACTTCTGGATCCCACTCTCCACGCCCTGCCGGATCTTCACCTTCGGTACTGCTCTCACAATCTTACTAGAATCCACTCTTACTGATGATCGCGAGCCCTTACCAGATGGAAAACTGATTGATCACCCATAATCATCAAACAAGGTTGATTTCGATGCATTTGGATTCGTGCCATATGTCCCATAAGATTCTAATTTGCCATATTCATACGCATGATACCGTCCCCATTTCCATCTTCATACCACTGGCGGAATCAACGATCCTCCGTAGCCAATATGAGCAAGGTAAGACAAATTGGGATTAGAATTTGGCGAGGGTAAGTGGATGTGTTTGTCCCATACTCTCTAAAATAATTTTGTTCTATTTGCTTCTGAGAGAAGAAAGAGGAGAGAAAGAGTAAATGGTTTCATGAGTCATGCGAGTTTGTTTGTGATAGATGCAAATAGGGCTTTTGCAAGTGGGTCGAGTCATTAGGCATGTTGAATTCATTTGTTTGCATGTGGTGTGGCTTCATTTGCATTGTGGGTAGTCGACTCGAGGCAAGTGTCCTTATATTATGTCAACTCTTGCTTGTTTCTGATGTTCCCTTTGTTGAGTCGACTGCCAGCTTGATGGAGGGTGTCTTGATTGGACAACTTTAGCTTTGCAAATCTCTTGGAGCCTACGTCCTTAGCTTTTTGTTCCAATGAGCCTCATTTTTACATGGATCATTTTCCACCATCTTGCACTTCATGGCTATGCGCCTACTTTTTTCCTTTTTATCAAGTGTAGATTGGAAATTCCTCTCGAGCATGGGAAATTCGGATGCGTCTCGCCTAATTTTTTTTTTTTCGAGTGGAGATATAAATCATGGTCATGCAATAGGACATGATAATGTGTGGCTTAAGACTTATTAGGGGATGGAAGCTTTACATTCTGATCACAAAGGAAGTGGGCCTTCAATGTCATCTCATAACGAATCTTTACAAGTGTTAATTGGAGCATCCTTATTGAGCCGAGTCTACATCCTTGCAATGTCGAGTGGGATAGTATCTTCATGATGTGTCTTCACTTGGAGCATTTCTCTTAAGCCGATACTACATTATTATAGTGTCGAATGGTGTTTCTACCTCTGACTAGTAGTTCTTCCTTGATGTGTAGGGTGTCGAATGGAATCTCAAGCGAGTGACAAGCTATATATATAGTAATGTCAATTGGGACATCCTCAACAACATTCTGATGTCGAGTGGAAGATCCCTAACAAGTTCTATGTCAGACATTGCAAATGTCGACTGTGTCATCCATAACAATTACTTAGTTTTAAATTGTAGTGTCGACTGGGACACCTATGACATGTCTCGTACTATAAATTGTAATACCTACTAGGATTTCTATTACGAGTCCCAAGCCACGTATTGATGTCGATTGGGACACCCATAACTAGTCTAATGTCTTACTAATGTCGACTGGGAGATTCTTAAAAAATGCAAGCCATACCTGGTAATGTTGACCGGGATGTCCTCGCCAACTCCTCACTCCAGTACGGTCGACTGGGACAATCTTCTTATGCCAAGTACATCGCTTTATCATATGGGGTGAATGGTAAGGAAAATGGTTCTATTAAAGGGACGCGTCTTGTTCCTGATGTAGGTCTATGAGACTCTGGTCGAATGGAGTCTAAAATCGATGACAATCCATTAATATCTTCAGGAGGAGATGTGAATCCTCTTAACGTCGTCTGAAGAAGATAACACTTCTTTCATGTAGTCTGGAAGTGATGGCAATCCTCTTACGTAGTCTGAAGGGAATGGCATTCTATCTATGCCATCTAGAGTAGTGGTAATCGCCCCAAGAAGTCTCGAATAGATGGCAATTATAGAGAATATTTCTTGGTTGATTGGGTATGCTGGGAATTACGGGGGTATTCCCATGTCGACTGGAGGAAGTGTGTAGAATGGTTCAAATGATGGTCCATATATGTCGATTGGATAAAACAGACTTCCTATTAAGAACAGAACAAATGGGCCAGATGACAATCCTGATGTATGTAATTATTCTTGGAGGATGGCTCATTAAGTGACCATAAGATATGGTGTTTGCTCGTTACGTGACGCCATACAAGTAGGGGTGTTTGGAAGGATCGTAGATGGAGAGATCCTTGCATGCTATGAACCGCCAGGGCCCTACAGTGGGCGCCAAACTGTAGACGAGGATTTTTGCCCGAGTTCTATAATCGAGATTTCGTAGAAGGGCACTGGTGATCCTGCAAAACAAAGAAGGTAGAGTGAGCGTGGAGATACTACCCACCGGTGTGGTAGGTTCCGTAGGCACTCCGACGCCCAATTCAGTGATGGAAATGAGATGCCAATACTGTAGAAAAAAGAGTAAGGTCATGTATTAACTTGATCCCCATGAGCTGCCGTGAAGGCGTTAGGTGGGAGGTGTTGAGAGCTATGGAGAGGATATTACTGAGTTGGGAGTAGTAAAGCTTTCCCCCCTACTTCCTTGTAGACTTCGGTTCATTTTATAAGCTATTTGAGGTAAGACTCATGAATTCGTTTAATTGATGTACGTTTTGTGTGTTGGTAACGGTCGTGTCATGAAGGGGTAATTATGCCTGCTCGTTGAAGACTGAAAAACAGCTGGACGGTGTTTATGAGTCTGGGTGTTACGTGGACTGGCGTGGGTGAGCCTTGATTGTGGTTCAGGCAGGTGGTATTTCATTGGATCTGGGCTTGTGAATCTCTGGGCCTATATACACTAAACCTGAGGCTTCCTTTAGTATGGGGGTTTGAAGTAGCAACTTGGGCCTGGATCCATGCTAAGAGTTTGGGGTGCATTTCATATCGGGCCCGAAGAAAAAGGTCAAAATTGCCCTTGGACCAAATTTGGCCCATATAACATTTGGATTTTGGAGGCCAAAAACTTGAAAGAGCGTTTTTACAGTTTACAATTTCGAAAATTCCAACTTTGTATAATTTTTATATTTTGGCTATAATTTTTTCCTCCGTTATCGAATTGAGGCGGTTCTAGTTCCAGATGAAAGAAGACTCAAATATCGACAATTTTGCTCTTACAAGATTTTCTAGTTCTGAGGGTTTCAATGTCGAAATTAGTAAAGAAACCAATGTGTGTTGTATGTAATTTTAATTATTAGAAAATAAAGTAAAAATTAAAGGATTAAAAAAAAAAGTTGAAATGTGACAAAAATTTACAAAATGATCAAAAAAATCAAAAAAAAAAAGTCAAAAATGAAAAAGATAAAGATAAAGATAAATTAGTAAATTTTATTTTTTATATTTGATTTGGAAAGTTGTAATTAATAATTGAGTGGTAATCACTTCTACTATAAATATAGATGCTCACCTCTCATTTTCTTAATGCATCTTTCATTTTTCTCTTGAAAAATTTGGAAGAAGTGTCTTGTGTGTTTTATTTTTCTTGTAATATTTTTTCTTTCAGTAATAAAATTATGCAAGTTTTTATTCAAATAATTAATTCTTGAATTAATTTAATTGGGTAATAATGACAATTTATATATTATAAAAGTAAGATTTCTCTATATTTGAAATATAAATAGTGGATCCCATAGCCTCAACATTCTAATTTATTGTTGCAGTTCAATTTAAAATTATACATCACTTCAAACAATTCAGTCTTTTTTTGTCACTTGAATTATTATTTTATTTTACTAAATATATTCCATGTGGATCGACCCCAGACTTATTGGGTTATTTTATTACTTCGACACTCTTATACTTGAGAGTAAAGAACCTTTTTATGAGTATGTCAATAATACATACGATTAATTTTTATTCTTAAATTATAAATGGGAAATTATCATTTTTCCACCTAATAAATAATTTAAGTATCGTTTAACACAAATTTTGAACTCGTTCTCTTTTCCACCTTCAGTTTAAAATTGTTCACTTTTCCACCGGATAAAGTGAAAATATTTAGAAATTATTCATTTAATTCATGGAAAATTATCTGTTTTTCACCTCATAAAAGTGGAAAAGTGAACACATTTGAAACTTCAAGTAGAAAAGAGAGAGATTTCATAGTTTTCGTGAAAAATAGTACTTACGCCATTTATTAGGTGGACAATGATAATTTCCCATTATAAAATTAAAATATCTTTACAATTAATTTTTTATTAAATAATATACATATTACAATAAAAATACATATCGTAATTTTATAATAAAAACTCTATTAAAATAAGAAAACATATTATACTATCATATAAAAGTTAAATATTTTTAAATAATCTGCTTAAGCATGTTTTAGAAAGTTCTGTCATATGTCTTGATATATGCAGTAACTAGCGCATATGTCTGTATATGATCTGCTTAAGCATGTTTTAGAAGGTTCTGTCATATGTCTCGATATATATAATTCTCTTAGTGTTCATTAGATTTTCATAATTTAAGAATTATGTTCCATGATTCACGACTTACAGGTCATGTTTTACAGCTACATGTCATGTTCTATAGTTACAGTTCATGATTTACGGATTTCAGTTCCTGATTTATAGTTACATGTCACAGTTTATAGTTTATGTTTCATGATTTACAATTACGTTTCAAAGTTTTCAGTTTACATTTACAGTTTACAATTTTGTTTATAGTTTTCAGTTACATTATAATTTTCACGTCATGTTTATAGTTTACCAATTATGTCTGCGATTTACAATCATGTTGTTGAGGCGGTTGTGGAACCCCTAGGGCCGAATCGATGTCCCACACAGCGGAAATGGGTCTAACTCAATGGATATCAAGCATGTGTGTATTTTTAAATAATTTAATACAATAGTAAATTCTATTACAAGTATATAGGGAAAAATCGGGGCTGAATTGGAGTCCGAAAACTTAAAAACAAACAGAAACAAGATTCGGCGCATGACATGTGCCCATAGTGCTCACACGCATTGTACGCGCACTGTAGCGCTCAATTCAATTTTTTAATGTTTTATTTTCATTATTTCCATCAGCTCTCTGGCTCTTTCCATATAGCTGATGAGAATAGGATATTTTACCCTAATTTTTTTTCAATATTTCTTAAACACTTCCAAACACCCAAAATTAATTTTTTATATCAAAACCAACGTCAACACATGTTATAGAATAAAATCATGTTTTTTTAAAATATCAAATATTTTTACAAAAAAATAAATTTATTCTAAATACGCACATGCATAAATTTTAAACTCAAAATACAAACCAAATTAGAATCTCACAATGAAGTGACTAATAAATAATTCTAGATCACTCAAATGCGGTCAAGTGATTCTAGAATAATATCCATAACTAAAAGCTTTCATCTAGAGTTCCAAACTATCATTTCATGTTCATGTCCAACATAAACATTTTTTACCCAATCACAAATATATTGTGTTTATGCTTTCAAAGCATACATACATAATTCATTAACCTAATTTCAACATCAAGCTATGTTATTATGTATCCAATACATAATGCATAATACATAATATATCATTATATGTTTAATTAACGAAAACAACTCACTAATGAGAACATAGTTTTAGAAAAAGGTCAAACATACCTAGTAAGCTTGATTCTAAGATTCAATCTCATTCTCCTCGTTGAATGTTGTAGAGAACTTCCAAAGTTACCAAGCTTAATTCCAATATTCAATCTTGATTCCAAAATTAGCAAGCTTGATTCCAATATCCAATCTTGATTTCTCCTTGTTGAAATGTTGTAGAGAACTTCCAAAGCTTCTCTAAATACTTCTTTTACTTATGCTAATATTTCTAAATCTTGGTTATTTTAGCTTTCACAAGCTTAAATTTCTTAAGCTCAAACTTAATTAAAAACTTGCTCAAGCTTGCCTATATAGCAAAACTTATGTAATTTTTAATTAATAAAATCTTAATCAATTTTTAGACGGGTTTAATCCAATTTGTCCAAATATATATAATTAGGTGTGACTAATCACCTTTGTCTACCATTTTGATTTAATCCAATTAAATCAAGACAAATATAAGCCACGTTCTTCATATAAGCCTAGCTCATATGTATGTAATTCGACCACCTCCGAATTCGCGAAGAACACAAATGACCTTTTTAAACTATACAAGTCGAGGTCATCACATATGTTTAACAATCCCTCCGTCGTAGGCTATCCGAGTTGTGCTTAGGAAACATATATTACACCATCAAGTTTCCAAGACGCAAGTCTCATATTGTCGACATGTCCATTATTCTTTACAACTAATGAGCATATTATTTCTGATATATGCGATCCACCTTAAGGGATCGGCTTTGGCCAAAGTTTTAAGAATCGTAACTTACTCATATGGATATTTTAACCCCTTACGGTACACATACGAGACGACAGATTTTATCTTGATATACACTTGATTAACGAGTGTATCTGTCCACACCCAATGAACATCTAGCGGTCAGACCATGAAAGGTCTCTAACATAGATGGCATCAAAGTGTGGAGGATCACAGATGAAATCAATGTTATCCAATAGTCAAAGGATTACATATGCTACTCGACTTCGAGGAGAATCATATTGACAATGGTGCGTACTTCCAACTATTAGGAATCACATATGAGTCATTCAGTATTCGCTCCAACGAATACCCACATATCAATACGAGTTTCTCTTGCTCATGGTATATAAGGTTAAACCATTGAAACTCAAATTCCAATATACAATATGTACTAGTCTTCTAGGTTATAGGAGTTCGACCGTATTCCAAAACCAATTACTAGGAATATGTACTTTAAGAATAATTTATAATAGCAATATTATCCCAATATCAGGCCATCCAATGTCCATTATTACTACATGACTATTCTAAGGTCGATATCATTCTTAGCATATTTATATATCAATCTAATATGTTTAATGGCGTTACTATTAACAAGGTTTGAAATGAAAAAAAAATAATTATTTATTTGTAAATATAAAATATAAAATAATATATTATTCGGATTGGCGCTTCAAGCACCAACTCCAACAAACTCTCATTTACTTAGTGCCAATCCAGATAGTACCGAAGTCCCATCTCCTCCACGTGTTTATAGAATAACTTAGGAGGTAAGGCCTTAGTAAGCGGGTGTGTTATGTTGTCTTGTCCTCGAACCTTCAAGACAATTATGTCTTTTCGTTCAATAATCACTCTAATTAAGTGATATTTCCTTTCTACATATTTAGACTTGGAATGCTCATTTAATTAAGTGATATTTCATTTCTACGTATTTAGACTTGGAATGTTCATTCGACTATTTAACCTCCACAATGGCTCCGCTATTATCACAGTACAGTGAGATCAAATCTTGTAACATCCCCGATCTGGGAGATGTTACAGGCAGAGGATAGCGGTGCTAACCCCATAAGCCTCTGACTTTCTGACTGTATCGTAAACTATTCTAGTGCAATGTCATACATGTAGAGCATAACTCAATAAACATAAAACACTTTCATTACTCATAATGCTTACTCAGAAATGTTCCTTTTGCAACACTTTAATGAATACTTATAATGACTATCACAACACTAATGCATATATGCAACTCTGACCGGACTATTATACTTTTTGACTCTGAACTGGTGGACTTCATCCCTGGTGACTGCATCAGTATCCATCCTCCCGAGCTTGTCCTCCTGGAATCCCTACAAAACAATAAAGACTGTAGGGGGGGTAGATCGTCATACGATCTAAGTGAGTGGACTAAAAATTGAAAACTGATATAAAAATCTTTTAGCTTTAAAACCATGTTTTCAAAACATCTTTATATGAAAAATTGTTTCCAAAACTTCGTATTTTGGAAATCTGCCTTTAAAATACTGGTTTCTGAAAACTGGTTTCTGAAATCTAAGTACTGAAAATCTGAAAACTTTACACTGAAATTCTGAAAACTAAAAACTGAAAGAAAATCTGTAAACTAAAAACTGTTCTAATTCCAGGACAACAGCTCAACTAGCAACGTAGAACTCTGGCATCTCTGAGCTGGTGGTGCCCTACGTCCAGGACAACAGTTCAACTGGCAACGTAGAGCTCTACACCCAGGACAATAGTTCAACTGGCAGTGTAGCCACCAAACTAGGATTTCAGGGATCTATCAACCCTAGTCCTACTTAAGGATCTGAGAATGTCCCCTCAGTCCTCCACATGTGCACATGTCTCTGAATCCGTCAATTCCACTGTATCAAGTTACATGTTGGGGTGAGGTTTTACCTAATGTCCCGAAATACATAAAAACTCTTATTTTAAAACTTTTATGTGTAAAGATCAGCTAAAACACATCATAAAACATATATGTCATGTAATAACAGCAACAAAGAAGTCTAACGCCCTAAGGCATAAAAATAAGTCTAAAAAATAAGTCTAATATCAAAATACGAAATGAAAATCAGTAAAAAGGAAAGTGTCCACTCACAGTGATAAATTTGGCTGGCACTGGATCCTTGATCGAATGGCACTACATTTCCTGCGAATAATCTATGATCGGAATTCGATCAGAATTAATCTAGTGAAAAAACCTTGATTCATTTAAGGATTCATCTGATTACTATATACTTCATGACTTAAGATCTTCATAATTCGATATAAGACGTGTGTATGAATTGATACAAGTCCCTAAGGATGGTTTTTAATGCGTCAGGGGCAAAACTGGAGGGTTGAAACTAATTGGGTAGAATTCTGTCCTCGCGTCGCGACGCAGAAAGAATCGTGCATCGTGACGCGCGACGCCCAGAATTTAGTCTACTGCTTCATCTCACGTCGCGACGTGAACTCTTCCTGCATCGCGACGCGCCTGCGATTTTCCAGATTCTGTTTTGCTTCTTCAACATTCACCCAAATCTCAGTTATCAAACTTATTCAATTTCAACACTTTCAATAAAAACCATTATACAAAAACATTATTTACACTCAATCTTCATCATCTACACCCCCAATTCATCATCAAATCAATTCTTAATCCATTTCACACATCTTAACAATTTTTACCAAAAACATCACAAGTTAGAATTCTTTATCTTTCCATTGTTTTAATTCTTATCAGCATGCTATCAACATCAAACACAAATCATCATCACAATATGGGTATTAATTTATCAAAACCTTAAAACTTCAAAACTGGGTCATAGATTTCTTACCTTCTTCCTCTTGATTTCTTCATCCCCCCGTGGATTTCTAGGCTCCTATTTTGTTTCATTTCTTCCCTTTCTTCTTCTTCTTCTTCTTCTTCTTTCTTCTTCTTCTTTCTTCTTTCTTCTTTCTTCTTTCTTCTTCTTCTTCTTCTTTTCTTCTTTTCCTTCTTCTCTTTTCTCACGGTTCACATTCTCTTTTTCTTTCTTGTTTCCAAAATTTGAGATTGTAACTAGTGGTTTCATTCTATAGGTTGACCTTTTCATATTTGTTGAAATATGATTATAGAATGAGTTGTATTGAAAACATGGAGAGAAGAGATTGTTGGAATTTTTGCATTTTGGGCCCGACCCGAGTTACTATTATCCAGATTTAATTTGCATTTTGACCAGGTTATGGTCCGAATTGGAAAAATATTTAAATATGGAAGTTGTAGGTCTCGTTCTCAGCTTTGTAAATATATAAAATTCATAAAAATTGGAGATCATATGAAAAAGTTATGCCCAAAATACTATGGGCGGTCCAAAATAACACGATATAATCCCATCCTGGGACTTCCAGAAGTTTTCTGATCATTTTCAAATTCATCTCATGTTTGTATTTAAACCCAAAATGATTTTATTTTACGTTCCTT